>JAXIVJ010000471.1:147500-230903 GCA_036785665.1 Chirona hameri
CGACGAGGACTCGCCCACCCACAACGTCAAGTCGATCCACGTCGAGCCGACCGTCAACACGGAGAACGTGCGCCGGCAGTGCTGCCAGAACTAGCGCGCGCGCCGCCGCCGCCGCCGCCCGCCGCCGGCCGCCGCGGCCGCTCAGCACCGCGACAGGTCCGCACCGCGCGTCCGTGTCTCCAGCTGGGTCATGCGCCGGGCTAGATGGCTGCAGAGGCTTCTCATGATCGGCAATCGTCCAGTAATGAGTTTAAGTTCTTAATGGACTGGCGGGTTGTGCTTGCTTTTAACACGCTCACTGTCTGAGGGTTCGCGCCAACAACGAACTGCCGGGGGGGGGGGGGGGGGGAGTGTTGAGTGTTGAGTGTTGAGCGTTGAGCGTTGAGCGTTGAGCGTTGAGCGTTGAGCGTTGAGCGTTGAGCGTTGAGCGTTGAGCGTTGAGCGTTGAGCGTTGAGCGTTGAGCGTTGATCCCCCCCCTAAGATCTCTAAAACCACGCAACGTGGCGACAAGCGGAAAACTGCGTTAGGTAGCTCGAGACAAACTCTATCGAAAGTACTTAGGTCATTTTTAGGTTAGGTCAATATTGAGGTCACCAGATGTCACCAAAGGTCAAATTTCGGTTATATGAGTGTCCTTGATAAAACCGTCTATATCTTGATAACTAAAAGCTAGCGACGAGCGAAACAAAAACGTTCGAAAGGTAATTAAATTTGCTGTCGCTAAGGTTCCATCAGAATTGACCTGATGTCAAAAGTTAGGTCAGCAGAAGCTTCTTCTTCTTCGACTTCGAAACATTCTAAAAATTGGCGAATTGTTTTTTCAGGAATAACTTTTGACAGAAGCATGATATAGTCAAACAGATTTCACCATTGTGTTTGTCTCGTCGAGATGCATCGAATCATATATTGGTTGACCTAGTTAGGTCATATCCCAAAATTGACCTGACCTGAGGTCAGGTCAAGGTCAACTCTTACATCAATTGATTCGTCTCGACAAGCCGAATACAATGGTGAAAACTACATTGCTCTACCTTGATTTGGTACAGAGTTATTGAAGAAAACCCATACGTTACCTGGGGGTCACATGAGTTGATCTCGTAGAGGTCAAATAACAGAAATGTGGCATGGGACTTTTCATTTGGCACAAGAGTGGTGGATCTTAAGAAAATTGGTCAAATTTAGCCATTTCCTATGTATTAATACGTTTTTTCATTTGTCCCCATCGACATAATGGGGAGGTCACAAAATCGACCTGACCTTAGGTCACCGATGTAAAAGAAAGTCGAGATATTCTAATTGTAGGTACTTATCACCTGATGACGTCCTGTGAGTTTCAAACCCCTTGGTCAATCACTTCGGCTGTGGCATGACCGCAAACTTTTTGGAGGTGGGGTCACTTGACTTGACCTGGTGACCTGACCTGAGATGACCGGAGGCAAAACAAATCACACCGTGTGAATAATTGATGTCCAAACAGCTGTGCGTTTTTCCGCTGTTCATGAAAAACAGATGGGGGGGGGGGGGGAATCAACTCCCCGGCAGTGCGCGTGTTAATTGTAAGGACCAGGGGAATGTCGCGTTGCGTTGGAATGCCAGTATTCCGCTACAGTTGAGTTGCTTATCTCACGCGCAACGACTCGCCTATAGAGATGGGATTTAATAATGATCTGAATTAATACTAATGAGGGAGAGGGAAGCCAGCACATACTCAGAGTAGTGTCCATCTGGTTTTGGTTTGGCGCGGCTTGCGATCTACAGTGAACTTGTGCTGCGCGTTGGCTGTGTTCGGCTGCTGCGGAGCTGTGATGACGCGACACTTCCTCAGCTCCTGTCCTCCAATCTCCTGCACGCGCCACACTCACATTCAACCGCTCCGGCTTCCACCGGTGTCTGTACACGGCAGTCCTAAACTGCAGTAACCATCCAGGGTGCATCTCCAGCATTTCAAATTGGCATTTGCCTTCGTCTCCAACTTGGTCCTTCGACATGCTCACTGTGAACACTTAAAGTCCTTTGTTTTGCACTTCACCACTTTTCTGTTTCGCACTCGTCTGGCCTGGATCATATTCACCGACTTTGCGCGTTCTATCCTGCAGCTCGCTTCTTTTCTGCGTTTCTGCGCGGCACTGCACTGGGTCTGATTTGTTTCTCGCGGTGTAGGTAGGCGACTTTTCGGTCGGGAGGCTAAGTTGTGGATGTAGAACACTTCGCGACGGCTTAGCTGTGGATGTGGAACACTTCTCTGTCTTGGTGAGACTGCGGAGCACTGTCGACTAGCTTGGAGTGAATGGTTCCCGCTTGCATGCCTGCTGTGAATTGCGTGGCTTGATCTTGCTGGAGACTTTTGCCTGTGTGTTTGTTTGTTGGGAGGGTTGCCTTGTGCACTCTGTATTTGCCTGTCCTGTATCACCTGACACCTGACACCTGACACCTGACACCTGACACCTGACCTATCACCTGACCGGTCTCTGCCAGTGGGCTGATTATCTATAGGACAGCTGGGCAGCCTTCTCCGCCTGGTTCCTGTCGGTGCCGTGCTGTGTCTTTCTCCCCAGCGCTCCGTCCGGCTCCCCTCCTCCCGTGTCGCACTAACACTGTCTCCCGCAGCCGCCCTGTCGCCCGCCAGCCGACCCCGCTCTGACCTCGCCTCCCGCCCGGCTCCTCGCAGAGATCTACCGGATCATGTCGCAGAAGCAGATCCCGGACCACGGCGACGACGCCCCGCGCCCTTCCTCGGCCGGCCCGATCACCATCGAGCCCACTGACGACTCGGGTCCGGGCAGGAAGCAGTGCTGCTAGTGCCCGCCCGTCGCCACCGCCGCCGCCGCCGCCGCCGCCGCCTCTCGAGACAGCGCAGCCCGGCCTGACACATACACTCGCGCGCGCCCACCGAGCGGCTTTTTACAGCTATTTATTGAAGGCAATTGTGATATATTGCTACGCGTTCGGCCTCACGCCGCAAAAGTGTTTAAAATTCTGCCGTCACTCTGCCGCCGGCCGTGTGCGCGGGGCGCGGCGCCGCCGGGGGACGGTCCACTCTCTTGTTATCGCCCATTCCGCCGCGCGAGGGGTTGTGTTTACTTGTGGTCGCGTAACCAGTCTTTTGTATCCGCAGCGTTGGTGTCGCGCGCGCGCACGTGTCTAAAACGGTCCCTTGTTTAACCCGCTGGCGCGGCGGCCGCGCCGCTGTATCTGCCAAAGTTTAGTTTGGGTACTCGGTAGAGGTGCGCGCGCGCTGCCGCGGCCGGGTGGCTGTAATAAGGCTGGCCCGGCAGCCGGCCGCCAGCCTGACGGCCTCGCCGCTTGTTGTGCCTTTAGTTTGGCGCGCAGGCGTCGGCGGACGGGAGTGGGCGCCACCGTCGCCACGCGCCCACTGCTGTCTGTCCGCGCGGCGCGCGCGCTGGTGCAGTAGCTGTGACCAGTTTCCGTAAACCATGTTGAAACCTTATTGAAATAAAATAGTCATATCATGCCGGTGTTTGGCGGGATTGTGGCATGATTTGTTTGATTGTTGAAAAGAACGAATTTGAAATGCTGCTCACCTGAGGCCTGTCACGGGGTCTGCGGCCGCCGCGGCTCCCGCGGCCAAAAGGGCGGGGCTTAATCGTCAGCCAATCACAAAAGAGCAGATCCGGGAGGAGAGACTCTCCGCTCTGCGGCTCCTGCGGTTGATCGGGAGCAGCCGCAAAAGAACTTCGACATAAATGACGCGCGTCTGACAAAGGTTGCGCACTGTTTTGTTGATATCGCAGCTCTGGCGGTTGTTTGACCAAAAATGACAACTCGCAGTGACTCGTAGATATTCATGTAGTTGAGTGGTTTTGAAAATCATTGAGGGTTGTCATGAAATTGCCTATTCGTTGCGAACGCTACACGCGTCATTTATCGGACGCCATCAGCGGCCGCAAAAGTGTTCAAAGTTGTTCAAATTAAGCTCCGCCTCCTGGCCGCGGGAGCCGCGGCGGCCGCAGACCCCGTGAACAGGCCTCTGGTTAGGTCAACCAAGTGAGCTAACCAGGGGAGTGTGAGGTGAGCATAATTAAGTCCAATGAAGTGCGCGTCAGCAGCAGCGGGTGGAATTGCTGTTGTGGTGATTGGTGAAGTCACGTGAAAACAGCCTGGCAGCTCGGGTGATTATCGACCGGTGCCACCTGTGACGCTCCAGGACCGGTGCCACTGGTGACGCTCCAGGACCGGTGCCACTGGTGACGCTCCAGGACCGGTGCCACTGGTGACGCTCCAGGACCGGTGCCACTGGTGACGCTCCAGGACCGGTGCCACCTGTGACGCTCCAGGACCGGTGCCACATGTGGCGCTCCAGGACCGGTGCCACATGTGGCGCTCCAGGACCGGTGCCACATGTGGCGCTCCAGGACCGGTGCCACCTGTGGCGCTCCAGGACCGGTGTCAGCTGTGGCGCTACACGACCGGTGTCAGCTGTGGCGCTCCAGGACCGGTACCACCTGTGGCGCTCCAGGACCGGTGCCACCTGTGGCGCTCCAGGACCGGTGCCACTGGTGGCGCTCCAGGCCCGGTACCACTGGTGGTGCTCCTGGACCGGTGCCACTGGTGGCGCTCCAGGACCGGTGCCACCTGTAACGCTCCAGGACCGGTGCCACTGGTGGCGCTCCAGGACCGGTGCCACCTGTGGCGCTCCAGGACCGGTGCCACCTGTGACGCTCCAGGACCGGTGCCACCTGTAACGCTCCAGGACCGGTGCCACTGGTGGCGCTCCAGGACCGGTGCCACCTGTGGCGCTCCAGGACCGGTGCCACCTGTGACGCTCCAGGACCGGTGCCACCTGTGGCGCTCCAGGACCGGTGCCACCTGTGGCGCTCCAGTACCGGTGTCAGCTGTGACGATCCACGACCGGTGCCACCTGTGGCGCTCCAGGACCGGTGCCACAGGTGGCGCTCCAGGCCCGGTACCACTGGTGGCGCTCCTGGACCGGTGCCACTGGTGGTGCTCCAGGACCGGTGCCACTGGTGGCGCTCCAGGACCGGTGCCACCTGTGGCGCTCCAGGACCGGTGCCACCTGTGACGCTCCAGGACCGGTGTCAGCTGTGACGCTCCAGGACCGGTGCCACTGGTGGCGCTCCAGTACCGGTGTCAGCTGTGACGATCCAGGACCGGTGCCACCTGTGGCGCTCCAGGACCGGTGTCACCTGTGGCGCTCCAGGACCGGTGCCACTGGTGGCGCTCCTGGACCGGTGCCACCTGTGGCGCTCCAGGACCGGTGCCACTGGTGACGCTCCAGGACCGGTGTCAGCTGTGACGATCCAGGACCGGTGTCACCTGTGGCGCTCCAGGACCGGTGCCACCTGTGGCGCTCTAGGACCGGTGTCACCTGTGGCGCTCCAGGACCAGTGCCACTGGTGGCGCTCCAGGACCGGTGCCACCTGTGACGCTCCAGGACCGGTGGCGCTCCAGGACCGGTGCCACCTGTGGCCCTCCAGTACCGGTGTCAGCTGTGACGATCCAGGACCGGTGTCACCTGTGGCGCTCCAGGACCGGTGCCACCTGTGACGCTCCAGCACCGGTGCCACTGGTGGCGCTCCAGGACCGGTGCCACCTGTGACGCTCCAGGACCGGTGCCACCTGTGGCGCTCCAGGACCGGTGCCATCTGTAGCGTTCCAGGACCGGTGTCACCTGTGGCGCTCCAGGACCGGTGCCACATGTGACGCTCCAGGACCGGTGCCACTGGTGGCGCCCCAGGACCGGTGCCACCTGTGACGCTCCAGAACCTGTGACGCTCCAGGACCGGTGTCACCTGTGACGCTCCAGGACCGGTGCCACCTGTGACGCTCCAGGACCGGTGTCACTTGTGGCGCTCCAGGACCGGTGCCACCTGTGGCGCTCCAGGACCGGTGCCACTGGTGGCGCTCCAGGACCGGTGTCAGCTGTGGCGCTCCAGGACCGGTGCCACCTGTGGCGCTCCAGGAACGGTGCCACCTGTGGCGCTCCAGTACCGGTGTCAGCTGTGACGATCCACGACCGGTGCCACCTGTGGCGCTCCAGGACCGGTGCCACTGGTGGCGCAACAGGCCCGGTACCACTGGTGGCGCTCCTGGACCGGTGCCACTGGTGGCGCTCCAGGACCGGTGCCACTGGTGGCGCTCCAGGACCGGTGCCACCTGTGGCGCTCCAGGACCGGTGCCACCTGTGGCGCTCCAGGACCGGTGCCACCTGTGACGCTCCAGGACCGGTGTCAGCTGTGACGCTCCAGGACCGGTGCCACTGGTGGCGCTCCAGTACCGGTGTCAGCTGTGACGATCCAGGACCGGTGCCACCTGTGGCGCTCCAGGACCGGTGTCACCTGTGGCGCTCCAGGACCGGTGCCACTGGTGGCGCTCCAGGACCGGTGTCACCTGTGGCGCTCCAGGGCCGGTGCCACTGGTGGCGCTCCAGGACCGGTGCCACCTGTGGCGCTCCAGGACCGGTGTCTTCTGTGACGCTCCAGGACCGGTGCCACTGGTGGCGCTCCAGGACCGGTGTCAGCTGTGACGATCCAGGACCGGTGTCACCTGTGGCGCTCCAGGACCGGTGCTACCTGTGGCGCTCCAGGACCGGTGTCACCTGTGGCGCTCCAGGACCGGTTCCACTGGTGGCGCTCCAGGACCGGTGCCACCTGTGACGCTCCAGGACCGGTGCCACCTGTGGCGCTCCAGGACCGGTGCCACCTGTGGCCCTCCAGTACCGGTGCCAGCTGTGGCGATCCAGGACCGGTGCCACCTGTGGCGCTCCAGGACCGGTACCACCTGTGGCGCTCCAGGACCGGTGCCACTGTTGGCGCTCCAGGGCCGGTGCAACTGGTGGCGCTCCAGGACCGGTGCCACTGGTGGCGCTCCAGGACCGGTGTCAGCTGTGGCGCTCCAGGACCGGTGCCAGCTGTGGCGCTCCAGGACCGGTTCCACTGGTGGCGCTCAAGGACCGGTGCCACTGGTGGCGCTCCAGGACCGGTACCACATGTGGCGCTCCAGGACCGGTTCCACTGGTGGCGCTCCAGGACCGGTACCACATGTGGCGCTCCAGGACCGGTGCCACTGGTGGCGCTCCAGTACCGGTGCCACCTGTGGCGCTCCATGACCGGTGCCACCTGTGACGCTCCAGGACCGGTGCTACTGGTGGCGCTCCAGGACCGGTGCCACATGTGACGCTCCGGGACCGGTATCACCTGTGACGCTCCAGGACCGGTGTCAGCTGTGGCGCTCCAGGACCGGTGCCACCTGTGGCCCTCCAGGACCGGTGTCGGCTGTGTCGCTTCAGGACCGGTGCCACCTGTGGCGCTCCAGGACCGGTACCACCTGTGGCGCTCCAGGACCGGTGCCACCTGTGACGCTCCAGAACCGGTGCCACTGGTGGCGCTCCAGGACCGGTGCCACTGGTGGCGCTCCAGGACCGGTGTCAGCTGTGGCGCTCCAGGACCGGTGCCACCTGTGGGGCTCCAGGACCGGTGACGCTCCAGAACCGGTGCCACCTGTGACGCTCCAGGACCGGTGCCACCGATGACGCTCCAGGACCGGTGCCACCTGTGGCGCTCCAGGACCGATGCCAGCTGTGACGCTCCAGGACCGGTGTCAGCTGTGGCGCTCCAGGACCGGTGTCAGTTGTGGCGCTGCAGGACCGATGTCAGCTGTGGCGCTCCAGTACCGGTGTCAGCTGTGACGCTCCAGGACCGGTGCCAGCTGTGGCACTCCAGGACCGGTGCCACCTGTGGCGCTCCAGGACCGGTGCCACCTGTGACGCTCCAGGACCGGTGTCAGCTGTGGCGCTCCAGGACCGATGCCAGCTGTGGCGCTCCAGGACCGGTGTCATCTGTGACGCTCCAGGACCGATGTCAGCTGTGGCGCTCCAGGACCGGTGTCAGCTGTGACGCTCCAGGACCGGTGTCAGCTGTGGCGCTACAGGACCGGTGCCACCTGTGACGCTCCAGGACCGGTGCCACATGTGACGCTTCAGGACCGGTGCCACTGGTGGCGCTCCTGGGCCGGTGCCACCTGTGACGCTCCAGGACCGGTGCCACCTGTGACGTTCCAGGACCGGTGCCACATGTGACACTCCAGGGCCGGTGCCACTGGTGGCGCTCCTGGGCCGGTGCCACCTGTGGCGCGCCAGGACCGGTGCCACCTGTGACGCTCCAGAACCTGTGACGCTCCAGGACCGGTGTCACCTGTGACGCTCTAGGACCGGTGACACCTGTGGCGCTCCAGGACCGGTGCCACCTGTGGCGCTCCAGGACCGGTGCCACCTGTGGCGCTCCAGGACCGGTGCCACTTCTGGCGCTCCAGGACCGGTGCCAGCTGTGGCGCTCCAGGACCGGTGCCACCTGTGACGCTCCAGGACCGGTGCCACTGGTGGCGCTCCAGGACCGGTGCCAATGGTGGCGCTCCAGGACCGGTGCAACTGGTGGCGCTCCAGGACCGGTGTCAGCTGTGACGCTCCAGGACCGGTGCCACTGGTGGCGCTCCAGGACCGGTGCCACCTGTGGCGCTCTAGGGCCGGTGTCAGCTGTGACGCTCCAGGACCGGTGCCAGTTGGCGGTGTCTAATCGTCTGCCGTTGTCCCGCCCTGTGTATCAGGCCGGCGGCCGGCGGCAGCTGCTGCGGCGGCGGCCGTTGCATCCCTCCGTGGCTGCACGCACCCGGCTGTCACCGCACGCAGCTGTCGCCGCCGGCGGGTGTCTGACGTCACAGAGTGGACACGCCGGCCAGTGATTGGTCTCTCGGCGCGCGGTGACGTCAGAGTGACGCGGTTCCACGTCGCTGCGGCTGGCGTGGCGCTGACTGGAGCCGCCAGCTGATCGGCTGGTCCCGGCCATCAGCAGTCGGTGGCGCCTGCGGCGAGGGAGAGGTGCAGCGCTCCACGCGGCCGAGCCGTGAGCTGCTCCGAGTGCCGAGTGAAAGCGGGCCAGCTGACCGCCGAGTGTACTCTGTCAGATAGACTATCGCGAGCCGACAGCCACGGATACGTGTTTTCTCGTAACGGAGCTCAACACGACGTCTGCAGCCAGCTGTGTGCGCTGTGACCCCTTCAGTGCCCGCATTGTGTGCCTGTCATCTTCTTTCCCCACAACACTCCGTCCCTCTCCTGTGACCCAGCTGGACCCCGCGGAACCATCGAAACAGAGGCCGCCACAGCCCCCGCGTCAGGTACAGCGCCGAAGCGGCGGTCGGCCGCCTTCAGCAGAAAGGCATGGCAGACCCCGACACAGACGCACAGGACGCCTACGACTACATCTTCAAAGGTGGGCATTGGGTGGCGGGCCTATGGGCTATGCGTGCACTGCAGGCTACAGCTTCAAAGGTGGGTGGCGGGCCGGTCCAGGGCTATAAAACAGCGGGGCCGGTCGGATGCCGTTACCGGATGCTGCAGCTGTGTTGTGGAGTGGGGGAGGCAGCGGCGTCTGCTGGAACGGTCGGCCAGATGGGCAGGGGCGCGACCGGCACCGGATGCTGCAGCTGTGTTGTGGAGTGGGGAGGCAGCGGCGTCTGCTGGAACGGGCGGCCAGATGGGCAGGGGCGCGACCGGCACCGGATGCTGCAGCTGTGTTGTGGAGTGGGGGAGGCAGCGGCGTCTGCTGGAACGGGCGGCCAGATGGGCAGGGGCGCGACCGGCACCGGATGCTGCAGCTGTGTTGTGCAGTGGGGGAGGCAGCGGCGTCTGCTGGAACGGGCGGCCAGATGGGCAAGGGCGCGACCGGCACCGGATGCTGCAGCTGTGTTGTGGAGTGGGGGAGGCAGCGGCGTCTGCTGGAACGGGCGGCCAGATGGGCAGGGGCGCGACCGGCACCGGATGCTGCAGCTGTGTTGTGGAGTGGGGGAGGCAGCGGCGTCTGCTGGAACGGGCGGCCAGATGGGCAGGGGCGCGACCGGCACCGGATGCTGCAGCTGTGTTGTGGAGTGGGGGAGGCAGCGGCGTCTGCTTGAACGGTCGGCCAGATGGGCAGGGGCGCGACCGGCACCGGATGCTGCAGCTGTGTTGTGGAGTGGGGGAGGCAGCGGCGTCTGCTGGAACGGGCGGCCAGATGGGCAGGGGCGCGACCGGCACCGGATGCTGCAGCTGTGTTGTGGAGTGGGGGAGGCAGCGGCGTCTGCTGGAACGGGCGGCCAGATGGGCAGGGGCGCGACCGGCACCGGATGCTGCAGCTGTGTTGTGGAGTGGGGGAGGCAGCGGCGTCTGCTGGAACGGGCGGCCAGATGGGCAGGGCCGCGACCGGCACCGGATGCTGCAGCTGTGTTGTGGAGTGGGGGAGGCAGCGGCGTCTGCTGGAACGGGCGGCCAGATGGGCAGGGGCGCGACCGGCACCGGATGCTGCAGCTGTGTTGTGGAGTGGGGGAGGCAGCGGCATCTGCTGGAACGGGCGGCCAGATGGGCAGGGGCGCGACCGGCACCGGATGCTGCAGCTGTGTTGTGGAGTGGGGGAGGCAGCGGCGTCTGCTGGAACGGGCGGCCAGATGGGCAGGGGCGCGACCGGCACCGGATGCTGCAGCTGTGTTGTGGAGTGGGGGAGGCAGCGGCGTCTGCTGGAACGGGCGGCCAGATGGGCAGGGGCGCGACCGGCACCGGATGCTGCAGCTGTGTTGTGGAGTGGGGGAGGCAGCGGCGTCTGCTGGAACGGGCGGCCAGATGGGCAGGGGCGCGACCGGCATCGGATGCTGCAGCTGTGTTGTGGAGTGGGGGAGGCAGCGGCGTCTGCTGGAACGGGCGGCCAGATGGGCAGGGGCGCGACCGGCACCGGATGCTGCAGCTGTGTTGTGGAGTGGGGGAGGCAGCGGCGTCTGCTGGAACGGGCGGCCAGATGGGCAGGGGCGCGACCGGCACCGGATGCTGCAGCTGTGTTGTGGAGTGGGGGAGGCAGCGGCGTCTGCTGGAACGGGCGGCCAGATGGGCAGGGGCGCGACCGGCACCGGATGCTGCAGCTGTGTTGTGGAGTGGGGGAGGCAGCGGCGTCTGCTGGAACGGTCGGCCAGATGGGCAGGGGCGCGACCGGCACCGGATGCTGCAGCTGTGTTGTGGAGTGGGGGAGGCAGCGGCGTCTGCTGGAACGGTCGGCCAGATAGGCAGGGGCGCGACCGGCACCGGATGCTGCAGCTGTGTTGTGGAGTGGGGGAGGCAGCGGCGTCTGCTGGAACGGGCGGCCAGATGGGCAGGGGCGCGACCGGCACCGGATGCTGCAGCTGTGTTGTGGAGTGGGGGAGGCAGCGGCGTCTGCTGGAACGGGCGGCCAGATGGGCAGGGGCGCGACCGGCACCGGATGCTGCAGCTGTGTTGTGGAGTGGGGGAGGCAGCGGCGTCTGCTTGAACGGTCGGCCAGATGGGCAGGGGCGCGACCGGCACCGGATGCTGCAGCTGTGTTGTGGAGTGGGGGAGGCAGCGGCGTCTGCTGGAACGGGCGGCCAGATGGGCAGGGGCGCGACCGGCACCGGATGCTGCAGCTGTGTTGTGGAGTGGGGGAGGCAGCGGCGTCTGCTTGAACGGTCGGCCAGATGGGCAGGGGCGCGACCGGCACCGGATGCTGCAGCTGTGTTGTGGAGTGGGGGAGGCAGCGGCGTCTGCTGGAACGGGCGGCCAGATGGGCAGGGGCGCGACCGGCACCGGATGCTGCAGCTGTGTTGTGGAGTGGGGGAGGCAGCGGCGTCTGCTTGAACGGTCGGCCAGATGGGCAGGGGCGCGACCGGCACCGGATGCTGCAGCTGTGTTGTGGAGTGGGGGAGGCAGCGGCGTCTGCTTGAACGGTCGGCCAGATGGGCAGGGGCGCGACCGGCACCGGATGCTGCAGCTGTGTTGTGGAGTGGGGGAGGCAGCGGCGTCTGCTTGAACGGTCGGCCAGATGGGCAGGGGCGCGACCGGCACCGGATGCTGCAGCTGTGTTGTGGAGTGGGGGAGGCAGCGGCGTCTGCTTGAACGGTCGGCCAGATGGGCAGGGGCGCGACCGGCACCGGATGCTGCAGCTGTGTTGTGGAGTGGGGGAGGCAGCGGCGTCTGCTTGAACGGTCGGCCAGATGGGCAGGGGCGCGACCGGCACCGGATGCTGCAGCTGTGTTGTGGAGTGGGGGAGGCAGCGGCGTCTGCTTGAACGGGCGGCCAGATGGGCAGGGGCGCGACCGGCACCGGATGCTGCAGCTGTGTTGTGGAGTGGGGGAGGCAGCGGCGTCTGCTGGAACGGTCGGCCAGATGGGCAGGGGCGCGACCGGCACCGGATGCTGCAGCTGTGTTGTGGAGTGGGGGAGGCAGCGGCGTCTGCTGGAACGGTCGGCCAGATGGGCAGGGGCGCGACCGGCACCGGATGCTGCAGCTGTGTTGTGGAGTGGGGGAGGCAGCGGCGTCTGCTGGAACGGGCGGCCAGATGGGCAGGGGCGCGACCGGCACCGGATGCTGCAGCTGTGTTGTGGAGTGGGGGAGGCAGCGGCGTCTGCTGGAACGGTCGGCCAGATGGGCAGGGGCGCGACCGGCACCGGATGCTGCAGCTGTGTTGTGGAGTGGGGGAGGCAGCGGCGTCTGCTTGAACGGTCGGCCAGATGGGCAGGGGCGCGACCGGCACCGGATGCTGCAGCTGTGTTGTGGAGTGGGGGAGGCAGCGGCGTCTGCTTGAACGGTCGGCCAGATGGGCAGGGGCGCGACCGGCACCGGATGCTGCAGCTGTGTTGTGGAGTGGGGGAGGCAGCGGCGTCTGCTGGAACGGGCGGCCAGATGGGCAGGGGCGCGACCGGCACCGGATGCTGCAGCTGTGTTGTGGAGTGGGGGAGGCAGCGGCGTCTGCTTGAACGGTCGGCCAGATGGGCAGGGGCGCGACCGGCACCGGATGCTGCAGCTGTGTTGTGGAGTGGGGGAGGCAGCGGCGTCTGCTGGAACGGGCGGCCAGATGGGCAGGGGCGCGACCGGCACCGGATGCTGCAGCTGTGTTGTGGAGTGGGGGAGGCAGCGGCGTCTGCTTGAACGGGCGGCCAGATGGGCAGGGGCGCGCAACTGGTATCGGGGCCGTGCTGTGATACGGGCGGTTTGTTTTTGTCAGGTCTATTGGTTCGATCGTCGTCTACGGTGGCGGGCATGCTGTTTGTTCTATTCCATTCGTGCCGTTCCGTAAGGGAAACATTCTGTTCAATGTTTTATCTTCTTTGCGCCCGGTGGAGAGCATTTTGTATGCTATTTTATGGTGATTATTCTCAGTTACGTAGCGTGGTTGATCCTCTGATATGAAACTGGCATCGGCCGTCGCCAGGAGGTCAAGTTGTACGGTAAACGATTTACGACTATGTAGATCGATGCATTGTTTAGCCTTCGCCATCATGACTGACGTCACTTGGGTTCGAAGGTGGTGATTTACTGATAACGTTGACACTGAGGTGGCTGGTTTGAACCGACAGGGCTGATATGTTAGTCTGCTAGATATGTTACTGCCTGGGCGGTGTTTTGGATCTCCCAGCTGTTGCCACGTGCCTTTGCTGAACGCTGCCTATGCTCTGTCAATGACAAACGCTGCCTATGCTCTGTCACTGACAAACGCTGCCTATGCTCTGTCACTGACAAACGCTGCCTATGCTCTGTCACTGACAAACGCTGCCTATGCTCTGTCACTGACAAACGCTGCCTATGCTCTGTCACTGACAAACGCTGCCTATGCTCTGTCACTGACAAACGCTGCCTATGCTTTGTCACTGACAAACGCTACCTATGCTCTGTCACTGACAAACGCTGCCTATGCTCTGTCACTGACAATCGCTGCCTATGCTCTGTCACTGACAAACGCTGCCTATGCTCTGTCACTGATAAACGCTGCCTATGCTCTGTCACTGACAAACGCTGCCTATGCTCTGTCACTGACAAACACTGCCTATGCTCTGTCACTGAAAAACGCTGCCTATGCTCTGTCACTGGCAAACGCTGCCTTTGCTGTCACGACAAACGCTGCCTATGCTCTGTCACTGACAAACGCTGCCTATGCTCTGTCACTGACAAACGCTGCCTATGCTCTGTCACTGACAAACGCTGCCTATGCTCTGTCACTGACAAACGCTGCCTATGCTGTGTCACTGACAAACGCTGCCTATGCTCTGTCACTGACAAACGCTGCCTATGCTATGTCACTGACAAACGCTGCCTATGCTCTGTTACTGAAAAACGCTGCCTATGCTCTGTCACTGACAAACGCTGCCTTTGCTCTGTCACTGACAAACGCTGCCTATGCTCTGTCACTGGCAAACGCTGCCTATGCTCTGTCACTGACAAACGCTGCCTTTGCTCTGTCACTGACAAACGCTGCCGCTATGGCTCGGAATGGAATATGTTTGTTTGATTAGTCCGACCTTCGGAACGCATTTCTCTGAGCTTCATATGCGAGGGTCGGACGCAAAACGCTGCTAAACAAGGCATCGCTTACATTTTCTTTGAGACTGGACGGCTTGCCTTTAGACCCAGCAGTTTCGAGTCAGTATCAGCTTACCGTATATTTGAGAGCTATTAGGGTCCTCAGTCTCAGTTACCATGATAGTTGTATGGATGTGCTCTGCCCAGGCTGTCAGTGTCCACTGCGCATCAGAACTGACTGACATCTGATGTTTGTGTGTCGGCCCTGACGGGTTAGCTCATAGCTGACGTTTTGTGGGTCTAACGAGCTACTGTTTGGCCCCACAGTGGTGCTGGTCGGCGACTCGGGCGTCGGCAAGAGCAACCTGTTCACCCGCTTCACGAGAAACACGTTCAGGATGCAGACGTTACCCACCATTGGTCTCGACTTCGACGCCAAAAACATGGTGGTGAGTGAAATCCGTGGCGGCAGGCTCCCAGCATACAGTAGGATTTGCATGGCCTGCCGATCCTGGTGGGTTTGTTTGCTGCTGCGAGGCCGGTGTGCCGTGTGGCCGTGTGGCCGTGTGGCCGTGTTGGCTTCATCAGTGGTGTTGCGGTCCTGCTGCGAGGCCGGTGTGCCGTGTGGTGTCGTGTGGCTTCATCAGTGGTGTTGCGGTCCTGCTGCGAGGCCGGTGTGCCGTGTGGCCGTGCTGGCTTCATCAGTGGTGTTGCGGTCCTGCTGCGAGGCCGGTGTGCCGTGTGGCCGTGCTGGCTTCATCAGTGGTGTTGCGGTCCTGCTGCGAGACCGGTGTGCCGTGTGGTGCCGTGTGGCTTCATCAGCGGTGTTGCGGTGGATGGCACCGGACTGTGACTGGTGCCGCCTTCAGACTGATGGTGCGCTGATTGTTATGCCGTTCAGTACCTGACGCAATTCATCCGCTGCGTTATTGCATGCCCGCACAGCGATCAGTTCAGGCCTTAAACGCAGATAATCACATTTTTCCACAAAAATGGATTTAGCACCTGAAATCGATAGATGAGACCAAAATATATTGTAAATTCATTACATTTTGCATATAACAATTCCTACCGATATATATTTCGAGTCATAGTTGATAAGCGTTCCACGTTTATAATCAGCAAGTACTCGGTAACGAATTCAGTAAATTAGCTTCCCTACGCATTGTTATTTATCATTAAGGTATGCAATATGTTGCTAGCATTGTTATTGCCATGGTGCTGGTCACGATACACTGCGGTGGGCCGCTGCAGCGGCGCTGGGCCTAGACTGGCCGCCTGATAACCAGCGTGTTATGTCTTTACTTGGAGCGCGTGCAGTGACCAGTAACCGCGCCCTGCACCGCCCGCCCTGACCCCGTCTCTCCGCCCGGCTACAGTGACCAGTACCGCGCCCTGCACCACCCGCCCTGACCCCGTCTCTCCGCCCGGCTACAGTGTCCAGTACCGCGCCCTGCACCACCCGCCCTGACCCCGTCTCTCCGCCCGGCTACAGTGACCAGTACCGCGCCCTGCACCACCCGCCCTGACCCCGTCTCTCCGCCCGGCTACAGTGACCAGTACCGCGCCCTGCACCACCCGCCCTGACCCCGTCTCTCCGCCCGGCTACAGTGTCCAGTACCGCGCCCTGCACCACCCGCCCTGACCCCGTCTCTCCGCCCGGCTACAGTGTCCAGTACCGCGCCCTGCACCACCCGCCCTGACCCCGTCTCTCCGCCCGGCTACAGTGTCCAGTACCGCGCCCTGCACCACCCGCCCTGACCCCGTCTCTCCGCCCGGCTACAGTGTCCAGTACCGCGCCCTGCACCACCCGCCCTGACCCCGTCTCTCCGCCCGGCTACAGTGTCCAGTACCGCGCCCTGCACCACCCGCCCTGACCCCGTCTCTCCGCCCGGCTACAGTGTCCAGTACCGCGCCCTGCACCGCCCGCCCTGACCCCGTCTCTCCGCCCGGCTACAGTGTCCAGTACCGCGCCCTGCACCGCCCGCCCTGACCCCGTCTCTCCGCCCGGCTACAGTGTCCAGTACCGCGCCCTGCACCACCCGCCCTGACCCCGTCTCTCCGCCCGGCTACAGTGTCCAGTACCGCGCCCTGCACCACCCGCCCTGACCCCGTCTCTCCGCCCGGCTACAGTGTCCAGTACCGCGCCCTGCACCACCCGCCCTGACCCCGTCTCTCCGCCCGTTCCTGCCGCAGATCGACTCGAGGACAGTGCGGGCCCAGATCTGGGACACCGCCGGCCAGGAGCGGTTCAAGGCCCTCGCCTCCACGTGAGTTGCCCACCCCGCCCGCGGCCGCTCGGTCGGCCGGCCCGCTGGATACGTATGGAATAGTGCCTGTCCCGTCCGTCAGGGACCAGCGCCGGGCGCAGTGCAGTCAGTTTCTGCAGTGGTTGAAGTGGTACGATGCTCCGATTTCACTCTCAGAACGGGGCTGCAGATGGGATGGTTTGCACACTTGGGCTGCGCACTGCACAGGCGAAATGTGTTTGATAAACGCTGTAGTTTGTTCTGTCAGCTGGTGAACCTCGAGACGCGATAGCATTGTAGGGTTGTGACTTATCTGTCTTGTTTTCGCGTTTGTCCGGATCTTGTTTTCATCTATGGGCAGACAGAGTGTGCAGTTATATTTATGAACCCAGGATTTGACCGTGGCTGGATATGTTATATATGTTACCATTACGCCAGTGTGTGATTTGACCGTGGCTGGATATGTTACCATTACGTCAGTGCGTGATTTGACCGTGGCTGGATATGTTACCATTACGTCAGTGCGTGATTTGACCGTGGCTGGATATGTTACCATTACGTCAGTGTGTGGCTGGCAGTGAGGAAGGAGGCGATAAACCTGTGGTTAGCTTTCCAGGCGATACCGTTTCCGGAATCGCAACCACTTCCTTTCCGGGCCGGTCCGTAGCTCACTGTCTCGGACAGTACGCATCCCACACTCCATATCACTCCGGAACTCCTGTCTCGCAACAGCGATCTGCAACCTCCATCTAACTGAAATGTTACGAACAGGGGCGATCCTAAATGTTACCACTGCTAACCGTGCGTCAGTTATTGGCACAAAACCAGCACCACATTCGCTTCCCAGCACCAGCCATCGGGACGCCGACTGACCATGACCTTGCGCTCCTTACCGGGTGACCTAATTCAGCGTCTGCGTCCCTGGCGGCGTCCTGAGCGGTCGGGTTACCACACGGGTACACCAGGTCAACTACCGTGGCCACCTGTGGCCACCGATGCCTACCAGATGCTGTCGCTCTGGCCTGTTCCCTGCAATAGTGCCACTGCTCCGAACATCATGGTGTGGCAGCTCTACTACCGTGATGCTGTCGATCTGGCCTGTTCCCTGCAATAGTGCCACTGCTCCGAACATCATGGTGTGGCAGCTCTACTATAACCGTGCTCGGTAGCTGCCCTGTCCTCGTCTCCTCGGCAGCTCCTCAGCGCCAAATGCCACCAAAATCTGGCAGTCCCCTTAGGTCATCTTCCCTCCACTTCATCTCAGACTGGGGTACTGAAGAGCCGACTCGGACTTTGTAGTGTCAACTCGTGCCGACAACTGTCACCGCTTGCTCTGTGGGACGTGTCGGGTAATGACAATGTCAACCGAAGAACAGCCCGTCCCAGTGATGAAGCCGCACCGGGACTCGAGCCACACATGGGGCGAATCGAGGTCACCCGTGCCGCAATATACCTCACCACAGACTGCAGCCAACACGGTACAAGCACGGGCCATCGTTTACCCAGCGTCCACGACCCCGCCTCCTACCTACCCCTCCCCGCCTCTTCCCTCCCGGAAATAACGAGCCGCGGTGCAGCTGATACCAGTCTGTTAGTGGCGGGGTCACCCCCGGGCCATGCATGTGACCCGCTCGTGCACGGCTGACGGGTGTGTTCTGTGGGCACGTGTCGAGCCTTGCCATTGGCTGGCAGCCCGGTGTGACAGCAGCCGGCAGCGCGGTTATTGTGTACCGGACACAATACTGCTAACAACGTATCGGCCGACCCCGCCGGGCTGTGTTGATCGATCACCTTCTACCTCAGTATTATCCTGGTAGCGAGTGAAAGTTAGCAATGAATTCGGCATTTGACAATCGCACTAAATTGTCCCAGGGAAGTTTCCATGCCAATGATTGAAGACAACAAACGTCAAAATTTCGATTTGGGGAAGCTTTCAATAACAATGTTTATGCCAGTGACTGTGCATGACGTCACTGGTCTGTTTGCAGGTACTACCGCGGCGCGCTTGGTGCCCTGCTCGTGTATGACGTCACGGAGCGAGACACGTTCCAGGACCTGGAGCGGCTCTGGCTGAAGGAACTGAGGCTCCACGCCGACGACAAGATGGCCGTGATTCTCGTCGGTGAGTGGTGCCGGCGGCCGTGCTGTGGCCGTCTCGAGCGCGGTGGTGTGATGGAGGGGAGGGGGTCGCAGGGTCAGCTAGGCTCGCCACTCGTGAGAATGGCACATGTGTCTCACCTGTGGCCTGCCCATATCGGTCACTGGGGCTTCAGCATACTGGCGTGCGCCAATGACTCACTTCGTACATATTTGGCTGGTGCAGAAATTGATGCGGAAGCTATCACTTATCGCGGAAATATGTCATGACGCTTGATCAATAATGAATGAGGACTTATTTCTCTTTAGCATGCGCGGTACCAATGCGTCATATTGCAATGGCTACCGCATACGGTAGTCTTTGTACACCAGCCCGCTCCAGGTCCAGGCAAGAGTGAGGCTGGCCGTCTAGTCCGGCAGCCATGGCCGAGACCTGTGGACCGATCTCTCCCGCAACTGTGCCGCCGCCACATCCGGGCCAATTTCGTGCTGCTTCCTGCGGCGGGCGGCCCGGGCTCGGTATCGTCACCTCTCTCCCGGCAGACCGCAGGCCGGCCCGGGCCGGTCCCTGTCGGGGACCGATAACGATCTGTGGCTCCCGCCGGGTGACGTCACCGCTCACACGACACAGGGGGGGGGGGGGGGCGTCACGCCGGGTGAGTCACGGCTCGTGGCGTCACCGGCTGTCGGCTGTCCAGTGTCCAGTCTGCCGGAGTCCACCAGAGTCCAGTCTGCCGGAGTATAGCCTGCTAGAGTTCAGCTGTCCAGTCCAGCGGGCCGGCTGACAGCCGTCCAGTCTGCCGTCCAGTCTGCCGGAGTCCAACAATCTAGTCCAGCCGTCCAGTCCAGAGGGGCCGGGCCGTTAGTGGGCGGGGAAACACCGCCACGCTGGTACCGCCCGCCGCCTACAGTGGTGTGGTCACCGCCCGCCGCCTACAGTGGTGCGGTCACCGCCGGCCGCCTACAGTGGTGCGGTCACCGCCCGCCGCCTACAGTGGTGCGGTCACCGCCCGCCGCCTACAGTGGTGCGGTCACCGCCGGCCGCCTACAGTGGCGCGGTCACCGCCGGCCGCCTACAGTGGTGCGGTCACCGCCCGCCGCCTACAGTGGTGCGGTCAGACATGCCGCCTACAGTGGTGCGGTCACCGCCGGCCGCCTACAGTGGTGCGGTCAGACAGGCCGCCTACAGTGGTGCGGTCACCGCCCGCCGCCTACAGTGGTGCGGTCACCGCCCGCCGCCTACAGTGGTGTGGTCACCGCCCGCCGCCTACAGTGGTGCGGTCAGACAGGCCGCCTACAGTGGTGCGGTCGGACAGGCCGCCTACAGTGGTGCGGTCAGACAGGCCGCCTACAGTGGTGCGGTCACCGCCGGCCGCCTACAGTGGTGCGGTCACCGCCCGCCGCCTACAGTGGTGTGGTCACCGCCCGCCGCCTACAGTGGTGCGGTCACCGCCGGCCGCCTACAGTGGTGCGGTCACCGCCCGCCGCCTACAGTGGTGCGGTCACCGCCCGCCGCCTACAGTGGTGCGGTCACCGCCGGCCGCCTACAGTGGCGCGGTCACCGCCGGCCGCCTACAGTGGTGCGGTCACCGCCCGCCGCCTACAGTGGTGCGGTCACCGCCCGCCGCCTACAGTGGTGCGGTCAGACATGCCGCCTACAGTGGTGCGGTCACCGCCGGCCGCCTACAGTGGTGCGGTCAGACAGGCCGCCTACAGTGGTGCGGTCACCGCCCGCCGCCTACAGTGGTGCGGTCACCGCCCGCCGCCTACAGTGGTGCGGTCAGACAGGTCGCCTACAGTGGTGCGGTCACCGCCGGCCGCCTACAGTGGTGCGGTCACCGCCGGCCGCCTACAGTGGTGCGGTCAGACAGGCCGCCTACAGTGGTGCGGTCAGACAGGCCGCCTACAGTGGTGCGGTCAGACAGGCCCGCCGCCTACAGTGGTGCGGTCAGACAGGCCGCCTACAGTGGTGCGGTCAGACAGGCCCGCCGCCTACAGTGGTGCGGTCAGACAGGCCGCCTACAGTGGTGCGGTCAGACAGGCCGCCTACAGTGGTGCGGTCAGACAGGCCGCCGCTTACAGTGGTGCGGTCAGACAGGCCCGCCTACAGTGGTGCGGTCACCGCCGGCCGCCTACAGTGGTACGGTCACCGCCGGCCGCCTACAGTGGTGAGTTCACCGCCGGCCGCCTACAGTGGTGCGGTCAGACAGGCCGCCTACAGTGGTGCGGTCAGACAGGCCGCCTACAGTGGTGCGGTCAGACATGCCCGCCGCCTACAGTGGTGCGGTAAGACAGGCCGCCTACAGTGGTGCGGTCAGACAGGCCGCCTACAGTGGTGCGGTCAGACAGGCCGCCTACAGTGGTGCGGTCAGACAGGCCGCCTACAGTGGTGCGGTCAGACAGGCCGCCTACAGTGGTGCGGTCAGACAGGCCGCCTACAGTGGTGCGGTCAGACAGACCCGCCGCCTACAGTGGTGCGGTCAGACAGGCCGCCTGCAGTGGTGCGGTCAGACAGGCCCGCCGCCTACAGTGGTGCGGTCAGACAGGCCGCCTACAGTGGTGCGGTCAGACAGGCCCGCCGCCTACAGTGGTACGGTCACCGCCGGCCGCCTACAGTGGTGCGGTCAGACAGGCCGCCTACAGTGGTGCGGTCAGACAGGCCCGCCGCCTACAGTGATGCGGTCACCGCCGACCGCCTACAGTGGTGCGGTCAGACAGGCCGCCTACAGTGGCGTGGTCAGACAGGCCCGCCGCCTACAGTGGTGCGGTCAGACAGGCCCGGGTCGTGCGGTCGGACAGGCCGCCTACAGTGGTGCGGTCAGACAGGCCGCCTACAGTGGTGCGGTCACCGCCGGCCGCCTACAGTGGTGCGGTCATCGCCCGCCGCCTACAGTGGTGCGGTCACCGCCGACCGCCTACAGTGGTGCGGTCACCGCCCGCCGCCTACAGTGGTGCGGTCACCGCCCGCCGCCTACAGTGGTGCGGTCACCGCCGGCCGCCTACAGTGGTGCGGTCAGACAGGCCGCCTACAATGGTGCGGTCACCGACGGCCGCCTACAGTGGTGCGGTCAGACAAGCCGCCTACAGTGGTGCGGTCAGACAGACCGCCTACAGTGGTGCGGTCAGACAGGCCGCCTACAGTGGTGCGGTCACCGCCGGCCGCCTACAGTGGTGCGGTCAGACAGGCCGCCTACAGTGGTGCGGTCACCGCCGGCCACCTACAGTGGTGTGGTCAGACAGGCCCGCCACCTACAGTGGTGCGGTCACCGCCGGCCGCCTACAGTGGTGCGGTCAGACAGGCCCGGGTCGTGCGATCAGTGAGAGTCAGCTCCGGCGGCAGCTCAGTCAAGAGTCGACTGGGCTTATACCATGTGATAGGTAAGCCCTTTCCTCGTATAAGTATTCGTTACTCTAGATGATGTAATATTTCACCTTTCAGAACACTATTCGTAGTGTCCCTTGCCTTATCAATCATAAATTTCAGAGCGCTATCTCTCACACGGCTCGCATTACGTATTTGACACTGATGTCATGGTTTATGCTTCACTCGGGTTGTGCACTTCAAGCCTCTCCAATTACGATACTTATGCATCAGGTCCTGGAACCACGAGCGGGTAACGTTATTACCGAGCGGGCGCGAAGCGCCCGTGAGGTTTCTCAACTTGCTAGAAAATGTACATGTAATGTACCCGGCCCGACACGGCCCGAACCGGCCCGACACGGCCGTACGGACGCTTTTCGGAAGCTAATAACTTTGCAACCACTGCTCCGATTGAGATCGGGTTTTCACCATTGGATAGGACCATCAAATCAATTTTGATTTGTGTATGGTGTGTTCTGATATGGGTGGTACCACAGCGCGTGGCAACCGCAGACGTCGAAATGAACAAAAATCATTCTTGATCAATAATGGCATTATTAATCTAAGCATTCGTTTTTTATACGCTAAAGCACGCAGCGCTCAGGACGTGCTCCCTCGTTTCATATTGCAAACCTGTTTTAGCTTTACCAGAGCGCGCCCGCTCGGTCACCGCCCAAAAAGGCGTTTTGCTGGTATAAGTGGTTTGGCGGATTCGAGAAAGATCATGAACAATTTTTTTTTAAAAATGTTGGCATGCATGGAGGCCTGGCAATTTGTATGGGGGACTAAAAAGACTAAAAGGACTATGTGTTACTACCACGTGTGCTCCCGTACCTGTGTGCTCCCGTAAATCTGTGAAGCTCTTTGAAGCAGGATTCCAAGAAATGTTCAGAGCAATTCCTAGGGTCTTTAAAGGAAATAGTTCACCTTCAACATGGGATTTTGAACTGAAATAGCAGTTTTGTGGCCCGTGTTGAGAAATCCTTATCTGCAACTTTTCTTGGCTGAAAAGACTCTCCAGCCGAAGATATTTGACTTTTTGGCGAAGGAATACGTTTTTTTCCCCGGACCGGCCTATAGCCATTTTCCGGGTGGGGAGAGACATCTGGCAATTTGCCAGGAAAAGAGTTACGTTATCCGGTTTATGTGAACCCTGGCAAGCTAGGGAGAAGGGTAGCTATTTTACGTTAATTAATTACGTTAACCGGTTTATGTGAACCCGGAAAATGTATTGTTCAAAGTAAATATAATATCTAACATTACGTTAAGTATTTCGTTCAAGGTCAAATATAATATCTAGCATTACGTTAAGTATTTCGTTCAAGGTCAAAAATAAGTAAAACACGAGACACATACATACATATTTTTATTACATACACTTGTACAGTGTCAGTGTTGATGGAGCCGTGGGGGTGCCGTCATTGCAACAACGGGAGACTGTTGCCAGTCTCCCTGGCTCCGGCGCCTCGGCGAGACCTGGTTGTGGGGTGTATTTAGTTGGGCGAAAAGTCCTGAATAATAAAAAAACAGCGTCTAAGGCAAAGGGGAAAAAACCTACGCGGTGGGCCAAAAATGCGCAAGGCCAAAAACCCCTGTTATATTTGATTAGCTAAACGTGTTTGGTAGAGATAATCTAAGAGGAGACCTATCAATTCAGGATAACTATCACCTAACAGTGTTTGTAGATTTAATGTGATGCGATTTTGTTGTGTGTAATTAATAATGTTCTGTCGTTTATCGTTGTGTACTGGGCAAGTAATAAGTAAGTGCTTGATTGTGTAGCGCGGATAACCTGGGCAATGTTGGCAATTTGGTGGCGGGAGATTCTCCATAATATAATAATGAGTAATTTTTGTATGACCGAGACGGAGGCGCGCCAGTATCACCTCCTTCTCTCTACAATTCTGGTGACTAGATATAAAATGTTGGACTTTTGGCTTGATTGGATAAAGATGGAAATGCGGAGCAGCGTCCCATTCGCGCTGGCGCAGTATGCTAAGTTGAGAATTAATATAATTTAACACGTCTGATACTGGGCTTGGAAGTTGGTTTACTGATTCTAGGCTCAATTTCGCAAGTCTGTCGGCTTCCTCGTTTCCCGGGATACCGGCGTGTCCTGGGATCCAGAGGAATTTAATACTATTGTTTTTACTGTTTAAATACTTGATTAGTTGTCTGATTTTAAATACTATCGGGTTTCTACAGTCACTAATCGAGGAAATGGCCGTGAGCGAGGCGGACGAGTCTGTGCAAATGACTACTTCCTTAAGTTTTTCTTTTCTGACATATATTAATGCTAATAAAATGGATGACAATTCCGCTGTGTATACGCTATTTATGTCGGGAAGTCTAAAGTTATTGCTAACTGTGTTTGTGTAGAATGCACCACCGGTTCGGCCGTCGCCCCGTGAACCGTCTGTGTATGTGTATGTGTATGTGTTGTGTTGTGCTTTGTGTTCGTGGAAGAGTGTGAGTGTCTCTGACGCGGTGACTGTGTTTTTGTTGTGTGTGAAGAGGCGGTGTGTGTCTGGTGTTGTGTCGAGCCAGTGAGATGTGAGTGGTTGGCATTGTGGTGATGTGGGCGATGTTGAATAGTGTGAGTGTTTGTCTGATTCTGTGACTGATAAGCGGGTGTCGTTTTTGTAGTAGTGTTTGTCGTCTAGTGGGTGCGGGGTGATTTGAGATGTGGAATGTTGGGCGTGTGGGGTGTGAACTTGCTCTGGCGTAGAATCTAAGTAATGTGTATTTGCGTCGGCGGCAGAGTGTGGGAATGTTTGTGTCGATGTGTAAGTTTGTGGTGTTGGTGGTGCGGCAGGCTCCAGTCACGATGCGCAAGGCAGCGTTTTGGACAGTTTGCAATTTTTTTAATTTGTTTGGAACATATGTCATCAAATAAGAATGCGTTATAGTCCAGTACTGGGCGTATCAGGGAAGTATATAGTTGGAGGAGAGTGGCACGATCTGCGCCCCACTCTCGACCAGCCAATGACTTCATAATATTAATTCGTCGCGTACATCTCTGCACTAAATCATTGAAGTGTGGGATAAACGAGAGACGTGTGAGACGTTATTCCCAGATACTTGAATGATTTGACAAAAGGGATAATTTGATTGCTATATTTTAATGGAATGTAGGGTTCCACATATGCGGGTTTCTTTGAAAAAATTAGAGATGCAGATTTACTTGGAGAAATTTCCAGACCCCATTGGTCGCACCATACCTTTATATCAATGAGTACTAGTTGTAACATTTTGCTGGCTTGATCGACACTCGGGTGCGAGAACCACACCGCCAGGTCATCAGCGTACATTGACAATTCGAGACCTTTGTCGATCTTGTTAATATTACTGAAAATGTCGTTAATCATAATTAAAAATAGGGTCGGGGAGAGGACCGATCCCTGTGGGACACCGTGGTCCTGATTTTGATTTGGAGAATATGTGTTGCCGCACCTTACATTAAAAGATCTATTTTCTAAAAAGTTTTGGATAAATTTGGCGAGTCGACCTCGAATTCCGGCCTTATGGACCTTTACTAGAAGTGCGGCTTTGTTGACTCTGTCAAACGCAGCTCTCAAATCAAGAAAGAGGGCAACTGTGACCTCTCTCCCTCGAAAGCCGCGCTGGACAGAGTCGATAAGACCAACTAAATTGTCCGCAGTGGAGCGACCAGGTCGAAAACCACTTTGGTGTGGGGTAAGTAAATTATTTGTTTCAATGTATGTCCTGATGCGTCCATTAACCATGCGTTCGAATAGTTTACATGCACAACTAGTTAGCGAAATAGGGCGATAGCTAGCGGGAGAAGATTTAGGTTTGCGAGGTTTAAGTATAGGAATTAGCGTACTATTATGCCAAGATTCAGGGAAAGTGCCGTCAAACCACATGGTATTGAAGGCTGTTAGTAAGTTGGTGAGACCAGTCTCTGTCAAGTTTTTAAAGAAGGAGTAGTCAATTTGATCTGGCCCTACAGAAGTTTTACCACATTTACCTATAGCGTACGTTAACTCTGAGTTGGTAAAAAGAGAGTTGTATATTTCTACGTTATTAGAGTCAAAGCTAATAGATTGAAATTGATCGTTAAGTTGGTTATTAAAAGTTGGTGTACATTGTTGTGTTGATGATATGTTAGCGTAGTGTTGTGCAAATTGTGTTGCCACCTCTAGGGGAAGCGTGTAAGATGTGTTGTGTATTTGTAAGTGTGGGATTTTGTATGACGGTGGTCTTTTATTTGAAAACGATCTAATTAATGTCCAAATTTTTGAGAGGGAGGTAAATCGATTAAAGGTAGATGAGAATTCCTGCCAAGATTCTTTTTTTGCTTTGTCAATGATTGTTTTAGCCAAAGAGCGAGTTTTCCGTACTTCGTGTTCGTTTTCTGCAGTTATACAAGCTTGAAATTTCCGAAATGCTCTTTTCCGGAGGGCAACAGCTCTTTGGCATTCTGTGTTCCACCACGGGGCAGTACGCTGCCTCGGGTGGTGTTGTGTGTGTGTGCGTGTGTGTGCGATGTGCTGATGTGCTGATGCGAGAATAGTGTTTACAAATGTGTTAATGTCGGTCTGGGAGTCTGCGGGGTGACTAGTGTCAATGTGTTTTTGGAAGGAGGACCAGTCGGCTTTGCGAAGGTTCCATCTAGGCAGAGAGTAAAAATTTGTCTGTCCTGAAGGGACTTGAAGTTCTAAGTGAATTGGGTAATGATCGCTAAAAAGAGGGTCAGATTGTGCATTAAATGTGAAAAGAGTCGCGATGCGTGGTGTGACGAAGGCAAGATCAATGGCGCTGTAAGTCACCTCGCCTCCTGAGTGGTGTATGTGTGTGGGTGACTGATCGTTAAGGAAGACCAAATTATGCCGGTCCAGTAAGTCCAGCATAATTTGGCCTCTGCGGGTGTTCCGGCTGCAACCCAATGTCCGGCTATGCGCGTTGAAATCGCCCATAATCAGACACGGGGTGTTAATATTTGTAATAAGCTGGGAAAAAGAATCAATGTCTATGTCCTTAGAAGGACGGAAATAAATAGAGATAAGAGTTAGTTCTAGCTGAGCGATTTTAATATTAACGCCGACTGCGTCTAAGGTTGTTTGAAGGTCGATTTGGTGATGCAAAAGTTGGTTTGAAATAAGCAAGGCCGAGCCGCCTCGGCGCGGTGATGCGTTTACGTTATTTGTATATAGACTATAGCCGGGGATTTTGAAAGTATAATTATTAAAGTCGGCGTCAATAAAATGGGTTTCCTGAACAGCGGCTACTAACGGATTATTATTTAAGACGTAATGTTTGAATTGCCCCCAATGGGATATTAAAGATCTAACATTCCATTGGAGGACGAATTCTGACTGGTTCATTATTAGTCGCTGCTGTCCGTACCGCGCCCTGCTGTCGCTCGGGTGTGCCTGGGGGCGCGGGAGCGGGGGCGCTTCGACCGTGACCGGGATGGCGGGGAGGGGGTCGGGCTCTCCTCAGTGGCCCGGGGTTGGGAGGAGGGGCGGGGTTGGGAGGAGGGGCGGGAGGGCGGGGAGTTGGAGCGGGAGGGCGGGGAGTTGGAGCGGTAGCGCTGGGAGCGGGCGGCCTTCAGAGAGGCGGTCCGCATTAGTGTTTCGTCGTCAGCCGAGGAGGGTGGGGAGGGTTCCTCCGTGGAACGGGACTCCCGGCGGAGGGAGGGTGACCCGAGGGAGGGAGAGGGAGCCGGGGTGGACTCGGCTGGGGTTGGGCGGGTTGGGCGGGGCAGCACGTTTAGTGGCGGGTAACCCCTCTTCGGGGTTCTGGGCTGCGACTCCGTCTGCGAAGGGAGCAGAGGGCGAGCACCGGGGGTCTGGTTGGCTGGGGCTGCGGTGGGCAGCGGCGGCCACGCGGTGGGGGACAGGGCTGGGGACAGGGATGGCGCGTGACCGGCTCCGTTTTGGACCCGCTCCGCCTCCACAAACGCCACCTGGACCGGACAGCGCCGGAACCAGGCTGGGTGGGCGTCTCTGCAGCCGGCGCAGCACTTCGCTGCGGCGGTGCAGTCATCCGTGTTGTGCTGCATCGCACACTTGCCACAGGTGTCGCTGCGCGAGTGGCAGCTGGCCGTCGTGTGGCCGAACTGCCAGCACTTGCGGCACTGCCGGGGAGGCCGGATCCACCTGGTTACATTAACCTGCAAAAGACGCGGCTCGGCAGCTCAAGGCCTTTGAACCGCAGTCTTAGCAGGGGGTTGGGCTGCTCTTGTCTTTGCGACTTGAGCCGCACCACCTCCACCACCCCCTGGGTCTCCAGCTCCCAGAGGATGTCCTCCTCTGAGAGGGTTGCCACCTCGGGGCACCAGATGAGGCCCTCCACCGAGTTCAAGTGGAGGGAGACCTCAACCTTCACCGCTACACCGGCGAAGGATTTCAGGCACAGCAGCGCCTCGTTCTGCTGTCCGTTGAACGTCTGCAGGAGCAGAGCGCCAGAGCGGATGGACTTTGCCGTAGCAACGTCCCCACCACAGATCGCATAAATTCCCCGCCTTATGGCGAAGGGGTTCATGGACCTAAACGGCACAGCGTTGAGCCTCTTCATCAAGAGGAACGCCGGGCCGCTGGGGGGATCGTTACTAGGCGGTAGCCGGGCCCCTGGACGAGGCGGGCTGGGCCCCTGAAGGGGGCGGGGAAGGGGACCGTCCAGGGGGGCACGCGGTCGCGCGCCGGAAAACCCCGGAGGGGGGTCGGGCGGGTCGGAGGGGGGGGGGGGGGCGGGGTTCCGGGGGGGGGGGGGGGGGTAGCCATCGTCGTGGCTCAGGAGGGGATAGGATGGGGGCTAACTGTTTACGTTAATTGCTACACACGACAGAACGTGTTGGCAACTGCAAGTTAACTCCAAAGACTGGAGGGGACCTAAACCGTGGAGGAGGCCTATTGCCAATACAAAATTTGTATCTAAAGAGTCTACCTACTTAAAAATATATAAAGTCTACCTATCTAAGGGTCTACAACCCTGCCACACGCACGTGGTCAGGGTTCCGCACCCGGAAGCGGTGGAGGGCTGGAGAAGGCTGGCTGGTAGTCGTCCCAGGTCCGATGTCGATTAAAGGATGGGGAATGCGGGGCATATATGATATACCGTACCGTCTGAGAGTGCCAGCACTGGTCTGAGCATGCGCAGACCAATAACGCACATTATAACATTAATAATTTACGACCTTCTGTCCTGAATTGGCGCGATGTAGGACCATTTTTGAAAAGGAAAAAAAGAAACTGTATTAAACAATATAATAAAATCGTGTTCTGAAAATTTTCCGAAGGTGAACTATTTCCTTTAAATGGAAATAATGACCTTTTGATTTTGTTAGCAACAATTTCTTAGGCTACCGTTATGGTTTTAGAATTATTTTATTTAAATTTAAGAATTAAATACAATTATTCCCAAATTCGAAGTTGTAAGTTTGGAAAAAATACAAAACAAGTACCTTGTGTACTTCATGAAGGTCATTGACAAATTCGTCCTTCCCTACCTTTGTTTACATCGAGTGCGGCATTTTTGGAGGCTCTGTGACGTTTCCGATCAAACTGAGCACTGCTCGGACACACGCTAGTAGCGCTTTCGTTCTCCATGGCAACCAGGCGTCAGCCAATCAAAAGCCAGAAAGGGAATACGTTCTGGCTTTGCATTGGCTCACGCCTGGTTGCCATGGAGAATGAAAGCGCTACTAGCGTGCGTTCGAGCAGCGCTCTGATCCGTGAAGCAATCCGTGAAGCATCCGTGATGCATGACTGACTACTGACTGACTGACTATCAGTATAAGTCATGAATAACAACAACATGCAAACTATACCAACTCGAATAAAATAAGGGCGGAATTAATTGAACCCCAGGGAAGCTAGTATTCGCACTCGGCACTGCGCCGCAATAGCAAAAGGTGAGGGAAATGCATATTGGATACAATATTATTACGTCACAAGATTCTGAAGTGTCAACTACTATGAAATACAGTGATAAAATACCTTTAATAATTATTAACAAGAAAATTCAAACTTAAAAACAATATTTTGAATAAGTCTTTAAGTAGCTTTCAACTCAAAATCAGATATATTTTGCAATGCTACACAAGAATGGCACCAGTGGCGTAATTAACAAAGCCTGCTATGGGACTTGGGTATACTAATCAGGAACAACTCGCCACAATGGTTAAGTGCGCCGAGAAGCATGACAATGACTTTGTAAACAAATCGCCGACGCTAAATAGGTCGCCGTCGATGTGCATCGATGAGCTTCCGATTTAATTGCCAGTTTTGTGTTATTGTTTGTTAGTTGTTTTGTTTTGAAAAAAATATGATTTGTCATGATAATATAAAGCATAGTGTTATATACAGCCACAGACATATTATACAATACTTCTAATGTTGAAAACAAATGAATCGATTTTCACAAATTGAGGTTCGCAACCACTAACTATGCCGCCGTTGATGTGCATCGATGAGCTTCCGATTTAATTGCCACTTTTTCCAATCGCTGTTAGTTTTAGAAGATCGCCGGGCATATAATCACAACAAGCAGAACGCACAATATATTTTCCACTCCATTGCGTAAAAAAACAATACGGGAAAAGCCCGCAGTTTGATGAGTACCAAAAGTACTTGCAAGTACCGGTCGTTAAAAGTGTGGAACGCTTATCAACTTTAACTTGAAATATCTTTCGGTAGGAAAGTTTTCATGCAAAATGTGATGAATTTACAATATATTTTGGTCGCGTCTGGCGATTTCAAGTGCTAGCTCCATTTTTGTGGAAAAAGGTCATTATTTCCCTTTAACCCTATTTGTAACAGGGGGGGGGGGGGCGGATTCCGCCCCCCCCCCTCATGTTTTTCGCAGATATCTCCAGAACGGCTGGTAGCAGGCCCATTAAATTTTGGGACTTTTCATAGAATTGAACTCCGCATTTGGAGTCAAAATTGTTAGTTCTTAACCTGAACAGAGGCGGTTCCAGGGCACAGTTTTGGGTGGGTTCGGAGGCGACATTTGGCGATAATACGGAAATGCGATCTTCACGGTTTCTTCCTAACTGCATCAAGTATGAAGGAGTTACATCGGCTTACGGTGATTGAAACAAGTGCAAATTAGTTGATGTTAATGAAATATCATAAAAAATTGCATGGCAGAGGCGGTTTCAGGGGCTTGAAAAGGGGAGGTTTCCAGGAAGTGTTCAATGCTTGGCGGAAAGCCAATAGAGCAATGCAAGGGGCATTTATAGCTATCAAGATGTAAAAGATAGCTTCTGCTTCCATTATTTGCATAATTTATTACATATAGTTTCAGGGGCGTGTTCAGGAACATGAAAAAGGGGGGTGACTGGCATGGTGATGACGATATGCCAGCGATAACGGCGCAATATACGTTTAGCTTAGAATAATATATGCACATATGAGACCAGAAAAGGGAATAAAGTCATTTTTGCAGAGGCGCGCTCAGGAATGGAAGAAAGGGGGTCATATTATTGCAAGGAAACTAAGAGGCATGGGCGTACAATGACATAACATACTGCAGTTTTCGGATGAAACACGCACCACAGGCTACTCTACGAACGATTATAAGATAATAGGCGAGTCCAGGTAGGGTAAAAAGGGGGTAGCAATGTTACTTGAAGTTGTAAGTGAAATAGTCACTGTTGACTAGTTATTATCATAACAGCGGATAATATACTTATCAAAAGGTCTTGCGCCGCCCCAGTTTGGATCCTGGATACGCCTATGATGAAGTACAACATGCAAAAAGGAACTATCTACGATCAGTAACATATTTATAGTGCTGGGTAGCAACTTGTCTGCGGTTAATATTTTTCCCAATTTTACCCCCCTTTTTCACTAACCTGGTACCGCCTATGGCAAAAATTATGATTTATAACTGTTCTTTCTAATGTCTCAATCACATACCATTTCAGTTATCAAAAAACAACATCAAAAAATGGTTTTATTACGCATTTACTTCACCCCCATATTGAGTGACCTGCACACGCCTATGATTTTTGAATTTTCAAACGTCACCGTCATATATCAATGTCCAATTCAATATCTATCGATTCCTATTAGTTGTGTTAAAATCGGTCGATAAACATGAAAGCTATGTTGGATCAAAAATACCACTAAAATTTGTAGTTTTTGCCCCCCTGTTGCCCCCCTATCCCAAATTTAGATTTTTTTATTATTTCTAAAGGTAGATCGTGTCGAGGGGAACCAAACACCGTTTAATTTTTGAAAATCGGACGGGTAGATCTCGAGATCTCCGGGGGGGTTGCCGGAATCCGCCCCCCCCCCTGTTACAAATAGGGGTAGCCAGGAGCCTGTTACAAATAGGGTTAAAGGAAATAGTTCACCTTCAACATGGGTTTTTAACTGAAATAGCAGTTTTGTAGCCCGTGTTGAGAAATCCGTATCTTGAACTTTTCTTGGCTGAAAAGACTCTCCAGCCGAAGATATTTGACTTCTTGGCGAAGGAATACGGCGCATATATGATGTACCGTACCGTCTGAAAGTGCCAGCACTGCCATGAAGCATGCGCAGACCAATAACGCACACCATAAAATCAATAATTTACAACCTTCTGTCCTGAATTGGCGCGATGTAGGACCATTTTTAAACAGAAAAAAAGAAACTGTATTAAACAATATAATAAAATCGTGTTCTGAAACAAATTCCGAAGGTGAACTATTTCCTTTAAAGGGACATTGCCACCTTTCTGAAAGTTGTCAAATATACGCCGGTTGTACCCGAAATTATGAAGTAAGTGCTGCTGAAAACGATGGTGATATTTTTTATCTCGAAAACTTCACTCAATTTATAATAATTAAGTATTTAAAATTTGGGTTGATGACGTCATTATTGAGCTAAATAGAGCTATAGATAAATCCTTTACGCTGCCAAAGTTTGCCACAATTTTTGTCAGACAATTCTGGCGATTCAAATACAAGCAAATCTTGTATATATCACTGCGTTACGAAAATAAGCGCATCGTCCTTGAAGCGTACGCGTCTTCGTAGTGCGGTTGTTGTGGTAGGTAATAGGTATCGAACTTTATCAAGATTGATTTTGAAAATTGCATTAGAGTTTCACTTTATAGAAGCCTAGTTATCCTGATATAACCCACGGCAAATATAATACACCCAGCGATCGAGAAACGAAACGCGTAAATATCTCCAAGGTTTACCTTAAAACAAATCGACTATATAACCCACGGGCCACGGTAAATATAATACACCCAGCGATCGAGAAATGAAACGCGTAAATATCTCCAATGTTTACCTTAAAACAAGTCGACTATCATCCGTCAGCGGTGCAGGGTGCCGTACAGTGGTGGTCGGGGAAATCTACCGACCCCCCGCCACTTCGGTGCCCGGAGCGCTCGAGATGATCGACCGGCAGCTGGGGGACGCGGTCTCCACTGGCAAGCCGGTCGTCGTCATGGGCGACTTCAACATCAATCTGCTACAACAGGACTGTCCAGGTGCACAGAGCGACCTGGACCTCACGCAGCTGGTGCGTGAGCCCACACACCTCCACCCGACACCCACGATGCTGGACCTGGTCATGACCAACATGACCGACTCGCCTGAATCTGTCGTTGTGCTCCAGGATCAAATCGCCGACCACCAGCCGGTACTCCTCAGAGCCGGGGTGCGCAGACAGCGCCCCCCGCCGCTGGCGCCGGTCATAAGGAGGCGCTGGGAGCGTGTCGACTGGGACGCCATGTGCCTGAGCCTTCTGACAGCTGACTGGGGACCACTCTACAACGCACGGACAGCTGACGAGAAGCTGACGGCATTCATGGCGGTCTGGGACGCAGTGGTCGACGAGCACTGCCCGCTCGTCACGGTGAGACGGCGCCGACCGGCGTGTCCGTGGCTGCGCGACAATCCCGAGCTGACGTCGGCGATGGAGGACCGCGACGAGGCCCGGCGAACCTGGGAGCGCACCAGAACCCCAGAAAGTCGCTGTGAATACCAGCGGCGGCGCAACACTGTGAAAAGCCAGCTCACTCATGCCCGTCGCGACTTCCTGTGTGACTCTCTTTTATCTGACAGACAATCTTTTTGGAGTCGTCTGAAAAGTTTTGCTGTCCAACCATCACGGGGCCCCGCTTTGGGTGACGATGACGTCAGTGACCGGGCTGACGCATTCAATGAGCATTTTGCGTCCGTGGGGTCACGCATCGCCGCGGAGGTGGGGCGCACCACCGTTTCGGGCTTGCACGGACCGAGGCCTCCCCGTGTGTGCTCATCAGCCCTCGCACTACGCCATGTAACCTGTAACCCTGCCAGAACTCTCGAAGGCCATTAAACGCATGAGCTCGTCAAGGGCAGTCGGTATCGATGGCGTCCCTCTCCATGCAGTGAAAAGGTGTTTTGCTGTTATTGGGCCTCACCTTCTTAATATCGTCAACAAATCTGTAACCACATGCACGTTTCCTAATGCCTTGAAAATAGCTCGCGTTGTACCTATTCACAAGTCTGGAGACCGATCCGATTTGAATAACCTCCGGCCTATCTCTATCCTGTCTGTTTTGTCAAAAATCACTGAAAAGGCTGTTTGCATGCAACTCACGTCATATCTACAGGAAAACCATATACTGTCTCAATTTCAATATGCTTACCGACCCCGTCATTCCGCGGAGGACGCCCTGATCGACGCTGTGGAGTGGATCTCAAAGATTATCGACGCAGGTGAAATAGCGTCGTTGACGACGCTCGACCCAAGTAAAGCTTTTGACAGCGTCGATCATGGCGTCCTCCTGGACAAGCTAGAATGGTACGGGGTGTGCTCGGACTGGTTCCGAAGCTATCTGCGAGACCGGAAACAGATGGTAGCGGGCGGATCAGACCTAATTATCCCATTGACCCACAGCGTCGCCCAGGGCTCCATAGTCGGACCCATCCTCTTCCTTATCTTCATCGACGACATGTCCGCATTCCTTCCCCATGGCCGACTCCTGTCCTATGCCAATGACACTCAACTCCTGGACCACTCCCCTCTCGATGTCATCAACTTATCACACCTGAAGGCCCGCGTCGAGGAGTCCATCATACACCTTCAAGATTGGTTTCAGTCCAACTGTCTCAAAATGAACACTGACAAGACCCATTTCATCATCTTTGGTACAAAATCTTCCATAAAAAAGACATCGAGCTTCCACATCACCTTATCACGCTCACGCATCCCGCCATGTTCCACGGTGAAGGTCCTGGGCATGGTCCTGGACCAAGGTCTGACCTGGGAGCCACATATATCGACGGTGGTTCGCAGATGCAACGCTATCCCTCTACCAAATTCGCCACTATTTCACACCCAAAGCCCTTGAGCTCCTGGTACAGGCTCACGTTTTCCCCCACATTTTGTACTGTCTCTCCGTTTGGGGCGGGGCCGCCCAATGCCATCTGTCACGGATTCAGAAAACTATCAACTTTGCGGCGAGACTTGTCTCTGGGGTGCGGCGCAGTGAGCATATCTCACCTGTCCTCATCTCGTTAGGGTGGCTGAGTGCGAGGGAGATGGTGCATCAGCGAGACTGCCTCAAAGTGTTTAGTGCGCTTCATGACCACAACTGCCCGCCAGCCATGATAGCTCTTTTTGTCAAACGATCCCAGGTATCCCAGAGGGAAACGAGAGCTGTCGCCGCGGGAGATCTGCAGCTGGAAAGATGTCGCCTGTCAGCCACGAAGAGAAGCTTCGCATATAGGGCCGCGCGTGCGTGGAATTCCCTCCCGGCTGACATTACCGAGGTGCGGAGTCGCGGGGCGTTCCTGCGTGCCATGTGTCAGCCAACATGAATTACAATCGGATGTCCGTGTTGTTTTTCACATGCATCGTGACCGTGACCGTTCCCATAGTGTATGAGTAAATGTCTGTCACCTTTATCTACAATGTACAGGGTTCATAATACCCACTACGTGGACGAATCCTTAATAAACGAAACGAAACCATTGGGTAAAGAGAGACGTCATCGGCTTTAAACCCCTATTCAAATACACGTGGGGTTTATTTGTTACAATTGTCAAGACCTAGCTCGAATTTTTTTTCAAATAGACCTATGTGATTGTTTTAACTGCTACCCTACTTAATTTCAAAGCAAATCCAACAACATGGCTATCTCAACTCAAAACTAATGTTAAGGTGGGAATGTCCCTTTAATGTTTGTTTAATCGACCATCTCCTTGAATGTACCAAAGTAAGAAATTAAACTTTGTTTTACATTGCATTCGGGCACAGCCCTTCATCAGATGTATTGCAATCGAAATAACACATCATTCACATACACGACACAAGTATATAGTAAATAGACATTTAGCACAGCTCGTGAAAATCAGAGACTACATCCTCCGCCCAGCCCAGCTGAAAACCTACCCGATTCAAAACAAATAAATAAATAAATACATTTTGTAGATCAATCACACGAAATTACATTCCTAAGATCACGCTCCATGATAGCATATTATTGTTCTTAGCCAATAGCTATATCAATAAATAAAGAACATATGCTATAGTTATTGATATAGCTATTGGCTAAGAACAATAATATGTTATCATGGAGCGTGATCTTAGGAATGTAATTTCGTGTGATTGATCTACAAAATGTATTTATTTATTTATTTGTTTTGAATCGGGTAGGTTTTCAGCTGGGCTGGGTGGAGGATGTAGTCTCTGATTTTCACGAGCTGTGCTAAATGTCTATTCTTGTGTCGTGTATGTGAATGATGTGTTATTTCGATTGCAATACATCTGATGAAGGGCTGTGCCCGAATGCAAATGTAAAACAAAGTTTAATTTCTTACTTTGGTACATTCAAGGAGATGGTCGATTAAACAAACATTAACACATATATTCATGCTCCTTGCACAAGCGTCAAGAGAAATAACTGAAATGTAAATTTGTCTATATTTGTCTTAAACCTCAATTTCGTACGTCATCTATCTATATGACGTCACTCACATATACTCAGCGTATGACAAGTGCATTCTCACGCACGTTTTACCTGAGTGACGTCACTTGCCTTGTTCTGCGAGCGTGACGCCCAAGGTTCGGGTGTGACGTCATCCAGGTATGCCACGTCATCATCGGAAGACGGCGGTGACGTGGCAGCGTGCTGTAATACCTGGACGGTTTTCATAGGCGAGGGCCACGCCACTGGGCAGTGCTTGTGCCACTTGACGAAAGCCAGATAATCTTCTTTTTCTTCTTTTGTTATCCCGGATAATTTTTTCTTCTTCCCCGGAGCGGCCTAAAGCCATGTTCCGGGGGGGGATTACTTCCGGCAATTTGTCAGGCAAAGAATTACGTTAACCGGTTTGTGTGAACCCGGAGCAAGCAAGGGATAGGGTATCTATTTTACGTTAAGTGAATTGTTCAAAGTAAATGTAATGTCTATCTTACGTTAAAGGAAATAGTTCACCTTCAACATTAGTTTTAAACTGAGATAGCAGTTTTGTAGCCCGTGTTGGGAAACCCCTAACTGCAAGTTTTCTTGACTGAAACCGGTCACGATCCGCCCGGGCAGAGGCTATACCATCAGCCAATCAGCTTGTAGCTGGTGCTAGCAAGCGAACGCCGGCCGCCGGTTGGCACATCTCCAATGCGAGTCTATCTTTACGCGACTACTTTCGAATCTGATTGGCTGAACCACTTTTTACATTCGCGTGACGTCAGGACTCTGACTCAGAGAGTATGCATATAGTTTTGATAAACAATACAAATTTACGGCCTTCTGTCCTGAATCGGCGCGATATAAGGCCATTTTTGACAATATAAAACTAAATTGTATTAAAAAATATAATCAAATCGTGTTTGGTAAAATTTTCGAAGGTGAACTATTTCCTTTAAGTATTGCGTTCAAAGTAAAAATTAAGTAAAACACGAGACACACATACATACATATTTTATTCGATACACACATACATTTGGACATACACTTGTGAAAAGGTGTTGAGTGTTGACGGAGCCGGGGTGCCATCATTGCAGCAACGGGAGACTGTTGCCAGTCTCCCCGGCTCCGGCACCCCGGCGCGACCTGGTTGTGGGATGTATTTAGCTGGGAGAAAAGTCCTAAATAATAAAAAAAAAATAGCGCCTAAAGCAAAGGGGAAAAACCTGCGCAGTGCCAAAATTGCGCTAGGCAAAAAAAAAACTGTTATATTTGATTAACTAATCGTGTTTGGTAAAGAAAATCAAAGAGGAGGCCAATCAATTCCGGATAGTCATCACCTAACAGCGTTTGAAGATTAAATTATATCCCATTGTGTTGTGTGTCATTCTATAGTCTAGCGCTTTCCCGACTGAGCTACGGGGCGGACTTCACTCGGTCGGACGGATATTGAACCAATACCAATTATTTCCTGGCGTTTGACATTGTGCACAGGGCACAGGGAAAATGTTTAATTGTATATCGCGGATAACCAGGGCAGTGTTGGCAATTTGGGGGCGGAAAATTGTCGAGAATGTAATAATGTGTAATTTTTGTGTGACCGAGGCGGAGGCGCGCTAATACTATTTCTTTCTCTCTACAATTCTGATGACTAGATATGAAATGTTTAATTTTTGGTTTGATTGGATGCAGGTGAAAATGCGGAGCAGCGTCCCACTCGCGCTGGCGTAATATGTTAAATTGTTGATTTATGTAATTTAGAACGTCTGTTAGAGGACTTGGAAGATGGTTTTTCTGGAGGAGATTGTAAACTTAATTTTGCGAGTCTGTCGGCTTCCTCGTTTCCCGGGACACCGGCGTGTCCCGGGATCCAGAGGAACTTAATTGTGGTTTGCTTGCTATGTAAATATTTGATTAGCTGTCGAATTTTGAAGACTATTGGGTTTCTGCAGTCACGAATCGAGGAAATGGCAAAGAGCGAGGCGGACGAATCTGTGCATATAACTACTTCTTTATGTTTTTCAGTTCTAATATATATTAAGGCTAGGAAAATTGCTGAAAGCTCTGCTGTATACTCGCTATTTATGTCTGGGAGTCGGGAAGTTATTATTAGCTGTATTCGTGTTATATGCTCCGCCGGTTCGGCCGTCGTCCCGAGAGCCGTCTGTGTATATGTATGTGTTGCTTTGTGTTCGTGGAAGAGTGTGTGTGTCTCTGCCGCCGTGACTGTGTTTTTTGTTGTGTGTGAAGAGGCGTGTGTGTCTGGTGTTGTGTCGAGCCAATGAGATGTGAGCGGTGGCGTTGGCATTGTGTTGATGTGTGGGATGTCGAATAGTGTGAGTGTTTGTGTGATTCTGTGACTGATCAGTGGGTGTCGTTTTGAAGTAGTGTTTGTCGTCTTGTGGGTGCGGTCTGATTTAAGATATGGAATGTTGGGCGTGTGGGGTGAGAACTTGCTCTGGCGTAGAATCTAAGTAACATGTATTTGCGTCGGCGGCAGAGTGTGGGAATGTTTGTGTCGATGTGTAAGTTTGTGGTGTTGGTGGTTCGACAGGCTCCGGTCACGATCCGCAAGGCAGCGTTCTGGACAGTTTGCAATTTTTAATTTGTTTGGATCATATATCATCAAATAAGAATGAATTATAGTCCAGGATTGGGCGTATCAGAGAAGTATATAACTGGAGGAGATTGGAGCGGTCTGCGCCCCACTCTCGACCAGTTAGACTTCACAATGTTTATACGTCGCGTACATCTCGGTACTAAATCATTTAAATGTGGGATGAACGAGTGATGAGTGTCCAGCGTTACTCCCAGATATTTAAATGATTTGACGAAGGGGATAATTTGATTATTATATTTTAATGGAATGTAGAGTTCCACATATGCAGGTTTTTTCGAGAATATCAGGGACGCAGATTTACTAGGAGAAATTTCCAGACCCCTTTGGTCGCACCTTTATATCAATGAGAACTAGTTGTAAAATTTTGCTGACTCGATCGACACTGGAGTGAGAGAACCACACCACCAGGTCATCAGCGTAAATTGCAAATTTGAGATCTTTGTCGATCTTGTTAATATTACTGAAAATGTAATTAATCATGATTAAAAATAGGGTTTGGGAGAGGACCGATCCCTGTGGGACACCGTGGTCCTGATTTTGATTTGTAGAAGATGTGTTATATATGTGTTTTATATATATGTCTTACATTAAAAGTTCCGTTGTCTAAAAAGCTTATTATAAATTTGGCGAGTCTACCTCGGATTCCGGCCTTATGGACCTTTACTAAAAGTGCAGTCTTATTGACTGTCAAACGCGGCTCTCAAATCAAGGAAGAGGGCGACTGTGACCTCTCTTCCTCGAAAGCCGCGCTGGACAGAGTCAATAAGACTAACCAAATTGTCCGCAGTGGATCGGCCAGGTCAGAAACCACTTTGGTATGGGGAAAGTAAATTATTTGATTCGATGTGTGTCCTGATACGTCCATTAATCATGCGTTCGAATAGTTTACATGCGCAACTAGTTAGAGAAATAAGGCGATAGCTAGCGGGAGAAGATTTAGGTTTGCGAGGCAGGGGCGGCGCCATGGATTTTTGCCAGGGGTGGCAAAATTGACTGAGTAGGTACGCATGTATCCTCGACTGGGAAAAGGTGTCTCGGGAGTATAAAATGCTAATATACCTCGCGACAAACCAGATTAAAACCCAACACATTTCGTTATATTTGTGTTATTAATTAGCTGATAGATATCATTTTTGCAAGTTCTTCAAATATTTAGCACATTTTATTTTGATCCCATAAAATATTACTAGCACCCACGATGAATCAACTATGCATCGCGTTTTCAGATGGTAGACAATTTATAATTAGCAAATAATAGCTTCTGTAAGTATAATCTTGGAACTCAGTACGTTGGACAGGAATTAGAGAAGAAACGAGTATGCTCGTTTCTTACATATGTAACGTTTGTACAGCATTTCAGTGGCGCTGTTCCCTAGGGAAGCCGCCAGCCGCGAGCGGAACCGGCGTCGCTTTTATCGTGATGGGGATTGCGGGTGTTGCGCCGGGATTGGATCGGCGTGGAGATTGGCAGCACGGTCATGTGCAACCATGATGATTAGGGTCATGTGGGAAGCATGTGGAACAATACTGAGGTTCGTTTTCAAACTGGTGGTATGAGAGACGGCGACGCTTCCTGAAAGGCAGGAACAGGAACCCGCAACACATGTAAGGCAATGTTTTAATATTGCGGTGGGTAGAGGTAAAGTACTGCATAAAGTATAATTATGTCGTTATTATTTCGTAATTGGTATAAACATGCAAGTGTATTAATGTCCAGACAATTATGATATATCAAGACATAGGAACAGCAAACACGCCACCTGGTGGACGCGTTTCGTCTTACAGAATTCCTCGGCATCGTATGATTAGACAAATTTATACACACGTGTGTAGCGATACATGACGTGTGTCGCTAACTCTTTGAGTTATCGAGATATATAACAAAACCGTATGGTTTGTTAACTCTATTCCCTGCGGGCGGCCAAAATTAAGTTAACCTGCGGGGGGGGGGGGGGGGGCAAATTCTGCCCCCCCCCAGGAATATCGAGAACCGCTCGGTCGATTTCGATGGGGAAAACGCCATTCGATTCGTCATGGATCCGGATCGGGGATTCCGGCACGGCCAGAACACGTCCTTAGATTACCCGATACAGAGCGAAAGTTGCGGTCAAACATCTTTTAGGAGCCCCATGTTTTTTCTTCAAAAATGGAGGGCCAAGGGGGAAAAATACGAAGATGTAGGGTGTTTTTTGAAAGGTCATTGCGGCCATGTGGCTTGACCGATTGTCATGCCACAAACATTTTTGAGCTTCAAATGTACTGGCCTTCAATATATTAAAAGACAAATACCAAAATATAAAATCATAGGCGTATTCAGGGCATGTAAATGTGAGTGATTTTCTAATAACAAATTTGTGCTGTTCGTGATTGTTTGGGATGACATATACGTCACATGTGGACAATATTTGCTGTAATTTGTTAAATTTAATATATTGCGCATAGGCGGATCCAGGAAAACAACGTGGGGGCACCAAGCGAGTAACGTTTTTTATCATCTTACTAATTTGAAGTTGGACTTAATTTGAGGGAGGGTATCGCCTCCCATTGTTTGTACCTGAGTGCGCCTCTGCCAAACAACATGCACAATCCCAGTATGTATGATGCATATTGCATTGAAAGTGTTTCTGACGTTTTTATTGCACCGCAAACGCGAAGGAAGTGCGCGTCACAACAGCACTCGTATCACCCTCCCAAAAGCAGGAGCCTGGGACTGCCTCTGATAACCCGATTTTTTTCTTCAAACACAAACACGTGCGCCATTCAATTTGGGGAAAAGTCGCAAAGCTTCAAGACGACGGTTTAAAGGGAAATAATGACCTTTTGATTTTGTTAGCAACAATTTCTTAGGCTACCGTTATGGTTTTAAAATTATTTTATTTAAATTTAAGAATTAAATAAAATTATTCCCAAATTCAAAGTTGTAAGTTTGGAAAAAATACAATACAAGTACCTTGTGTACTTCATGAAGGTCATTGACAAATTCGTCCTTCCCTACCATTGTTTACATCGAGTGCGTGGCATTTTTGGAGGCTCTGTGACGTTTCCGATCAAACTGAGCGCTGCTCGGACACACGCTAGTAGCGCTTTCGTTCTCCATGGCAACCAGGCGTTAGCCAATCAAAAGCCAGAAAGGGAATACGTTCTGGCTTTTCATTGGCTCACGCCTGGTTGCCATGGAGAACGAAAGCGCTACTCGCTACAACTCGCCACAATGGCTAAGTGCGCCGAGAAGCATGACAATGACTTTGTAAACAAATCGCCGACGCTAAATAGGTCGCCGTCGATGTGCATCGATGAGCTTCCGATTTAATTGCCAGTTTTGTGTTATTGTTTGTTAGTTTTTTGGGGAAAAATTATTATTTTGCATGATAGTATAAAGCATAGTGTTATAATACAGCCACAGACAAATTATACAATACTCCTAATGTTGAAAACAAATGAATCGATTTTCAAAAATTGAGGGTCGCAACCACTAACTATGCCGCCGTTGATGTGCATCGATGAGCTTCCGATTTTATTGCCACTTTTTCCAATCGCTGTTAGTTTTAGAAGATCGCCGGGCATATAATCACAACGAGTAGAACGCACAATATATTTTCCACTCCATTGCTTAAAAAAACAATACGGGAAAAGCCCGCAGTTTGATGAGGACCAAAAGTACTTGCAAGTACCGGTCGTTAAAAGTGTGGAACGCTTATCAACTTTAACTTGAAATATCTTTCGGTAGGAAAGTTTTCATGCAAAATGTGATGAATTTACAATATATTTTGGTCTCGTCTGGCGATTTCAAGTGCTAACTCCATTTTTGTGAAAAAAGGTCATTATTTCCCTTTAAAAGCAGCAAGTGAAAAGGCACGGGGGGGAGAATATGCCCCCGCAGGGAATAGGGTTAAAGATACCTATATATAGGATTTTTTTCTACTTTTGATGAACTCTGGTGACCTTAATATTGACCGGCCTAACAAATGGCCGGTATATTTCCGATAGAGCTTGTCTCGAGTCATTTCGTTTTCGTTTCCGCTTAGAGTCGTTTTCCGCTTATCGCTACACCGTGTGTTTTTAGATCCGATCTATCCTATCCGCCCCCCTAAGTCGGGAGGAGGGGGCGGATATCCTCCCCCCCTCCTGTCAGTATGTGGTTGGCGCGAACCCCGGCTGTGCACGGAATAACATTAATTATATTGTATTTATTTAATTAAAATATTACGCTTCTGCCCTGCCCTTCTCGTCTCTGCTCTGTCGTGCCCTGCCTCTGCCCTGCACTGCCCTGCCTCTGCCCTGCACTGCCCTGCCTCTGCCCTGCACTGCCCTGCTCCACCATCTGCCTTGCCCTGCAGATGGTGGAGTCTGTCTCGCTTTGCCCTGTATTGCCTTGATCTGCCCTGTCTTGTCCTGCCCTGTCCTGCCATGTCCCACCATATCCAGCCATGTCCTGCCCTGTCTTGCCTCTGCCCTGCCTCTGTCCCGCCGTCCTGCCCCGCCCTGCTCTGCCCGTTGCCGCCACCCTGTCCTGCCCCGACCAATGGCGCCGGCACAGCTGTTGCATTGGCGTGCTCTCGGTTAGATAAGTCAATTTACCGTGTGTTCTGGCCGCACATTCCCGCGAGGATTCCAGGGAATCCCCGGGAATGCTGGTCTGTGATAGGCTGGCCGTGCCGGAATCCCCGGATTCCCCAGGCAATCTGGGGATTCCGGCACGGCCAGAACACGACCTTAGATTACCCGATACAGAGCGAAAGCTGCGGTCAAACTGGCGAATATTATGGTCATGAGTCATGACTAAATATAATAGTTTGAATAGCAATATAGACAAACGTGACTAAAGTTTGCATTGGTTGACGAAGGGAACTGTTCAATATATATGTTCACAGCTCGGTCGGAATCCCCAATTTAAAAAAAACAGCTGCGGTAAAATTTTGACAGTGGCCTAAATTCTAGGGGTGGCAATGCCACCCCAGTGTCACGGCAGGGGTGGCAGTCTGCCACCCCTGCCCCTATGGTATAGGGATTAGCGTACTACTATGCCAAGATTCAGGGAAAGTGCCTTCAAACCACATGGTGGCGAAGGCTAGTAGTAAATTAGTGAGACCAGTCTCAGTTCAGTTTTTAAAGAAGGAGTAGTCAATTTGATCTGGCCCTACAGAAGTTTTACCTCATTTACTAATAGCGTATGTTAGTTCTGAGTTGGTGAAGAGAGAGTTATATATTTCTACGTTGTTAGAGTCAACGGTAAGAGATTGAAATTGATCGTTAAGTTCGTTAAAGGGAAATAATGACCTTTTCCCACAAAAAAAATGGAGTTAGTTACTTGAAATCGCCAGACGAGACCAAAATATATTGTAAATTCATCACATTTTGCATGAAAACTTTCCTACCGAAAGATATTTCCAGTTATAGTTAAGATAAGCGTTCCACACTTTTAACGACCGGTACTTGCAAGTACTTTTGGTCCTCATCAAACTGCGGGCTTTTCCCGTAGTTTATTTTCCCGTAGGAGCTCTTCCTCCGCCAGTCGGGCCACCTGCGGGCAGTACATGACCCCCTCACAGGAGTTGAGGAACGTAGGAGGAGGAACTCCGCGACGACCTCTCGTCCCATGAGTGTTGTGCTTGTCATAAGCAGGTGATTCTGTTCGGCAGACAGGGTCTGCACGAGCAGCGCGCCCGAGCCTTGGCGCTAGCCACTTCGCCACAGGTGGCGATCAACCAGCGCCGACGTCTGTCAAAACAGCTACAGATTCAGATTCACATTCAGCTTCACATTCGGACCCCCTCAGAATTCGCCTGAATTTCTTACACTTATGCAGTTTAACAATCCACTTACAATGGTGAAGTCCGTTCAGGGCCACATTTAATACTTTGACCTCCAGAGGTCATCCAAGTTTCTGAGGTCACGGGGTGACCCCCTCAGAATATCATCAAAATTGATATACACATGCAGTTTGACATGCTGATTACGATTCTGAGATCTGTTCGGCGCCACATTGAATACTTTGACCTTGAGAGGTCATCCAAGTTTCTGAGGTCACAGGGTGACCCCCTCAGAATTTACTCAAACCTGGTGTACAAATGCAGTTTGACACGCTGATTACGATTATGAAGTCTGTTCGGCGCCACATTGAATACTTTGACCTTGAGAGGTCATCCAAGTATCTGAGGTCACAGGGTGACCCCCTCATAATTTACTCAAATCTGGTGTACAAATGCAGTTTGACACGCTGATTACGATTCTGCAGTCTGTTCGGCGCCACATTTAATACTTTGGCCAGCTTCACATTCGAATGGGCATTCGGACTCATTCGGAATTCGCTCTAATTTCGTGCACTTATGCAGTGTGACGAGCTACTTACAATGGTAAAGTCCGTTGCGCGCCAAATTTAATACTTTGGCCTCTAGAGGTCATCAAAGTTGATAAGTTCACCAGAGGTCACGGGGTGACCCCCTCAGAATTTGATCAGAATTAGTGTGCCCATGTAGTTTGACATGCTGATTACGATGCTGAAGTCCGTTCGGCGCCACATTTAATACTTTGACCTCCAGAGGTCATCCAAGTTTCTGAGGTCACAGGGTGACCCCCTCAGAATATCATCAAAATTGATCTACACATGCAGTTTGACATGCTGATTGCGATTCCGAAGTCTGTTCGGCGCCACATTGAATACTTTGATCTTGAGAGGTCATCCAAGTTTCTGAGGTCACAGGGTGACCCCCTCAGAATTTACTCAAACGTGGTGCACAAATGCAGTTTGACACGCTGATTACGATTCTGAAGTCTGTTCGGCGCCACATTTAATACTTTGGCCAGCTTCACATTCCAATGGGCATTCGGACTCCTTCGGAATTCGCTCTAATTTCGTGCACCTATGCAGTGTGATGAGCCACTTACAATGGTGAAGTCCGTTGCGCGCCAAATTTAATACTTTGGCCTCTAGAGGTCATCAAAGTTGATAAGTTCACCAGAGGTCACAGGGTGAACCCCTCAGAATATCATCAAAATTGGTTTACACATGCAGTTTGACATGCTGATTGTAATTTTGAAGTCTGTTCGGCGCCACATTGAATACTTTGACCTTGAGAGGTCATCCAAGTTTCTGAGGTCACAGGGTGACCCCCTCAGAATGTTATCAAAGTTGGTGTACACATGCACCATGAGATGCTGGTTACGATGCTGAAGTCTGTTCGGCGCCACATTGAATACTTTGACCTTGAGAGGTCATCGAAGTTTCTAAGGTCACAGGGGTGACCCCCTCATAATTTACTGAATCGTGGTGTACAAATACAGTTTGACACGTTGATTACGATTCTGAAGTCTGTTCGGCGCCACATTGAATACTTTGACCTTGAGAGGTCATCTAAGTTTCTGAGGTCACAGGGTGACCCCCTCAGAATTTACTCAAATTTAATGTACAAATGCAGTTTGACACGCTGATTACGATTCTGAAGTCTGTTCGGCGCCACATTTAATACTTTGGCCAGCTTCACATTCGAATGGGCATTCGGACTCCTTCGGAATTCGCTCTAATTTCGTGCACCTATGCAGTGTGACGAGCCACTTACAATGGTGAAGTCCGTTGCGCGCCAAATGTAATACTTTGGCCTTTAGAGGTCATCAAAGTTGATAAGTTCACCAGAGGTCACAGGGTGACCCCCTCAGAATATCATCAAAATTGGTCTACACATGCAGTTTGACATGCTGATTGCGATTCTGAAGTGTGTTCAGCGCCACATTGAATACTTTGACCTTGAGAGGTCATCCAAGTTTCTGAGGTTACAGGGTGACCCCCTCAGAATGTTATCAAAGTTGGTGTACACATGCACCATGAGATGCTAGTTACGATGCTGAGGTCTGTTCGGAGCCACATTGAATACTTTGACCTTGAGAGGTCATCCAAGTTTCTGAGGTCACAGGGTGACCCCCTCAGAATGTTATCAAAGTTGGTGTACACATGCAGCATGAGATACTGGTTACGATGCTGAAGTCTGTTCGGCGCCATATTGAATACTTTGACCTTGAGAGGTCATCTAAGTTTCTGAGGTCACAGGATGACCCCCTCAGAATTTAATCAAATTTGGTGTACAAATGCAGTTTGACACGCTGATTACGATTCTGAAGTCTGTTTGGCGCCACATTGAATACTTTGACCTGGAGAGGTCATACAAGTTTCTGAGGTCACAGGGTGACCCCCTCAGAATGTTATTAAAATTGGTGTACACATGCAGCATGAGATGCTGGTTACCATGCTGAAGTCTGTTCGGCGCCACATTGAATACTTTGACCTTGAGAGGTCATCCAAGTTTCTGAGGTCACAGGGTGACCCCCTCAGAATTTACTCAAATTCGGTGTACAAATGCAGTTTGACACGCTGATTACGATTCTGAAGTCTGTTCGGCGCCACATTTAATACTTTGGCCAGCTTCACATTCGAATGGTCATTCGGACTCCTTCGGAATTCGCTCTAATTTCGTGCATTTATGCAGTGTGACGACCCACTTATAATTGTAAAGTCCGTTGCGCGCCAAATTTAATACTTTGGCCTCTAGAGGTCATCAAAGTTGATAAGTTCACCAGAGGTCACGGGGTGACCCCCTCATAACTTGATCAGAATTGGTGTACCCATGAAGTTTGACATGCTGATTACGATGCTGAAGTCCGTTCGACGCAACATTTAATACTTTGACCTCCAGAGGTCATCCAAGTTTCTGAGGTCAGAGGGTGACCCCCTCAGAATATCATCAAAAATGGTCTACACGTGCAGTTTGACATGCTGATTGCGATGCTGAAGTCTGTTCGGCACCACATTGAATACTTTGACCTTGAGGTCATCCAAGTTTCTAAGGTCACAGGGTGACCCCCTCAGAATATCATCAACATTGGTCTACACATGCAGTTTGACATGCTTATTGCGATTCTGAAGTCTGTTCGGCGCCACATTGAATACTTTGACCTTGAGAGGTTATCCAAGTTTCTTAGGTCACAGGGTGACCCCCTCAGAATGTTATCAAAGTTGGTGTACACATGCAGCATGAGATGCTGGTTACGATTCTGAAGTATGTTTTGTGCCACATTGAATACTTTGACCTTGAGAGGTCATCCAAATTTCTGAGGTCACAGGGTGACCCCCTCAGAATGTACTCAAATTTGGTGTACATATGCAGTTTGACACGCTCATTACGATTCTGAAGTCTCTTCGGCGCCACATGGAATACTTTGACCTTGATAGGTCATCCAAGTTTCTGAGGTCACAGGGTGACCCCCTCAAAATTTACTCAAACTTGGTGTACAAATGCAGTTTGACACGCTGATTACGATTCTGAAGTCTGTTCGACGCCACATTTAATACTTTGACTTCTAGAGGTCATCGAAGTTTCTGAAGTCACAGGGTCACCCCCTCAGAATTTAACTAAACTTGGTGTACATATGCAGTTTGACACGCTGATTACGATTCTTAAGTCTGTTCGTTGCCACATTTAATACTTTGACCTTGAGAGGTCATCCAAATTTCTGAGGTCACAGGGTGACCCCCTCAGAATTTACTCAAATCTGGTGTACAAATGCAGTTTGATACGCTGATTACGATTCTGCAGTCTGTTCGGCGCCACATTTAATACTTTGGCCAGCTTCACATTCGAATGGGCATTCGGACTCCTCAGAATTCGCCCTAATTTCGCACACTTATGCAGTTTAACGAGCCACTTACAACTGTGAAGTCCGTTGGGCGCCACGTTTAATACTTTGACTTCCAGAGGTCATCCAAATTTCTGAGGTCACAGGGTGAACCCTCAGAATGCTATCAAAGTTGGTGTACACATGCAGCATGAGATACTGATTACGATGCTGAAGTCTGTTCGGCGCCACATTTAATACTTCAGAGGTCATCCAAGTTTCTCAGGTAACAGGGTGACCCCCTCAGAATCTCATCAAAATTAGTGTAAACCTGCACTTTGTCATGCTGGTAACGATGCTTAAGTCTCTTCGGCGCCACATTGAATACTTTGACCTTGAGAGGTCATCCAAGTTTCTGAGGGCACAGGGTGACCCCCTCAGAATGTCATCAAAATTGGTGTTAACACAAAGTTGGTGTACTACATGGGTGCACCAATTATGATCAAATTATGAGGGGGTCACCCGTGATCTCTGGTGAACTTATCAACTTTGATGACCTCTAGAGGCGAAAGTATTAAATTTGGCGCGACTTCACTGTGGTAAGTGGCTCAGAAACTTTGATGACCTCTGGAAGTCAAAGTATTAAATGTGGCGCCGAACAGACTTCAGCATCGTAATCAGCATGTCAAACTACATGTGTACACCAATTTTGATGATATTCTGAGGGGTCACCCTGTGACCTCAGAAACTTGGGTGACCTCTGGAGGTCAAAGTATGAAATGTGGCGCCGAACGGACTTCACCATTGTAAGTGACTTGTTAAACTCCATAAATGTGCGAAATTAGGGCGAATTCTGAAGGGGTTCGAATGGCATTCGAATGTACAGCTGGCCAAAATATTAAATGTGGCGCCAAACAGACTTCAGAATCGTAATCAGCGTGTCAAACTGCATATGTACACCAAGTTTAATTAAATTATGAGGGGGTCACCCGGTGACCTCAAAAATGTTGATGACCTCTGGAAGTCAAAGTATTAAATGTGGCGCCGAACAGACTTCAGCATCGTAATCAGCATGTCAAACTACATGGGTGCACCAATTCTGATCACATTCTGAGGGGTTCACCCCATGGCCTCTGGTGAACTTATCAATTTCGATGACCTCTAGAGGCCAAAGTATTAAATTTGGCGCGCAACGGACTTCGCCATTGTAAGTGGCTCGTCACGCTGCATAAGTGCACGAAATTAGAGCGAATTCCGAAGGAGTCCGAATGCCCATTCGAATGTGAAGCTGGCCAAAGCATTAAATGTGGCGCCGAACAGACTTCAGAATCGTAATCAGCGTGTCAAACTGCATTTGTACACAAAGTTTGGGTAAATTATGTGGGGTCACCCTGTGACCAAAGATACTTTGATGACCTCTCGAAGTCAAAGTATTAAATGTGGCGCCAAACAGATTTCAGTATCGTAACCAGCATGTCAAACTGCATGTGTACACCAATTTTGATGAGATTCTGATGGGGTCACCTTGTGACCTCTGATGAACTTATCAAACTTGATGACCTCTAGAAGCCAAAGTATTAAATTTGGCGCGCAACGGACTTCACCATTGTAATTGGCTCGTCACACTACATAAGTGTCCGAAATTAGGGCGATTTCTTAGGGGGTCCGAATGCCCCTTCGAATGTGAAGCTGGCCAAAGTATTAAATGTGGCGCCGAACAGACTGCAGAATCGTAATCAGCGTATCGAACTGCATTTGTACACCAGATTTGAGTAAATTCTGAGGGGGTCACCCTGTGACCTCAGAAACTTAGATGACCTCTCAAGGTCAAAGTATTCAATGTGGCGCCGAACAGACTTCAGAATCGTAATCAGCATGTCAAACTACATGGGTACACCAATTCTGATCAAATTCTGAGGGGTCACCCCGTTACCTCTGGTGAACTTATCAACTTTGATGACCTCTAGAGGCCAAAGTATTAATATTGGCGCGCAACGGACTTCACCATTGTAAGTGGCTTGTCACACTGCATAAGTACACGAAATTAGAGCGAATTCCGAAGGAGTCCGAATGCCCATTCGAATGTGAAGCTGGCCAAAGTATTAAATGTGGCGCCGAACAGACTTCAGAATCGTAATCAGCGTATCAAACTGCATTTGTACACCAAATTTGAGTAAATTCTGAGGGGGTCACCCTGTGACCTCAGAAACTTAGATGACCTCTCAAGGTCAAAGTATTCAATGTGGCGCCGAACAGACTTCAGCATCGTAACCAGCATCTCATGGTGCATGTGTACACCAACTTCGATAACATTCTGAGGGGGTAACCCTGTGACCTCAGAAATTTAGATGACCTCTCAAGGTCAAAGTATTCAATGTGGCGCCAAACAGACTTCAGAATCAAAATCAGCATGTCAAACTGCATGTGTAGGCTAATTTTGATGATATTATGAGGGGGTCACCCTGTGACCTCAGAAACTTGGATGACCTCTGGAGGTCAAAGTATTAAATGTGGCGCCGAACAGACTTCAGCATCGTAATCAGCATGTCAAACTACATGGGTACACCAATTCTGATCAAATTATGAGGGGGTCACCCCGTGACCTCTGGTGAACTTATCAACTTTGATGACCTCTAGAGGCCAAAGTATTAAATTTGGCGCGCAACGGACTTCACCATGGTAAGTGGCTCGTCACACTGCATAAGTGCACGAAATTAGAGCGAATTCCGAAGGAGTCCGAATGCCCATTCGAATGTGAAGCTGGCCAAAGTATTAAATGTGGCGCCGAACAGACTGCAGAATCGTAATCAGCGTATCAAACTGCATTTGTACACTAGATTTGAGTAAATTCTGAGGGGGTCACCCTGTGACCTCAGAAACTTGGATGACCTCTCAAGGTCAAAGTATTAACTGTGGCGCCGAACAAACTGCAGAATCGTAATCAGCGTATCAAACTGCATTTGTACACCATATTTGAGTAAATTCTGAGGGGGTCACCCTGTGACCTCAGAAACTTGTATGACCTCTCAAGGTCAAAGTATTCAATGTGGCGCCGAACAGACTTCAGAATCGTAATCAGCGTGTCAAACTGCATTTGTACACCACGTTTGAGTAAATTCTGAGGGGGTCACCCTGTGACCTCAGAAACTTGGATGACCTCTCAAGTTCAAAGTATTCAATGTGGCGCCGAACAGACTTCAGCATCGTAACCAGCATCTCATGGTGCATGTGTACACCAACTTCGATAACATTCTGAGGGGGTAACCCTGTGACCTCAGAAACTTAGATGACCTCTCAAGGTCAAAGTATTCAATGTGGCGCCAAACAGACTTCAGAATCAAAATCATCATGTCAAACTGCATGTGTAGGCTAATTTTGATGATATTCTGAGGGGGTCACCCTGTGACCTCAGAAAATTGGATGACCTCTGGAGGTCAAAGTATTAAATGTGGCGCCGAACGGACTTCATCATCGTAATCAGCATGTCAAACTACATGGGTACACCAATTCTGATCAAATTCTGAGGGGGTCACCCCGTGACCTCTGGTGAACTTATCAACTTTGATGACCTCTAGAGGCCAAAGTATTAAATTTGGCGCGCAACGGACTTCACCATTGTAAGTGGCTCGTCACACTGCATAGGTGCACGAAATTAGATCGAATTCCGAAGGAGTCCGAATGCCCATTCGAATGTGAAGCTGGCCAAAGTATTAAATGTGGCGCCGAACAGACTGCAGAATCGTAATCAGCGTGTCAAACTGCATTTGTACACCAAATTTGAGTAAATTCTGAGGGGGTCACCCTGTGACCTCAGAAACTTAGATGACCTCTCAATGTCAAAATATTCAATGTGGCGCCGAACAGACTTCAGAATCGTAATCAGCGTGTCAAACTGCATTTGTGCACCACGTTTGAGTAAATTCTGAGGGGATCACCCTGTGACCTCAGAAACTTGGATGACCTCTCAAGGTCAAAGTATTCAATGTGGCGCCGAACAGACTTCAGAATCGCAATCAGCATGTCAAACTGCATGTGTAGACCAATTTTGATGATATTCTGAGGGGGTCACCCTGTGACCTCTGGTGAACTTATCAACTTTGATGACCTCTAAAGGCCAAAGTATTAAATTTGGCGCGCAACGGACTTCACCATTGTAAGTGGCTCGTCACACGGCATAAGTGCACGAAATTAGAGCGAATTCCGAAGGAGTCCGAATGCCCATTCGAATGTGAAGCTGGCCAAAGTATTAAATGTGGCGCCGAACAGACTGCAGAATCGTAATCAGCGTATCAAACTGCATTTGTACACCAGATTTGAGTAAATTCTGAGGGGGTCACCCTGTGACCTCAGAAACTTGGATGACCTCTCAAGGTCAAAATATTAAATGTGGCAACGAACAGACTTCAGAATCGTAATCAGCGTATCAAACTGCATTTGTACACCACGTTTGAGTAAATTCTGAGGGGGTCACCCTGTGACCTCAGAAACTTGGATGACCTCTCAAGGTCAAAGTATTCAATGTGGCGCCGAACAGACTTCAGAATCGTAATCAGCGTGTCAAACTGCATTTGTACACCACGTTTGAGTAAATTCTGAGGGTGTCACCCTGTGAACTCAGAAACTTGGATGTCCTCTCAAGGTCAAAGTATTCCATGTGACGCCGAACAGACTTCAGAATCGCAATCAGCATGTCAAACTGCATGTGTAGACCAATTTTGATGATATTATGAGGGGTTACCCTGTGACCTCAGAAACTTGGATGACCTCTGGAGGTCAAAGTATTAAATGTGGCGCCGAACGGACTTCATCATCGTAATCAGCATGTCACATGGGTGGGTACACCAATTCTGATCAAATTCTGAGGGGGTCACCCCGTGACCTCTGGTGAACTTATCAACTTTGATGACCTCTAGAGGCCAAAGTATTAAATTTGGCGCGCAACGGACTTCACCATTGTAAGTGGCTTGTCACACTGCATAAGTCCACGAAATTAGAGCGAATTCCGAAGGAGTCCGAATGCCCATTCGAATGTGAAGCTGGCCAAATTATTAAATGTGGCGCCGAACAAACTTCAGAATCGTAATCAGCGTGTCGAACTGCATTTGTACACCAAATTTGAGTAAATTCTGAGGGGGTCACCCTGTGACCTCAGAAACTTAGATGACCTCTCAAGGTCAAAGTATTCAATGTGGCGCCGAACAGACTTCAGCATCGTAACCAGCATCTCAAGGTGCATGTGTTCACCAACTTTGATAACATTCTGAGGGGGTCACCCTGTGACCTCAGAAACTTGGATGACCTCTCAAGGTCAAAGCATTCAATGTGGCGCCAAACAGACTTCAGAATCAAAATCAGTATGTCAAACTGCATGTGTAGGCTAATTTTGATGATATTCTGAGGGGGTCACCCTGTGACCTCAGAAACTTGGATGACCTCTCAAGGTCAAAATATTCAATGTGGCGCCGAACAGATCTCAGAATCGTAATCAGCATGTCAAACTGCATGTGTATATCAATTTTGATGATATTCTGAGGGGGTCACCCCGTGACCTCAGAAATTTGGATGACCTCTGTAGGTCAAAGTATTAAATGTGGCCCTGAACGGACTTCACTATTGTAAGTGGCTTGTTAAAATGCATAAGTGTGCGAAATTCAGGCGAATTCTGAGGGTGTCTGAATGTGAAGCTGAATGTGAATCTGAATCTGTAGCTGTTTTGACAGACGTCCAGCGCCAGATGGAGAAAGGGTTCGACTGCTTCGCCGAGACGCCGTCCACGCGCTTAAAGGGACTGTCCCACCTTCCCAAAAGTTGTCAAATGTACGCCGCTTGTGGTGCACAATATGAAGTAATTGCTGCCGAACACGATTATGACATTTGTTTCTCGCAAACAGTGTAGTGTATCTACGGTTGGGAAAAATGAGCAATTGCCCCCCCCCCCCAAAAAAAAACACACGAAATATCGGTAGGCAAACGTATTTTTTGCCCCCCCCCCCCCAAACCGATCCGGCAGGTTTTGATTTTTGTCCTGGTACAGTGGCGGATAAGCGGATAAATCTTTCTGCGAAAATATGATTTTTTTACATGGGGAGACAACCAAAAAAACACAGAAGACAACCCAAAAAAAATTGCTGTCCGACCATTTTTAATTCTCTTCAAAAGTTGTGCGCTTGGGGTTTTAAGGGCGAAGAATTCATTGGTGGTGACCAAAAAAATCCCCCAAAATACATTTTCCAAGATACAGCCTTCCGTATTTTCCCAAGTTCACTGTGCAGGCCTAATTTTGACGACCAATAACTCCGAGAGACTAAAAAAGCGATTTTGAGAAACTTTTTTGTTTGGATCAGGATTAGTCGAGGAACAATTTGGCAATCATGGAGTTTCGATTTTTTTTCTCACGTGATTTCGTGACCTACTTTTTGCGCCGTGACTTGTTGGAAACTGAAATTAAAATTTCCGTCTGATGAAGATTTGAGCTTCATTGATGTCCTTTCGTATAAAAAAGTGGTGTTCGACCTGTAAAAATCATTTTTGAGTCTTGCAATGCTGACATAATACGCTGTTTGGGCGTAGTCCGTCGATAACTTCGCATCTACTTGACATACGCTTTCGAAACAAAGTCCAGAGTGTCTCCTGACGACGAAACCTCTCGGTTGGTGCCTGTTACACCGACATCAGGTCGCCATATGACCTGCCAGGCCAACACAACGTAACGTACCCAAACAGCGTATTGTGTGCATTGCAAGGCTCAAAAGTAGTTTTTACAGGTGGAACCCCACGTTTTAGATTTTTTATACGAAAGGACATCAATGGAACTCAAATCGTCATCAGACGAAAAAACATAATTTCAGTTTCCAACAGGTCAAGGTCACGGCGCAAAACGTAGGTCACGAGGTCACATGACAAAATGAAAATAGAAAATCCGAGATTGCCAAATTGTTCTTTGACTAACCCGATCCAAACAATACAAAAAATCAAAATAGCTTCTTTAGTCTCGGAGTCGTCAAAATTAGACCTGCACTTAGAAAATTTTCGAAAGCCTTATCTTGTTTTTTTTTGTTGTTGTCACCACCAACGAATTCCCCGCCCTTGAAACCCCCAGTGCACAACTTTTCAAGAAAATAAATGGACGGACGGCAAATTTGAAGAATACAAAATGGTTGTCTTACTGTGGAAGTCTCCAAAAGTAGATTTTACAGGTCACACCTCCCTTTTTTATACGAAAGTACATCAATGAAGCTCAAATAGTCATCAGACGAAAATGTTAATTTCAGTTTCCAACAGGTCAAGGTCACGGCACAAAAAGTAGGTCACGTGACAATTTTTTTCTCTCGAAAATCCGTGATTTCCAAATTGTTCTTCGACTAATCCTGATCCAAAGAAAAAAGTTTTCAAAATCGTTTTTTATTTTCCTCGGAGTTATTGGTCGTCAAAATTAGGCCTGCACGGTGAACTTGGGAAAATACGGAAGACCGTATTTTGGAAAACATTTTGGAGGGATTTTTTTTGGGTCACCACCAATGAATTCCCCGCCCTTCAAACCTCCAATGCACAACTTTTCAAGAAAATTAAAAATGGTAAGACGGCACCCACCGGTTGTCTTCTGTGGCATACCCCACATGTGATCTTAGGTCAGATCACGTAATTTTATCATGTGGCCATTTAAAATTCGGAATTTGTTTCTTGCCAGAATCGACTTCGATATATTGGCCTTCGATGGTAAGAAATTGGAGATAGGTTTGTCCTATATATATTTTTTTTTGTGTGAAAAATCATGGTCTTTGGTAACTTTGCACATAATTATTGTGCTAGAGAGCTTAACTCAACGGCATTATATCTGTCTCGTCGAGCTGCATTCAATGATGCATAGCATGACCCCCGCAGGTCACTCCTGACCTCAAGGTCACGTCCCCTGAGGTTGATTTCCCAAATGACCTGGCTTGATTATACAATAGATCATTTGTTGACATTTTTCGTTTCATTTCGCACAATTGAACGTTTTTTTTTCTCTGGAAGACACTTTTAGCTATTATTATAACATTCTCGGTCTGGAAATAGAGAGGAGAAAAATTGATATCCTGAGGACCCACAGCCGCCTCTATCAGCGAAATATGAATTATGTCATGTGATCTTGATCACTGAGCGAAATAGGTTGGCACGTGATTCAAAGGGACTGCACCCTCTTATTCTACCTAAGAAAAAATATCGAATTTTAACTGAGAACATAACGAAATCACGTGGCCTGACCTGAGGTCACATCCGAAAATTTCGACACTATTCCATTCGAGTTATCGCACAAGATTACATTACATTAATGCGTGGTCCATGGCGATTCTGATGACATAGTTTTATATCATTCGAATTATTTATAGGATATATCCCGATATGATATATATCGTCCGAAGAAAATTAAACCTTTGTGCGACATTACAGAGATGCCTGAGGTTATAACTCGAAAACCGTTCGACGCACAGGGCTGAAAATTTAGCGTGAATGCACGGCCCAGATATCCGCCGACACCTAGGTCAATCGAAATGTGAGAAGTAGGATGTTACGGTTTGGTCGATCTGACGTGGACTGCGCCGGGTGACCTCTGGTCACGTGACCTTGAGGTCACAGAGCGACTACAGGGCTGATGTATATCATTGAAAGCAGGTCGACGAGATACCTAAGCATAATGCCGTCTAATTGAGCTCTCTAGCACAATTACGTGCGAAGTTACTACCAAAGACGTGCTGGTGACCAGGCACGTAGCCAAGGGGAGGGCGGCGGGGGCGGCCGCCCCCCCCCCCCCCCCCCCTGGAGGCCAGGAGGGCCCTTTTTGGCGCGCGAGGGCTCTTTTCGGCGCGCTGCGCGCGCCGAAAAGGGCCGACGAGACCGCGCGAAGCGCGGTATAATAGGCTCTTTACTACACGAAGCGTGGTCTTTAGAGAGTTTAGAGGACTTCAGAGGCCCTTTAGGGCCACCAGGGCCCTCTCTGAAAGACCAGAGGGCCAATTGGACGTTCAAAAGAGCCCTGTACATGTCAAGGGGCCCCTGGCCAGACCGAAAGGGCCCCTGAGCGGGTCAGAGGGCCCCCTGAGCACGTCGAATGGGCCCCCTGAACACGTCGAATGGGCCCTTAGCCAGCACAGAGGGGCCCCTGGGCAGGTTGAGAGGCCCCTGAGCATGTCGACAGGGCGACAAAGCGGCCAGCGCAGTCCTTTGCCAGGTCATAAGGGCCCCTGAGCAGGTTGGAGGGCCCCTGGACATGCCAGAGGACCCCTGGGAAGTTAATAGGGCCCCTGTACAGGTCAGAGGGGCCCTGACCAGACCGAAAGGGCACCTAGGTGGGTCAGAAGGGCCCATGAACACGCCGAATGAGCCCCTATCCGGCACGGAGGGGCCCCAGGGCAGGTCGGAGGGCCCTCGGAGCATGTCGCAAGGCGACAAAGCAGCCAGTGCAGTCCCTTGCTGCAGTCCCTTGCTAGGTCGGAATGGCCCCTTAGAAGGTTAAAGGGCCCCCGGAGAGACCAGAGAGCCCTGGAAAGTTAAAAGGGCCCCTGCACAGATCGGAGGGGCCCCTGGCCAGACCCAAAGGACCCCTGGGCGGGTGAGAAGGGCCCCTGAACATGCCGAAGTGGCCCCTGACCAGCACGGAGGGGCTCCATGGCAGGTCGGAGGGCCCCTTGAGCATGTCGGCAGGGTGACAAAGCAGCCAGCGCAGGCCGACCAGAAGAGTCGCTGGGCCGATCGGAGGGGCTCCTGGGCAAGTCAGAGGGGCCCCTGGCTAGACCGAAAGGGTCCCTGGGCCGGTCGGAAGGCCTCTTGAACATGCCGGATGAGTTCCTAGCCAGACTGGAGGGGCCCCTGGGCAGGTCGGAGGGGCCGCCCCTGAGCAGGGGCGGCGGATTGCGGGGGCAGGGTACCCAAAATTCCCCCCAGTCGAAAATCCTGGGGGTCAAAGGGTAGTTTTGCCCCCCCCCCCCCAGATTTTAGCCTGCCCAATCTGGGGCAACATGACCCTTCCCCTCCCCAATATTTGCATTTGAGGGGAGACTTTGGGTACCCTACGCCCCGCAATCCGCCGCCCCTGGCCCTGAGCATGTCGGCAGGGCGACAAAGCAGCCAGTGCAGTCCCTGGCCAGATCGGAAGGACCTTTTAACTGGCCGAATGGGCCCTTTGACACACAAGAGGGGCTTCTTGGAAGGTCAGAGGAGTCTGGTGAGACCGGAAGGGTCAAAGCACGTAGAGATCCCAGATGAACATTAAATACAAAGAGGACTTACTCCACAATAAAAAAATATTAAAAGCGGAGCTTTCGGGTATATTGTAACACCCTTCGTCAGGCTGCTACAATATACCCGAAAGATCCGATTTTATTTTTTCCTGTAGAGTAAGCCCTCTTTGTATTATATATATCACCCACCCCACGTCATGTCTTTTCGCTTCGCGGATCCCAGATGAGTCCCTGAACAGGTCGGAAGGGCGTAGAAAAGGTCAGAGGGGCCCCTAGACGATCTGAAGGGACCTTGGGCCTTTCAACAGTAAGAATACAGGGAATAACACTCACAGAATAGTTTTATATCATTCGAATTATTTATAGGATATATCCCTGAACACACTCACAGAATACAGGGAATACAGTACAGGGAATAACACTCACAATTTTCGCGCCGCTCCGCGACGCGCTCCGCGACAAAAAAACACCGAATTCGAGAACGAACCTATCGATGTTGTTGAAGCAGTGTGATAATCTGTTTTTTTGGGGGGGGGGGGTGCGGCTAGTTGTAGGTTGAACAAACATGCGAAAACTGGCTATTGCGCATGCGCGCCGACTGACAGCCTAGACCTAACTTGGCAGCTAGGTGGAGAGGGTATCTTGGCCAAACTCGCCAAGGCCGCCAGTCAGTCCAGAACGCGAGCCATTTCTCACCGCGGGGAGTTCCGGGTGATTTCCGATATTTCTCTACCATTCATGGGACAGAGGAACAGAAGCGTCTCCAGGCAACGATCGAGGGGGCAGAGGTGTTCTCGGGGAGCAGTGGTGGTGGAAACAATTGTAATAACATAATCGAACCTGACCTAACCTTTACAGCAAGTACGGTCGCAGGGACCCACGTTTAGAACGCTCCGCTCGCATTCGCTCGCTGCGCTGCGGCCCTGAGGGGGGGGGGGGGGGGGGGGGTGTCGACCCCCCGAACCACCCCCCCCCCGACCATCTCGTAGACAAAACCTAACCCTACGCCGTAAGTACATCGGATAACTTATTTACGCCGTAGGGTTAGGTTTTGTCTACGAAATGGTCTGGGGGGGGGGGGGGGGGGACGACAGCCCACCCCCTCACAGTAGGGCCACAGCGCAGCGAGCGAATGCGAGCGGAGCGTTCTAAACGTGGGCCCCTGCGACCGTAATTGCTGTAAGGGTTAGGTCAGGTTCGATTATGTTATTACAATTGTTTCCACCATCACTGCTCCCTTAGCACGCCTCTGCCCCCGCCATCGTTGCCTGCAGACTCCTCTGGAGAACGCCTCTGCCCCCTCAATCGTTGTCTGAAGGCGCCTCTCTTCCTCTGTCCCATCAATGTAGAAAAATCTCGGAAATCACCCGGAACTCTCCGCGGTCAACATTGCAATATTTGATCGGACTTTATATGGACATTTTCCGAATATTACACCACTAGTGTGTGTGTGTGTGTGTGTGTCCTGTCCTGTGAGTGTGTCCTGTGTGTGTGTCCTGTGAGTGTGTCCTGTGAGTGTGTCCTGTGAGTGGTACTTGACAGTCAGTGTAGTCGATCTCTAGTTTCCAGACACCTGAAATTATGGCTATCCTTAGCCTGGAATTCTAATTCAACTTTCCGGAGCCAGTCCGGTATTTCGTTAATTTGGCACCTCTAATATGTCCGTGAAGTTAGCCAACAGCCAACAAAACGGAAATTTGCAACGGCCGAATTTTTCGCCTAAAATACGCATGTAGGTCAAGTCGCATACGAGGGTCACGAATCTGATGTTATTTTTAATGCCAAGGTTCCGGGTGGGTCAAGGTCAAATGCGTAAAGAAGGTTGTGTACCCTTATGTACCTTTTTACGGAAAAACGATACACCACAAGGCCTCGCAATGGCCACCATTCGAAAGAGCGGCACAAAATGAAGGTGGGGTTTTCCTCGGAATTTTGATTTAGGTCACCCAAGGTCAAACTATCAAAATCAACCAAAATCGACCTTATGTACCTTTTTACGGACAAACGGTACACCGCACGGCCTCGCAATGGCCACCATTCAAAAGAGCGGCACAAAATGAAGGTGGGGTTTTCCTCGGAATTTCGATTTAGGTCACCCAAGGTCACCCATCAAGGTCAAACTATCAAAATCAACCAAAATCGACCTTATGTACCTTTTTACGGACAAACGGTACACCGCATGGCCTCGCAATGGCCACCATTCGGAAGAGCGGCACAAAATAAAGGTGGGGTTTTCCTCGGAATTTCGATTTATGTCACCCAAGGTCACCCATCAAGGTCAAACTATCAAAATCAATCAAAATCGACTTTATGTACCTTTTTACGGACAAACGGCGCTTTGCACGTTTTTTTTTTTAAAATGACACCATTCGAAAGAGCGCCTCAAAATGAAGGTGGGGTTTTCCTCGGAATTTAGATTTAGGTCACCAAAGGTCACCCATCAAGGTCAAACTATCAAAATCAATCAAAATCGACTTTATGTACCTTTTTACGGACAAACGGTACCTTGCACGGTTTTTAAATGGCACCATTCGAAAGAGCGCCACAAAATGAAGGTGGGGTTTTCCTCGGAATTTCGATTTAGGTCACCCAAGGTCACCCATAAAGGTCAAACTATCAAAATCAACCAAAATCGACCTTATGTACCTTTTAACGGACAAACGGTGCTTTGCACGGCTTTTTAAATGGCACCATTCGAAAGAGCGCCCCAAAATGAAGGTGGGGTTTTCCTCTGAATTTCGATTAAGGTCACCCAAGGTCACCCATCAAGGTCAAACTATCAAAATCAACCAAAATCGACCTTATGTACCTTTTTACGGACAAACGGCGCTTTGCACGTTTTTTTTAATGACACCATTCGAAAGAGCGCCTCAAAATGAAGGTGGGGTTTTCCTCGGAATTTCGATTTAGGTCACCCAAGGTCACCATCAAGGTCAAACTATCAAAATCAATCAAAATCGACTTTATGTACCTTTTTACGGACAAACGGTGCTTTGCACGGCTTTTTAAATGGCACCATTCGAAAGAGCGCCTCAAAATGAAGGTGGGATTTTCCTCGAAATTTCGATTAAGGTCACCCAAGCTTACCCATCAAGGTCAAACTATCAAAATCAACCAAAATCGACCTTATGTACCTTTTTACGGACAAACGGTGCTTTGCACGGCTTCTTAAATGGCACCATTCGAAAGAGCGCCTCAAAATGAAGATGTGGTTTTCCTCAGAATTTCGATTAAGGTCAATCAAGGTCACCCATCAAGATCAAACTATCAAAATCAACCAAAATCGGCCTTATGTACCTTTTTACGGACAAACGGTACACCGCACGGCCTCGCAATGGCCACCATTCGAAAGAGCGGCACAAAATGGAGGTGGGGTTTTCCTCGGAATTTCGATTTAGGTCACCCAAGGTCACCCATCAAGGTCAAACTATCAAAATCAATCAAAATCGACATTATGTACCTTTTTACGGACAAACGGTGCTTTGCACGGCTTTTTAAATGGCACCATTCGAAAGAGCGCCTCAAAATGAAGGTGGGGTTTTCCTCGGAATTTCGATTTAGGTCACCCAAGGTCACCCATCAAGGTCAAACTATCAAAATCAACCAAAATCGACCTTATGTACCTTTTTACGGACAAACGGTGCTTTGCACGTTTTTTTTAATGACACCATTCGAAAGAGCGCCTCAAAATGAAGGTGGGGTTTTCCTCGGAATTTCGATTTAGGTCACCCAAGGTCACCATCAAGGTCAAACTATCAAAATCAATCAAAATCGACTTTATGTACCTTTTTACGGACAAACGGTGCTTTGCACGGCTTTTTAAATGGCACCATTCGAAAGAGCGCCTCAAAATGAAGGTGGGATTTTCCTCGAAATTTCGATTAAGGTCACCCAAGGTCACCCATCAAGGTCAAACTATCAAAATCAACCAAAATCGACCTTATGTACCTTTTTACGGACAAACGGTGCTTTGCACGTTTTTTAAATGACACCATTCGAAAGAGCGCCTCAAAATGAAGGTGGGGTTTTTCTCGGAATTTCGATTTAGGTAACTCAAGGTCACCCATAAAGGTCAAACTATCAAAATCAATCAAAATCGACTTTATGTACCTTTTTACGGATAAACGGTGCTTGGCACGGCTTTTTAAATGGCACCATTCGAAAGAGCGCCTCAAAATGAAGGTGGGGTTTTCCTCTGAATTTCGATTAAGGTCACCCAAGGTCACCCATCAAGGTCAAACTATCAAAATCAACCAAAATCGACCTTATGTACCTTTTTACGGACAAACGGTGCTTTGCACGTTTTTTTAAATGGCACCATTCGAAAGAACGCCTCAAAATGAAGGTGGGGTTTCCCTCGGAATTTCGATTTAGGTCACCCAAGGTCACCCATAAAGGTCAAACTATCAAAATCAATCAAAATCGACTTCTGTACCTTTTTACGGACATACGGTGCTTTGCATGACTTTTTAAATGGCACCATTCGAAAGAGCGCCTCAAAATGAAGGTGGGTTTTTCCTCGGAATTTCGATTAAGGTCACCCAAGGTCACCCATCAAGGTAAAACTATGAAAAAAATCAACCCAAATCGACCTTATGTACCTTTTTACGGACAAACGGTGCTTTTCACGTTTTTTTAATGACACCATTCGAAAGAACGACTCAAAATGAAGGTGGGGTTTTCCTCGGAATTTCGATTTAGGTCACCCAAAGTCACCCATAAAGGTCAAACTATCAAAATCAATCAAAATCGACTGTATGTACCTTTTTACGGATAAACGGTGCTTTGCACGGCTTTATAAATGGCACCATTCGAAAGAGCGCCTGGAAATGAAGGTGGGGTTGCCCTCGGAATTTCGATTAAGGTCACCCAAGGTCACCCATCATGGTCAAACTATCAAAATCAACCAAAATCGACCTTATGTACCTTTTTACGGACAAACGGCGCTTTGCACGTTTTTTTTAATGACACCATTCGAAAGAGCGCCTCAAAATGAAGGTGGGGTTTTCCTCGGAATTTCGATTTAGGTCACCCAAGGTCACCATCAAGGTCAAACTATCAAAATCAATCAAAATCGACTTTATGTACCTTTTTACGGACAAACGGTGCTTTGCACGGCTTTTTAAATGGCACCATTCGAAAGAGCGCCTCAAAATGAAGGTGGGATTTTCCTCGAAATTTCGATTAAGGTCACCCAAGCTTACCCATCAAGGTCAAACTATCAAAATCAACCAAAATCGACCTTATGTACCTTTTTACGGACAAACGGTGCTTTGCACGGCTTCTTAAATGGCACCATTCGAAAGAGCGCCTCAAAATGAAGATGTGGTTTTCCTCAGAATTTCGATTAAGGTCAATCAAGGTCACCCATCAAGATCAAACTATCAAAATCAACCAAAATCGGCCTTATGTACCTTTTTACGGACAAACGGTACACCGCACGGCCTCGCAATGGCCACCATTCGAAAGAGCGGCACAAAATGGAGGTGGGGTTTTCCTCGGAATTTCGATTTAGGTCACCCAAGGTCACCCATCAAGGTCAAACTATCAAAATCAATCAAAATCGACATTATGTACCTTTTTACGGACAAACGGTGCTTTGCACGGCTTTTTAAATGGCACCATTCGAAAGAGCGCCTCAAAATGAAGGTGGGGTTTTCCTCTGAATTTCGATTAAGGTCACCCAAGGTCACCCATCAAGGTCAAACTATCAAAATCAACCAAAATCGACCTTATGTACCTTTTTACGGACAAACGGTGCTTTGCACGTTTTTTTTAATGACACCATTCGAAAGAGCGCCTCAAAATGAAGGTGGGGTTTTCCTCGGAATTTCGATTTAGGTCACCCAAGGTCACCATCAAGGTCAAACTATCAAAATCAATCAAAATCGACTTTATGTACCTTTTTACGGACAAACGGTGCTTTGCACGGCTTTTTAAATGGCACCATTCGAAAGAGCGCCTCAAAATGAAGGTGGGATTTTCCTCGAAATTTCGATTAAGGTCACCCAAGGTCACCCATCAAGGTCAAACTATCAAAATCAACCAAAATCGACCTTATGTACCTTTTTACGGACAAACGGTGCTTTGCACGTTTTTTAAATGACACCATTCGAAAGAGCGCCTCAAAATGAAGGTGGGGTTTTTCTCGGAATTTCGATTTAGGTAACTCAAGGTCACCCATAAAGGTCAAACTATCAAAATCAATCAAAATCGACTTTATGTACCTTTTTACGGATAAACGGTGCTTGGCACGGCTTTTTAAATGGCACCATTCGAAAGAGCGCCTCAAAATGAAGGTGGGGTTTTCCTCTGAATTTCGATTAAGGTCACCCAAGGTCACCCATCAAGGTCAAACTATCAAAATCAACCAAAATCGACCTTATGTACCTTTTTACGGACAAACGGTGCTTTGCACGTTTTTTTAAATGGCACCATTCGAAAGAACGCCTCAAAATGAAGGTGGGGTTTCCCTCGGAATTTCGATTTAGGTCACCCAAGGTCACCCATAAAGGTCAAACTATCAAAATCAATCAAAATCGACTTCTGTACCTTTTTACGGACATACGGTGCTTTGCATGACTTTTTAAATGGCACCATTCGAAAGAGCGCCTCAAAATGAAGGTGGGTTTTTCCTCGGAATTTCGATTAAGGTCACCCAAGGTCACCCATCAAGGTAAAACTATGAAAAAAATCAACCCAAATCGACCTTATGTACCTTTTTACGGACAAACGGTGCTTTTCACGTTTTTTTAATGACACCATTCGAAAGAACGACTCAAAATGAAGGTGGGGTTTTCCTCGGAATTTCGATTTAGGTCACCCAAAGTCACCCATAAAGGTCAAACTATCAAAATCAATCAAAATCGACTGTATGTACCTTTTTACGGATAAACGGTGCTTTGCACGGCTTTATAAATGGCACCATTCGAAAGAGCGCCTGGAAATGAAGGTGGGGTTGCCCTCGGAATTTCGATTAAGGTCACCCAAGGTCACCCATCATGGTCAAACTATCAAAATCAATCAAAATCGACCTTATGCACCTATGCACCTTACGACCTTAGGCAGTCAGTCGGCGCGCATGCGCAATAGCCAGTTTTAGCAGTTTGTTCAACCTACAACTAGCCGCACCTAGATAATCTGATATAATTATATCAGACCTCGTATGGTGGCGAGTGACTATCTGCTACATCATGCGATCTCCATGATGTAGCAGATAGTACCCCATGCGAACCGGTGTGGCCCCACCCAACCTCGTTCGCGAGATTCTGTGGTTTCCTTAATCATCCCATTTGACTGCATGCGTCCCCTTGTACCCCCCCCCCCCCCCCACATGTATATGTGTGTGTATATGTGTGTGCCTGACCCGTGGGACCCTGCCTATATCCCCGCAGAACTCCATGAAACTCCATATCACCCCCTGTGTTCTCGCTCTCTGCCTCGGCAGGTAACAAGGCTGACTTGCGGCACCTGCGGACCGTGCCCGTTGAGGAGGGCCGCGTATTCGCCCAGAAACACCGACTCAGCTTCGTCGAAACCTCGGCACTGGATTCGACAAATGTGGACGCCGCGTTCGAAAACATTATAACAGGTAGGACGAATGTCCACTCGACAGTAAGTAGTGCAAAATGAACAATATCTACACTTTTGAGTAGTCCGATTTAAACACCAGAGCTATGATGACCTGAAGCTGAGATGGCACAACTGGTGACAAGTAGTCATTGGTAGGTCTGTTGTTTAGTTGCTTTCCTCGTGCACGTATCCAGGGCTGACACTCCAGTGCCGCACTGGATACCAGTTTCAGTGACTGAAAACGTATTTCTCATCACATCTGGAGACAATTATTGCGAAATTCGACACCAATATGGCCTACACCACCATATCTTCGATTTTTTTTCTCTGCAAATTTACTCTAAGGGGCATTCATAGGCGTATAGATCTATGACGTCAAATCGCCATTTTGAGCAACGGTTTCGGAGATATACCCTCCGGCATTTTTGTCAGGTCACCACGGATGCTGTTATTTGAATGCACATAACTTAAGAACGGTTATACGTAGCCAAATTAAACTTCTCGATTCCATTGACTATGAATACAAGAACAAGTTGTCATCTCGAAATTTAAATTTTTTGTCACGTGACCTGATGACCTATTGTTCCGTGTGCTCAGAGATCTACCGCCGCGTCAGTCGCCGATCCATTAAGGACTTCCACACGGAGGAGGGTCTAATGGGCGACTCCCGGCCGATGACGCTGCTGCGGGCCCGCTCCCAGCCGTCCGAGCCGGAACAGGCCGGCACTCACATGCGCAGGTGCTGCCAGCTGTGACGCGGCGCCGCCGCCAGAGGCGCCACCGGCGGACAGGTGACTGGGGAGAGCGGGGAGTTGGGGCGGATAAGGCAGGGTGTTTTCGACAGTGTTGTGGCATAATCACTTGTGGGCGCAGTGTTGTTTGTCTGTTGCCCTGCTGTGTGCCATTGACGCCTTGGCGAGCAGAGTGATGGTGAGGCTAGTGGAAGCAAGTTCCAGCGTCTGGGTCGTCGCTCTCGGGCCTGAAGGAGCGCACCTTCCGTAGACATGGAACTACGCGAGATTCTCTGTAGGAAGTTTCCGCCAAGTGAGATCACAATACGTTGTGTAGTCATTCCAGAGCTTTGTGTATGCTGGGCTTTTTCATCCAAGCGCACGTTGAATTGCGTGCGTCATGCATATTGCAACTAATCAGTATATAAAACATGTGCCCTTTTAGTTGTGTCGCACGGTAGGTGTGGTTGAGTGCTTGACATGTGGCATGAACGAAGAAATTAATACATAATACTCATTTCCGATTGATCGTTTGCTGGTGAACATGTGGAACTGGGCGAGTGGTTTTAAGAACCGAACGTACTCTGCGTCCGCGCAGAGTACACTCAGTTCAGCAGGTCAGAGTTACTGTGTATTGACTGACTGGGCAGCGCTGGATGCTGGTCTACCGTAGGCCCGTCCGCCGCTGCCGCTGCCGCTGCCGCTGCCGCTGCCGCTGCCGCTGCCGCCACCACCACCATCATCATCATCAGCAGCAGCACAGCGGCGGCGCGGCGGCGCAGCCAGACCGGCCGCCGCAGCAGACACCACACAGCGCGCAGCACCTGGCCAACGACTAGACAACCTGGTATGGAAGCACTCGGCACGCCGGCCGCGCCTTCACCACACTCCACAGACAGCGAGCGGGCGCGTCATCCGACACAAACACGTGGTCCTCTGGAAAACAAACAAACAGGCGCACATAAACGGCCAACGACTGAAAGCAGAGCTGCTGGAATGGACTACACAGCAGACACTGCTGTTGATCGCCGCGTAGACCAGGAAACAATACGCCACCTATATAGCCGGGTCGCATAAATAACGGAACCACAATACTGAGTCACATTCGGTCGCGTGTTAAAGCGGACACTTCGTGCCTGCCCCCTATCACCCCTCCGAATACCCCCATCACGCGCTGTGTGATCACCGCTCTCCCATCCCGCCACAACACTGCCTCACGGTACGCAAAAATAGTCTCTCAGAGGCACAAACTGATCATACTTGGCGGCGGTGATTTCTGCACAGAACTCTCTCACACACGGGCCACGAACACATTGAACACTGAGCGTTTCGTTGAGTATCTGTAGACGTGGTCCACGGGGACCCGATGACGCATCCGTAATAACTAGCCAGCCTCCTCACGAGTAACTGCCCCACCCCGGGTACCGATCCCACTTCTCTGATCCCGCTACACGCCACCCACCTCGCCTGCGCTCCCCTCCCAGTAAACCTCCCTCCCGATATCCGACTTTGCACCATCCCTCAGAGCCCCGAGGAGTCTGCTGACACTGATAGTGCCTCACGCCCCGGAGCAGGGTGATGGGTGTCTCAGGGAGGAGCGTCTTTCACTGTCTCATGCGGTCATCACACGACACAGACGCCCCTGTACACGACTACCCCCAGCGGGCTCGGAACACAGCTATACTGGCAAGCTCGCGGCAACGTCTCTGTCCAGTCTTCTGGACAGCACTGCGCGGGCCCTGGGGCCGAGCGTCTCGGCGCCGCTGGACGCTGTCTTGTGCGCGGGGCGTGTCGCCACTGAGACGGGACCGCCGCTCCCTCCGTGTGCGGGTCACAGCGAGGTTGTCACTGCCGAAGAGACACGGCAGCGACGCGGCCGGCTCGGACCTCAGTCGGTCGGTCAGTCAGGCGGGGAAGGGGTGGGCGCGGCGTCGGCCGCAGATTACTGCACTCTGAACGGCAGCCACTCGCCGCCGGCCGACCAAATGCATCGGAAATCACTCGCGTACGTCTCCGGCACCGAGAGCTCAACACATGAACACTCGTCGCTCTAGTTGTTCACGTCGGAAGCGCTACATCGCTGTTGGTCTGGCTGTCTGCATCTGACGCTCACACCGTTCTGCCCTGTCCGTCCCCGACGTCTTTGCTCTTCACGTCGTGTTCCTGTGCGTCTTCACTCGTCCTTTTCCCGCTGCTCCTCGTCTCGCATCTCTTTGTTGATGGCCAGCATGCGCCTGGTGAAGTGCTGTTGCTGCTTCTCCCGCCATTCCTGCTTCACCGACATCCGCTTCAGCTGGCCGTCCCTGCAGGGAAGAACCGAGGTCAGGTCAGGTCAAAACAGAACGAGGAACAGCACAGGTCACTGCAACAGGGCGATATCTCAGCTGACATGTCAACACACCAGGGCGAGGCTTCAGGTCGAGGTACTACAACATAATCGCGTGTATGTAAAGCCGACACAGAACACTAGCTCAAATGAACAATATCCAACACAACACGAGCCAACGAAGCTTACGATTAGCACACCGAACATGAAAATTTAAGTTACTTAGTTCACTCCCCACGACCAATAGAAGCATCCAACGATCCCTCTACACGTAGAATCCAGCGACACCGCCACACAAATCCACTCAACACACACAAGGGACCAACCCTGCGCTCTCGGGACCAAACAACCGCCGTCGCTCTGATGATGGCGATCATGACGATCACTGACCACACCAAGGTGCCAACACCACCGACGCTCTGATGATGGCGATCATGACGATCACTGACCACACCAAGGTGCCAACACCACCGACGCTCTGATGATGGCGATCATGACGATCACTGACCACACCAAGGTGCCAACACCACCGACGCTCTGATGATGGCGATCATGACGATCACTGACCACACCAAGGTGCCAACACCACCGACGCTCTGATGATGGCGATCATGACGATCACTGACCACACCAAGGTGCCAGCACCACCGACGCTCTGATGATGGCGATCATGACGATCACTGACCACACCAAGGTGCCAACACCGCCGACGCTCTACAACTCAACTCAGCACTCCGAGCGACCAACACCGCCCTACCCAGCCGCCCGCATCGCCCTGTACTGACCACATCAGGTCGACCAGTCCGCCGGCGCTGGCGATGGCCGCCTTGACGCGGTTGGCGAAGTCGATGGCCGACTCGTTGGGCTGCCGCGTGGTGGGCGGCAGGTACCAGACGTCACACACGATCGCCCACGACGTCATCATCATGAACAGGTAGTGCAGCATGCTGTACTGGCTGCTGTCCCAGAACGCGTCGCCGAAACGGTGGTCGTACTACGGACAGGAGGGTTCACGGTAAGGGGAGGGGAGAAGGGGAGGGGGAGGCGGGAGGACCAACTGTGATGGCATATGTCACGCCGATAAGAAGAGCTGAGATGAGTGATTGCATGATCAAGCCACTTGACCTTTGTCATCTATCTAATCTTTGTGGAGCTGGTGGCAGTGAGGGTCTTAACGACATTAGGCACCATGACGACTTCAGTCAGCTCAAAACAGTTACTTTAGATCTTTGAGGTTAGAGTAGAACCTCCCTGAAGCAGCTGCTCATGGGTAGCCGACCCAGCCCATGCAATAGTTTTAGCAAAAAACAAGAGTTCTTAACTGGCTTGTTCACGACCTGAGAAGAGATATGCGTATTTCATACATATTTTTCATACGTTCATTTGGCACAAAACAAACATCTAAAAACCACTTTCCTTGATACCTACCCAACTTTCGTTGAACACAACTAGAGATGGAACACCGAAACATTGCCGGATACAAGTGTCCAATGGCCTGGAACCTTTCCATCTTCAAGAGAACTCCATCCCCAAAAGGCAGACGTCTCTACCCCCCCCCCCCATTCCAGGGCGTATTTTAAGGGATTTTGACTGGGGTGGCAACTCGGCGATCAGGGGCGCGGGCATGCATTTTCAGGGGGTATTTTGACACAGAAAAAAATAGGCACAGCAACTCATGATCAAGCATAGCCGCATATGTACATTGTACATACATATCAGCGGATGTCGGAAGGTCAACGCCAGTGGCCTTGGCAAGGGACCACGATGAATAGACGCAAGCTGTTACAGCTGAATAAAATAACGTCAGTCATCTGATGGGTGGGCGCAATAGTAATGTTGCAGGGGCGCTGTATGCTGTCATGGGGCATACTCATAAAAGGGGCAGACGCACTATGCTTCGAAATGATGGCTTGAAATGAGCGGCTAAATAATGCTGCCGGAGCGCTCTTGTAAGCCAAGGGGCGGCCTCATGTTACGGATGGGCCCGAAATGGGCGGTTTTATTCTCTAGGGGCGCTCTTTGGTGCCAGGAGGGGGCATCATCTTATGGAGGGGCGCACTGCACCTGAAAAGGGCGTTTTTTCATGCTCCAGGGGCGCTATACGCTGTCATGGGGCGCCCACGGAGGGGCGAAATATACCCGAAAGGGGCGGCTTTTATTCTCCAGGGGCGCTTTTTCATGGGGGTCGGGGGCGACATAATTTGATTGCATGGGCGCACTGCACTAGACAGGGTCGGTTTGACATGTTCCGGGGGCGCTTATGGGGTGCTCTCATCTAATGGAGGGGTGCGCTATTTGACTGAAATGGACGGTATTTTAATTGGGATTGGCGTTCTTTGATGTAAAGGGGCGGCCTCATCTGCCGGTGGCTACTTTATCGCCGAGAGGGGCGGTTCAGCATATTTTTAACTGGGGTGGCAAAGTGCCGTCACTTGGGCGGCATTCTTCATGACTGGGGTGGCAATTGCCACCCCAGTTACTATGTTAAAATACGCCTTGCCCCATTCCCAGCCGTCCACCACCACTACACCCTTACCCGAATGGCCACCGGGTAGATGGTGCCGCCGACCTCGAAGCTGCCCTTCTTGAACTGCATCACTGAGGTGTTGTTGATGCAGGTGCCCTCGGGGAAGATGAGAATGGGCAGCTTGTTCGGGTCGTCCACGTGCTCCTTCAGTCGGCGGGTGACGGCCGACCGGTCCTTGGTCTCGCCGCGCTCGAACCAGATGTGGGACGAGGCGCGGGTCAGCGCGCGCTGCAGCAGGCCCAGGAAGCCGCTGTGTCGCTGGCCGATCTGACGGCGGGGGTAGGGTCTGACTGGTCAGAAGTGAGAAGCTGAACTACACATCGCGCAACTCAGCTTACCTACGTACAGACCTGAAGTGACCTGAAGTTCTATGGGCTGCATACGGACTTTCAAGTTTGGGTTTCTGTGGGTTGGCGTGTTTTGGACAGCCACGAAAATTGGTCACACTATTGGATATATCAGCTCTGTACGTATTTCAGGCTCCGGGCTCAGGATATCAAAACGATGACAAAATCCATCACCGAACCACGACTAAATGAACGTTTCATGAAGAAAGAAAAAACAGCAAATGACGTGGAGACAGTCGAGGTATCGGATCATCAGCGCACTAGCGCACCACTAATGCTATTTACAGCATGTCTGTGACGCAAACATACACTTAAAGGGAATAGTTCACCTTTAACATGGGGTTTTGGACTGAGATAGCAGATTTGTAGAGCAGATCTAAAAATGGGTTGTGGTGAAAGAATTACCTCTCTACGTTAAGTAATTTCGACACAGGACTAGTGGGCCCGGTTTCATGTCCGCTGTTCCGGGCCACGATCGGAACATAAAGGCTCGCCGCCGGAGGCAGGTACACTCTCTGGCACGTAGTCTCTGATCACGACGCCTCGTTAATATCCGTTCAGCCGCCCGGGCGGCCCCTTGTCAGAGACTGTACTTGGCGTCAGGCGGAGCCAGAACGCCAGCTGCTGTCGTACGATTTCTCGTGAAATGCAAAGAGAAACTTACTTATTTCTCCACATATATCCATCAGTTGTCCAAACGAAAGTCATATTCGTAGTTTTGAGCTCAAGATGCACCGTATGGTTGAATTTCAAGACAACTTTCAAGGTGACCTATTCCCTTTAATGCTGCAGTCTTTCCCTCGCAAACTGTAGATGGCATGCCCACCTGGCACATAAATACCAAGCTGTCATTCACCACAGCTGTCCTCCCAGAGCAAGCACACAAACAGCAACGCACATACCCAGCTGCCAATCACCATAGCTAGGGCGTTCCACGACAGATCGACCAGTGCCTTACACCCTCATATTAAAACAAATGTATAATATTGGGTCTATAGGGTAGTCGTAGGCCCTGAAGACGGCTGTGCAAATATATTGCCTCGCCGACTAACGGTCGCCGAGTTATAGCTTCCGGCAATGTCGAGAGGTCACGCTGCAGGCCTTTCTTTGATGGCTCATAACTTGTAGTTAAGACTACCGGAAACCCTCGCCCTACGGGAGCTTTTTTCACCTTCGCCCTACGGGGGGAGGAGGGGGGGGGGGGGGGGGTGGGTGGCTGACAGCCCCCCTCCCCCTGTTGACTTCCAAACCAAGCAATGTAATAAGAACCAGCATGTTCCCCGTCATGAGAGGAATCTAACGGTATCAACTTTTGGGTTTCAGGTCAACGGGTGACCTTCCAGATCAAATGAATGACCTCGGATCGACCACGTCCAGAACAGCGATTTTGCTGTCAGAAAACCTCAAAATTATAATTTGATAAATGTAAATAAAAAGGCATGTTCCTAGACCAGTTTTGTCTCAGAAATACAGAAAAGGTAATTATTTGTTCGTATCTTGCCAAAACAGTCAAAAAAGTTATCAAAAAGTGACGTCATAAGTTTCTTACACTTACGGAGCCATCACTCAGTCAAAAACAGAGATATTGCTTTGAAATTTTGTTTGGGTATTGTCCATACTCAGTTCTCTCATATTTATTTCGGTTTTTCTAACATCTTTGACAATTTTGATTTTGTGGGGATTAAAAAAATAATAAAAATAAAAATTTAGGAGTCAAAAACCCCAAATTTCGGAAATCCGAGATTGCCATTTTAAAGAAAATGCCATTTTGTATCTTAAGTGAATTGCGTTTGCAATTTGCTTCAAAACTCTGTTTTCTAACATTTTTCAAATATTTATAGTTTTTCCACCAACATGACTCATCAAAACATGATTATCTCCAAAACTACTTCACCAATTTCAATTAATTTTTACAGCATACGTATAATTGTTGTAAACTCAGTTACAGAAAATTTCAGCAAGATGTGCCGCATGTGTAAACAGTTATTCAAGAAAAACCTCAGGTGGCGGGGGGGGGGGGCTGTCATGCGTTTGCGATATATCACTGTCAGGCGTTTACGATATTGCGATATATCACGTAGGGCGAGTGTTAAAAGCGATATATCACTGAACTCGCAATGATGCAGGGAAACTTTTGGCTATCCCATTATTTATTGTATTTTGTGACCTTGTGACTTTTTCTAGCGTGACCTACCTTTTCCAGTCCAAACCTGTATTTTTGATTCAGTCAAATTGAATTGGATCAATTACCTTTCGATATAAAAAAAATGGCTATAGCCTATTAAATGGGGACAAAATTAATGGAACAGCCAGAATGGCCACTTCCACCACCAAAATGGACACTCTCCCCATTAACTTAACAAACACGCCAGAATGGCCCAAGCCACCTCCAAAAAGACCAATTCACCACCAACAAAACGAATTCACCACCAACGATGCCAGATGGAATATGGAATACAGAAACCCGACTAAACAGCATGAACAGCATCAGGGTGCCGGCGGAGGACTTTGAACAATCACCAAAATTAATAACAAAAGCAACTTGCTGGTCAAAGACATGCCAGAATATACGTAATTGAAGCATTTCATACTCCCTGTTCGCCGTTATCAGCGATCATGGGCATCGAGCTAGGATTTTAGGTTACGGGGAGGATGGATAAACCCAAGATAAATCGGTATGCCGATCGACCTAGCCTCATAGGCGTCGCCAGGATTTGTAGGCTGGGGTGGGCAAAATGTAAATGAAAACTAAAGCTGGACCACGCCGGATCGAATGGTGAAGACCCCGCCCAAATCGGTCCCATAGGTTAGGAGCATGACGTTGGCAACGATTTTTGGCAGTTTTGATCCAATTTGATCCACTTAAATTGGACCAAAATGGATACAACTAAAAACGGCACCGTTTTGGACCACGCTGGATCGAATGGTGAAGACTCCGCCCAAATCGGTCCGGCCATAGGTTCGGAGGGGGAAATTCGGGTCCAATTTGGTCCACTTAGACTGTACCAAAGTGGATACAACTCAAAACGGCACCCATTCCCACCAGTCGGAATCGATTGGTGAAGAAATCAAGTAGATCGGTCCCTTAGTTGCGAAGCATGGTACATCGTCGGCTAATCTGGTCGTTTTTTGGACCCTCCAATTTCAATGGCGGCGGGACCCGTACTTGTCAGTTGTCACGACGCTATGACAGTTTGGTTTAGAATATGATCTTGTTTAGCTGACGAGGTCAAATATACTAATTTCTGGTTTTATTTATACCTTCCCTACTAGATTTTGGTATTCGGTCTAAGTGATTTGGTGGTAAATTAGCCAATTAGGCTGTGAGTGTCCTTTTTGGACATTTTTTCTTCCATCTGGATACTCAAGTGGACGTTTCGGCTGCAGGATGTGCTATATTGGTGGTGGAAGTGTTCAATTTGTGGCATTAATCTTTTTGGCTATGGAGTGTCCATTTTGGCGGCGTTTTGTCCATTTTGGTGGCGAGTGGCCTTTTTGGCGTTGTTCTGTCCGTTTTGGTGATCGATTAATAGGAAGCCTATTAAATGCCCCTTTTTAGCCTCACACAAACCGTATAGGTATAATCCCGTGCGTTCCAGGACAGATCGACCAGTGCCTTACACCCTCATATTTCAAAAATGTCTAAGATTGGGTCTATAGGGTAATCGTAGGCCCTGAAGACGACCGTGCAAATATTTTGCCTCGCCGAGCAACGATCACCGAGTTATAGCCTCCGGCAATGTCGAGAGGTCACACTGCATGCCGTCCTTTGATGGCTCATAACTTGTAGTTAAGACTACCGGAAACCTTAAAAGCGACATATCACTGAACTCACAATGATGCAGGGAAACTTTTAGCTATCTCAAAAAAATTGATTTGCGATTTATTTTTATTTTGTGACCTTGTGACTTTTTCTAACGTGACCTATACCTTTTCCCAGTCGAAACTTTTATTTTTGACTCCAAGCCAAATTGAGTTTGGTCAATTGCCTCTCGATATAAAAAAGTGTCTATAACCTATTAATCCCCCTTTTTAGCCACACAAAAAAACGTATAGGTATAATCCCGTACGTACAGCAAACGGAAATTATTTACAAGTTTGACCTAAATTATGACCTTGACCTCGGGTCACAAAGTCATACGAATATTTCTTGCTCAGAATCACCTATCCAATCCACTGGCGTTGACCGCAACACGATACCTTTACCCAGTCCGAAGATATTAATGGATAACCTTCGCAGCGCCACCTATACGTTTTGTTTTGCGAGGCTGAAAGGGGGCATTTGGCATGTCATTTAATAGGCCACTTTTTTAAATTTGTTATAGGTCACAAGGTCACAAAATAAAATAAAATCGAAAATCATTTTTTTAATATAGCCAAAAGTTTCCCTGCATCATTGCGAGTTCAGTGATGGCCACTTTCAATGTTTCTGGTCGTCTAACTACAAGTTATAAGCCATCAAAGAAAGGCCTGCAGCGTGACCTCTCGACATTGCCGGAAGCTATAACTCGGTGACCGTTTCTCGGCGCGACAAAATACTGGCACAGCCGTCTGCAGGGCCTACGACAACCCTATAGACCCAATCTGTTTTCTGAGAGATGAGGGTATAAAATCGACCCTCCGACTGGTCGATCTGTCCTGCCCCGCAGCTGTCATGCCCCGCAGCACACATACCAAGCTGCATGATTGGTCACGGCATCACACATACCAGGCTGCATGATTGGTCACGGCATCACACATACCAAGCTGCATGATTGGTCACGGCATCACACATACCAAGCTGCATGATTGGTCACGGCATCACACATACCAAGCTGCATGATTGGTCACGGCATCACACATACCAAGCTACAGGCCTGGTCACGGCATCACACATACCAAGCTGCATGATTGGTCACGGCATCACACATACCAAGCTGCAGGCCTGGTCACGGCATCACACATACCAAGCTGCATGATTGGTCACGGCATCACACATACCAGGCTGCATGATTGGTCACGGCATCACACATACCAAGCTGCATGATTGGTCACGGCATCACACATACCAAGCTGCATGATTGGTCACGGCATCACACATACCAAGCTGCATGATTGGTCACGGCATCACACATACCAAGCTGCATGATTGGTCACGGCATCACACATACCAAGCTGCATGATTGGTCACGGCAGCACACATACCAAGCTGCATGATTGGTCACGGCATCACACATACCAAGCTGCATGATTGGTCACGGCATCACACATACCAAGCTGCATGATTGGTCACGGCATCACACATACCAAGCTGCATGATTGGTCACGGCATCACACATACCAAGCTGCATGATTGGTCACGGCATCACACACACCAAGCTACAGGCCTGGTCGCGGCATCACACATACCAAGCTACAGGCCTGGTCACGGCATCACACATACCAAGCTGCATGATTGGTCGCGGCATCACACATACCAAGCTACAGGCCTGGTCACGGCATCACACATACCAAGCTGCATGATTGGTCACGGCATCACACATACCAAGCTACAGGCCTGGTCACGGCATCACACATGCCAAGCTGCATGATTGGTCACGGCATCACACATACCAAGCTACAGGCCTGGTCGCGGCATCACACATACCAAGCTACAGGCCTGGTCACGGCATCACACATACCAAGCTACAGGCCTGGTCGCGGCATCACACATACCAAGCTACAGGCCTGGTCGCGGCATCACACATACCAAGCTACAGGCCTGGTCGCGGCATCACACACACCAAGCTACAGGCCTGGTCGCGGCATCACACATACCAAGCTACAGGCCTGGTCGCGGCATCACACACACCAAGCTACAGGCCTGGTCACGGCATCACACATACCAAGCTACAGGCCTGGTCACGGCATCACACATACCAAGCTGCATGATTGGTCACGGCATCACACATACCAAGCTACAGGCCTGGTCGCGGCATCACACATACCAAGCTACAGGCCTGGTCACGGCATCACACATACCAAGCTACAGGCCTGGTCACGGCATCACACATACCAAGCTGCATGATTGGTCACGGCATCACACATACCAAGCTGCATGATTGGTCACGGCATCACACATACCAAGCTGCATGATTGGTCACGGCATCACACATACCAAGCTGCATGATTGGTCACGGCATCACACATACCAAGCTACAGGCCTGGTCACGGCATCACACATACCAAGCTGCATGATTGGTCACGGCATCACACATACCAAGCTGCATGATTGGTCACGGCATCACACATACCAAGCTGCATGATTGATCACGGCAGCACACATACCAAGCTGCATGATTGGTCACGGCATCACACATACCAAGCTGCATGATTGGTCACGGCATCACACATACCAAGCTGCATGATTGGTCACGGCAGCACACATACCAAGCTGCATGATTGGTCACGGCATCACACATACCAAGCTGCATGATTGGTCACGGCATCACACATACCAAGCTGCATGATTGGTCACGGCATCACACATACCAAGCTGCATGATTGGTCACGGCCCAATCACACATACCAAGCTGCATGATTGGTCACGGCATCACACATACCAAGCTGCATGATTGGTCACGGCATCACACATACCAAGCTGCATGATTGGTCACGGCAGCACACATACCAAGCTGCATGATTGGTCACGGCATCACACATACCAAGCTGCATGATTGGTCACGGCATCACACATACCAAGCTGCATGATTGGTCACGGCATCACACATACCAAGCTGCATGATTGGTCACGGCATCACACATACCAAGCTGCATGATTGGTCACGGCATCACACATACCAAGCTGCATGATTGGTCACGGCATCACACATACCAAGCTACAGGCTGGTCGCGGCATCACACATACCAAGCTGCATGATTGGTCACGGCATCACACATACCAAGCTGCATGATTGGTCACGGCATCACACATACCAAGCTGCATGATTGGTCACGGCATCACACATACCAAGCTGCATGATTGGTCACCGGCATCACACATACCAAGCTACAGGTCTGGTCACGGCATCACACATACCAAGCTGCATGATTGGTCACGGCATCACACATACCAAGCTGCAGGCCTGGTCACGGCATCACACATACCAAGCTACGGGCCTGGTCACGGCATCACACATACCAAGCTACGGGCCTGGTCGCGGCAGCACACATACCAAGCTGCATGATTGGTCACGGCAGCACACATACCAAGCTGCATGATTGGTCACGGCAGCACACATACCAAGCTGCATGATTGGTCACGGCAGCACACATACCAAGCTGCATGATTGGTCACGGCAGCACACATACCAAGCTGCATGATTGGTCACGGCATCACACATACCAAGCTGCATGATTGGTCACGGCATCACACATACCAAGCTGCATGATTGGTCACGGCATCACACATACCAAGCTGCATGATTGGTCACGGCATCACACATACCAAGCTACGGGCCTGGTCACGGCATCACACATACCAAGCTACGGGCCTGGTCACGGCATCACACATACCAAGCTGCATGATTGGTCACGGCATCACACTTACCAAGCTGCATGATTGGTCACGGCATCACACATACCAAGCTGCAGGCCTGGTCACGGCATCACACATACCAAGCTGTAGGCCTGGTCACGGCATCACACATACCAAGCTACAGGCCTGGCCGCGGCATCACACATACCAAGCTGCATGATTGGTCACGGCATCACACATACCAAGCTGCAGGCCTGGTCACGGCATCACACATACCAAGCTGTAGGCCTGGTCACGGCATCACACATACCAAGCTGAATGATTGGTCACGGCATCACACATACCAAGCTGCAGGCCTGGTCACGGCATCACACATACCAAGCTGCATGATTGGTCACGGCATCACACATACCAAGCTGCAGGCCTGGTCACGGCATCACACATACCAAGCTGTAGGCCTGGTCACGGCATCACACATACCAAGCTGCATGATTGGTCACGGCATCACACATACCAAGCTACAGGCCTGGTCGCGGCATCACACATACCAAGCTGCATGATTGGTCACGGCATCACACATACCAAGCTGCAGGCCTGGTCACGGCATCACACATACCAAGCTGTAGGCCTGGTCACGGCATCACACATACCAAGCTACAGGCCTGGTCGCGGCATCACACATACCAAGCTGCATGATTGGTCACGGCATCACACATACCAAGCTGCAGGCCTGGTCACGGCATCACACATACCAAGCTGCAGGCCTGGTCACGGCATCACACATACCAAGCTGTAGGCCTGGTCGCGGCATCACGCATACCAAGCTGCATGATTGGTCACGGCATCACACATACCAAGCTACAGGCCTGGTCACGGCATCACACATACCAAGCTGCAGGCCTGGTCACGGCATCACACATACCAAGCTGTAGGCCTGGTCGCGGCATCACACATACCAAGCTGCATGATTGGTCACGGCATCACACATACCAAGCTACAGGCCTGGTCACGGCATCACACATACCAAGCTACAGGCCTGGTCGCGGCATCACACATACCAAGCTACAGGTCTGGTCACGGCATCACACATACCAAGCTGCATGATTGGTCACGGCATCACACATACCAAGCTGCATGATTGGTCACGGCATCACACATACCAAGCTGCAGGCCTGGTCACGGCATCACACATACCAAGCTGCAGGCCTGGTCACGGCATCACACATACCAAGCTGCAGGCCTGGTCGCGGCATCACACATACCAAGCTGTAGGCCTGGTCACGGCATCACACATACCAAGCTACAGGCCTGGTCGCGGCATCACACATACCAAGCTGCATGATTGGTCACGGCATCACACATACCAAGCTGCAGGCCTGGTCACGGCATCACACATACCAAGCTGCAGGCCTGGTCACGGCATCACATATACCAAGCTACAGGCCTGGTCGCGGCATCACACATACCAAGCTGTAGGCCTGGTCACGGCATCACAGATACCAAGCTACAGGCCTGGTCGCGGCATCACACACACCAAGCTGTAGGCCTGGTCGCGGCATCACACATACCAAGCTGCATGATTGGTCACGGCATCACACATACCAAGCTACAGGCCTGGTCGCGGCATCACACATACCAAGCTGCATGATTGGTCACGGCATCACACATACCAAGCTACAGGCCTGGTCACGGCATCACACATACCAAGCTACGGGCCTGGTCACGGCATCACACATACCAACCTGTAGGCCTGGTCACGGCATCACACATACCAAGCTACGGGCCTGGTCACGGCATCACACATACCAACCTGTAGGCCTGGTCGCGGCATCACACATACCAAGCTGCATGATTGGTCACGGGAGCACACACACCAAGCTGCATGATTGGTCACGGCATCACACATACCAAGCTACAGGCCTGGTCACGGCATCACACATACCAAGCTGTAGGCCTGGTCGCGGCATCACACATACCAAGCTACAGGCCTGGTCACGGCATCACACATACCAAGCTGTAGGCCTGGTCGCAGCTGAGCACCAGCACGTCGATGGGCGTGGTGTGGTTGGCGACACAGATGCCCCGGCACGGCCGGTTCTCCGGGTTGTGGTACGTCACCACCGCGGACAGCGTGTTGGACAGGAATTGGAAGCAGAAGACGCTGACGAGCTGGGCGGACCAGCGGCGCGCCGGGCTTTCCGGCAAGCAGCCCAGCAGCGACATGGCCAGCACCATCCACAGCACCTACGGGCGGCACGGGAGGCGCCACGGACCGTAACAGGACAGAACGAGGCACACGCGCAACATGCCGGTCCCGGACAGCACAGGCAGCAGAGGCCACACGGCACGAGACAGGAGACAGAGAAGGGCGACAACGGCCACAAACGTCACGGACAACACAGGCGACACCGGAACGTTACGGGTTTTATATCCGAAGCATGTATGACTACGGACAGCCGACGTCACCAGGCGACAAACTACGGACAGCCGACGTCACCAGGCGACAAAGAAGCGGTATAAGGTAGGACAGTCACTATCAGGTCGGAGCAGAGACGTATCGGTGCCCAGACGTCACACACGGCGCACGTCACAGGCATTACGCACGTCACGTCACAGGCATTACGTCTATACCGAGGACAGGACACCCTGTGCCAAAGATTGAGGAGATACATGCAGAATATGGACAGGACATAACGGACAAACAAAGGACGACATATATTCCACCCGTGACACAATACCCAGATACAGACTACTCACGATGACGAAGAACGATACAAATCGCAAGCCAGACCGTCACCTTTAAACATACCGGCAAACCGATGAGCTCTGCAGACCGTACCATAAGACGGATAACACAACAGGAGAGAGCCAGAGAGCCAGAGAGCCAGAGAGCCAGAGAGCCAGAGAGCCAGAGAGCCAGAGAGCCAGAGAGCCAGAGAGCCAGAGAGCCAGAGAGCCAGAGAGCCAGAGAGCCAGAGAGCCAGAGAGCCAGAGAGCCAGAGAGCCAGAGAGCCAGAGAGCCAGAGAGCCAGAGAGCCGAGAGCCAGAGAGCAGGAGCCAGAGAGCCAGAGAGCCAGAGAGCCAGAG
>JAXIVJ010000472.1:0-57500 GCA_036785665.1 Chirona hameri
ATATATATATATATATATATATATATATATATATATATATAATATATATATATATATATATATATATATATATATATATTATATATATATATAATATATATATATATATATATATATATATATATATATATATATATATATATATATATACTATATATATATTATATATATATATATATATATATATATATATATATATATATATATATATATATATATATATATATATATATATATATATATATATATATATATATATATATATATATATATATATATATATATTATAAAATAAATTAAATACAAATTTATGCTAAATATTTATTTATTTATTTATAGATACATACATATTTAACGTTAAATATTTAACTGGTGCCATTGCTTGCGACGTCATAACATCCTGGCTCACTAGCGGTCCCTTGGGGCCAACTGCTGCGAAAACTCCAGCTTTTAGTGCGAGCCCCACGGGTGGAGTTTCCTATTCAAATGGTGGGACGACTGTCCACCAACTTTACGTTTTTCCACCAACTTTTGTCAGATTTGAAGGTTTCTGCGTTGAAATTGTAATTTTCTCCTGAACCATTAAAAATATCCAGCCTATGACATTTTGCCCACCAACTTTTTCTGAAAAGCTCCACCATGACGAGCCCCATATCACATTCACATCGTACGTTGATAACACATTGGTTATCGTTTTCCCACCCCTACTTATAGTTCAGGCACTCGTTGGAAATATCCCATTTGTGAGAGCTTCATCTAGGGCCTGTTCCAGTGGCGCCTCTAACCTCCTCTAACCTCCTCCAAGTTGCTCCAACTTGCAACTGTCTGTGCATTAGTATAGGACTGTTGCAAGTTGGAGCAACTTGAGGAGGTTAGAGGTGCCACGAGAAGAGGCTCCTAGTTAGGAACACTGCACAATCAGGGTTTTTCCGAGGTAAGGTGACTCACGGCTGGTCACGGCTGGGGCCGACAAGTTGGAACCCGTTCCTCTCACAGTGGCCCGCTGACTTGGTTAGATGAGAGGGATAACTTGTACCGCTCTCGTGGCGAGCGGGAACAAACAGGTTCCCTGTAGAATCTGTTGCCGTTTGAGCAATCTCCTTTGTTCTCAGGCTAGACCCTCTTGGTTCCATCCCGGAAGGCAATGCCAGCGAGTCAATGCCAACGATCGAACCGGACACAATTCCGTTTAGTTCTGAATCATCCCTGGTTGATCGGCCGTCAGACCATCACTTTCACCGGCTTGTTGCTGGACACTGAACTGTAACCGCGTCGCTTCCCATCCCCGCTCGTCCGGTGACAGTGCCTGAGGCGCCGCCTGCCTGCCTGAGGGGACGCCTGACGATCAGCTGGATGCCATCCTGAGCCTGGGCGGGAGTGTGCCGCTCGGGCCGGCTGAGTGTGCCGCTCGGGGCACAGGACACATGCCTGGCGGCAGGGGCGGATCCAGAAAATCTTCAAGGGGGGTCATCAATTGCAGTGGTGCCCTTACCTATAACCAAATCTGAAAACTCAACGGATTTGGTCCGCTATGTATTGTGGGTTGTGGGTTTGGGGCTATTTCAGCATTTCTGTTTCTAATTGACAACGTTGGCTATATGTATTTGCAATATCAGTCGTACCCTTTCTATCATTTAAAGTGCCGCGGATGGTGCCTAAAATATATTATTTGTACAATCAAGGTCGGCCCCAGACGGCTGATGAAGGATTGACCAAGAGGGATGTCGAGGTTCGTGACGGGGGGGGGGGGGGGGGGGGGGGGGGGGGGGGGGGTGGAAGCCGTTTTTACCAGCAGTAAATATTATGCATGCGATAAACCTAAATTTGAGGTTTTGAGCGGGTTGGAGAACTAATTTTTGCTATTGGAACCAGCATGCAGGGTCAAAACGAGGAAATATGTCTAGAGCAAAAGGTGGTGTCAAAAGACATGCTGCCCCCCCCCCCCCATTTAAGGACAGATTGGCCATGTCCCCCATATCCCCCCCCTGCGTCCGCCAGTGTGTAAGTCTATATTAAACGCTTTTGTACTGGAAAAGAACACCGATTAATTTGCGCCGCGTAACGGCGCGGAATTTGTTTATTTATTTTGTTTTTATCTGGATAACTATAGGCTCTAAAAAAATCGAAAGCTGACGGATGTGAGTGAAAGGCATGATGGGACATTTTTGGGCATAATTTAGTAATTTCAATTTTGCATCATTTCGCGACTTTTTTTTCCAGCGACCAATGCCTGTGATTTCATGGCGGCACCAGACCATTGTTTTCCTCCTGGATTCCAGGAGGCACAGTGCCCCGGTGTCTCCCCTCGCCCCACAGTGCCGCCTACCGTCACGATGGTACCCCTGGCACACCGGCGCGGTGGTGCCCTTGGTTCAAAGAACACTGCATGATTTGCCCCGCGTAGCGGCGCGGATTTTATTTATTTATTTTGGTGGTGCCCCGGCCCGGTGGTGCCCCCACGGCGCGGTGGTGCCCCCCAAGGAGGGGGGGGGGGGTCATGCCCCCCGTGACCCCCCTGGATCCGCCACTGCCTGCCGGCTACAGCTGTCGGCCGCCTGCACCCGGCGCCCGGCGCCGCTGGCTCGGCCGCCGCCGCCGCCGCCGCCGGGTCGATACCTCGGCGGCTGGCGGGGAGCCCACTGACCCCGACCAGCGCGGCCCTGATCACTGGAGACAGAGACGGGCGTGCCGGGCGTGCCGGGCGTGCCCGCTAACATCAGGACACTCAGAGCCCAGGTCGGGTAACCTGGGTGTGTACCTGGTTACCTGAGTCATGGTAGCTGATATATGGACCCGGTAGTTGCGCTATGTAACCTTTCTGATGGGTTGTATGACCTGGGTTGGTGCCTGAGGCACTGCTATGGTCATCTCTGCTTGTGCTGCAGGACACTGATCGTCTCGGTCCCGGCCGCCTTGTCTGCGACACAGCGCCTTTTAGAACATTCATCACCTCCAAAGCCTCCGCGAAAAAATATCGTTGCCTTGTGAGAGCGACAAGATTTGTGAGGCTTAAAGTTTGCTCCAGTTCCATTTCCGCAGACGGGGAATTAAGCCACGCTGGCTTCAGTATTATTTATAGAAGGCAGTGCCAATCTGTGGGCACAAATAGCTGTGCCGTTGTTTGGTTGGCGCTGGTAACCTTGGTTCCCCGTTAGAGCAGACCACCTACAAGTATAAGAGGATGATTGTCAGGACTCGGCCACGTTGTGCAGGTCCGGTTCTGAAACCATGAGAAAGTCCATCGAGTTTGGAAGATGCGATTCCCGCCCCAGCGAAGATCCGCTGTGATCCGCAGTCTTCAGATAAGGAAGATGCGGACTAAGAGCAGAATGATTCATCTTGAGGCAATATCGGATTATATCTTTTCATTTCAGCTAGAAATAAGGGCGCCATTTATTTGGACGTTTCCCGTGTTTTGTTTGATAATTTTTTAACATAAAAGGTATATAAGGGACTCGTCTAGCATGTTAACTGCGGGGCCCCCCGCAGTCACGGCTCCTGCCCCCCAGTCGAGGCAAAAAACGGCCACTGGAGGGGGGGGGGGAAGTTTAAACAGGTGATAATTGTTGGCGAGATGCACATTGTAACTGTTCTGTGCAAGTTATAGGCCAGGAATGTAGGATCCTATTCAGTTAAGGTGGCTTCTCCCCCGAACTTGGACGAGGAAGTGGGTCAAATCCGAGGACAAATCTGTATTTTTGTGGATTTTCATGGTACTTTAAGCGATTTTTCCCAGCTCACCCCCTCCCCCAACTTTTATGGAGAAGGTACACCCCTGTTATAGGCCATACTACCAGATGCACACACATATATACACATAGGCGTACCCAAGGGGGAGTGGGGGGGCAAACGGGGAAATTGACCCATCCTGAAGGTCCGGGGCAATTTGCGTACGTGCCCCTTGGCCGTATGTTCCCCTTTGGAAATAGGGCCCGAAGGGCCCTATTTCGAAGAAAAAAATGAATGATTCTTTTTTTCTTCTTTTTTTTTAAAGGGAAAAAATCTTGAAAATATGCCCCTCTAAAAATATAGTGGGCCAAATATTTTTTTTGGGTGGGGTACCTTATGCCCCCTTGTTAAAAATGCCCCCCTCCTGAAGTGAATCCTGGGTACGCCACTGCATATACATATATAGTTATTGTAACTGATCCATGACAGCTGGTGTATAATGACAATAATAACTCAAACGATGTTTTATATTATAGGTATTAGCAAAGCTTTCGATAACAAGTATCATGGTCACTGCGAGATGCTGAAAATGAAAGAAAACACAGTAGTGGAAACCAACGCAGGTCAAATACGCCTATTTTTCAATTAAAGCATGCGCATTTTCTATGACGCAATCACTGCTAGTTTTGCCGAATTGATTCCATCTTTGAAAGTCACACGGCTTAAAGATATTCACTTACCCAGTTTTCAGCATATATTTTGGAGCTTAGATGAACTGGACAAAAGCATGTTTCTGGACCAGTTTTGCCTCAAATGCAGTGGTGACGTTCATTATTTGTTCGCAGATGGTCATAACTAACCAAAAACCCAATTAAAGAATAGGTACGTTATGAGTTACCCAATACCCATACTTTAGAAGCCATAAGTCAGTCAAAAATGGTGATATTATTTAAGAAAAAAATGTTTAGGGATTGCCCATATGTGGTTCTCTAATATGTTTCACTTTTGCTTTTAAAATCTACAAATTTTGAATGTGTTTTTTAAGGGGGGGGGGGGGGGGGGTAAAAAAACACAATTTTCAAAACTCGGGCATAGACATTTTGTAGCCCTTTCCATTTTATATCTTTTGTGGTTTTTGATTGCATTTTCTCACAATATGGCCTTTGCAGTCTGTTAAATTTGTAGCTGATCTTTTCGTCAAACTCGTGTGTAGTGACGTCACAAATTCGCTATATCCAAAATATTTTCGGACGAAATTGCTTCATTTTTGCACATAAGACGTAAAATTGATGTGAGAAAAGGTACTTCAAGTTTCACGTTGATAACGCTTTGGTTTTTGAGCTATTGCGAAAGTTCGTCCATGGGGCGGGGGGCGTTAAACGCCCCCAGTCAATGACGGGTTAATAACAATGGATATTTGGCTGCTTATCAATCATCTCAACATAATTGTTTGAGTGCACAACTATTTATTTTGTGAATATTACTGCACGTTGGAACGATATCAATGGACTATGGAAAACAAAACAGAATAAGTGGGACTGTTCGGGGACAAGAACAGGTGAAATGGAACTAACCCGGCATTGGCTGGGGTCTAAACCGAACACCATTGGCTGGGGGGGGGGGGGGACGTTTTTCGGCTTAAAGATATTCACTTACCCAGTTTTCAGCATATATTTTGGAGCTTAGATGAACTGGACAAAAGCATGTTTCTGGACCAGTTTTGCCTCAAATGCAGTGGTGACGTTCATTATTTGTTCGCAGATGGTCATAACTAACCAAAAACCCAATTAAAGAATAGGTACGTTATGAGTTACCCAATACCCATACTTTAGAAGCCATAAGTCAGTCAAAAATGGTGATATTATTTAAGAAAAAAATGTTTAGGGATTGCCCATATGTGGTTCTCTAATATGTTTCACTTTTGCTTTTAAAATCTACAAATTTTGAATGTGTTTTTTAAGGGGGGGGGGGGGGGGTAAAAAAACACAATTTTCAAAACTCGGGCATAGACATTTTGTAGCCCTTTCCATTTTATATCTTTTGTGGTTTTTGATTGCATTTTCTCACAATATGGCCTTTGCAGTCTGTTAAATTTGTAGCTGATCTTTTCGTCAAACTCGTGTGTAGTGACGTCACAAATTCGCTATATCCAAAATATTTTCGGACGAAATTGCTTCATTTTTGCACATAAGACGTAAAATTGATGTGAGAAAAGGTACTTCAAGTTTCACGTTGATAACGCTTTGGTTTTTGAGCTATTGCGAAAGTTCGTCCATGGGGCGGGGGGCGTTAAACGCCCCCAGTCAATGACGGGTTAATAACAATGGATATTTGGCTGCTTATCAATCATCTCAACATAATTGTTTGAGTGCACAACTATTTATTTTGTGAATATTACTGCACGTTGGAACGATATCAATGGACTATGGAAAACAAAACAGAATAAGTGGGACTGTTCGGGGACAAGAACAGGTGAAATGGAACTAACCCGGCATTGGCTGGGGTCTAAACCGAACACCATTGGCTGGGGGGGACGTTTTTCGACCCCCCGCCCCCCCTCCTGTCTAACTCCCGAACTAACGGTCCGATTTGGACGCGACATTCGGCGATCGAAAGGTCTCAAGGAGCTGCATCTAACGAATGCTTAATATTTGGTTTTAAAGGTCATATATCAGGTCAAGGTCAGGTCAAAGGTCAAAATCGAGGTATTTGAGTGTATGAGGCATACTTTCCATCCAAAGTCTTCGATTGCGAAAACGATCACCCAAAGCGGTCTCCAGGGTATAATACACATCCTGTATCAGCTAAAGTGATATTTTTGGCAAAGGTCAAGGTTAAAGGTCAGGTCACAAAAGGTCACTATGCGCAAAATATCTACGCAAGTCATGCAACACATGGTTTATTGGTTATTATATACATACAATTCGATAGTAATATACATTTTACTACCTGACTTCATTTACGTGAAGTTAGTGTCAAGTTCAGGTCAAGGTCAGGTCACATAAGGTCTAAATTTGAAATAGATAAATAGAAATAAAGAAGGCATGTTCCTAGACCAGTTTTCTCTCAGAAATACAGCGCTGTGATTGATTTGTCTTTATCTGGACATTGAACAAAAAAACGTCATTCCATAATATGTCGTCATGCTGGACTCGTATTGGACGTCAATCGAGACTCATACTTGGGAGCCATAAGTCAGTCAAAAATAAAGATGTTGCTTTGAAATTTGGTTGGGGTATTGTTCATATGTTCTCCTACATATATTCCGTTTTTTAAATGTTTTAAATTTTTATTTGAGGTTATTTTTTGGGTTAAATATGGGTTTCTTGATTTTTTTTGGGGGTGGGGGTCCACAAATATATTTTTCGAAAATCCGAGAGCCATTTTGTAGCCCTTGGCATTTGCTATCTTTTGGTCTTTTTGGATTGCATTTGGCCTTTGTACGACCTGTTAAAATTTAGCTGATTTTGTCTTCAAACTCGTGTGTAGTGACGTCACTAAATTTGTTATATCTCAAAATGTTCGAATAAATTGCTTCATTTTTGCACGGAAGACGTACAATTGATGGAGGACAAGGTACCCGAAGTTTCGTGTTGGTTGTGCTGTTCGTTTTTGAGCTGATACAAAACTCCGTCAGGGGGTGGCGTTTTTCGCCCCCCCCCCCTAGCCGATGGCGGGATAAGTCATCTCAAGCCTGCCCCGTAGTCAAATTTCCTTAGACGAGTCCCTGAGGTATGGCAGTTATTTTGTCGATCAGCAGTTACTGACATGGTGATGGAATATGGTAGATAATTGTCTACATTTGTACCTTTTCCTCACAAACCATTTCGGCTGCATTGAGGCCATTTAGATGGGTTGCCAGTCAGATGGGTTGCCAGTCTTAACATACGCGGTTTGCCTTAGTCGGAGTGGTTTTGAAACAAGACGTCAGTATCTTCTTCCTTTAAAAAATAAAATAAGTCCGAATGTTTTTGAATGGATGGATTTCCGAGGTCAGGCCCCGCGCTAAGCATAGCTTGCTGCGCAGGCCCTGACCCCACCACCCGATCAAGCAATTCCTGGCGTCCGGCAGAATTTAGAAGCGAAAGTTTTACGTGCCCGACATACCTGGACACGGTCCGCCCCGCCCTCTGACGTCACCTGACCTTGAGTGCGACCGCTGCCACCGGCCACAGGCCATCCCAGTCAGGGGCAAATAGCAAGCGCCGAAGCGACTCGAACCCAGGCTGCCACTACCGGATGAGGTCAGAAGCCCGGCGCTCTCCCAACTGAGTTGCAGGGGCGGACTATTATTAACTCCGGTCACCTAACTATTACATGATTACTATGCATCTGTAGTCCGCAGTGACACATGTAGCTTGACTAGATGTTATGAAACCATAAAAGCCACTACGTTTGCCCACGGGCCTGCGTGTGTCCTGCCCGCCGACTTCAGGCTCGTCAGGTCCCCGCTCCCACGGGCCTGCGTGTGTGCTGCCCGCCGACTGCAGGCTCGACAGGTCCACACTGCAGTCCAGGCTGGCCGCCTATCACTCACTGTCCAGAGTTCCTGGAACGGGCGTGACTACCGACTCTGGCACTCGGGTGTGGTGGCTGGGCCCGAATCGGCCACATGGCTCGTACTGGACGTCAATCGAGGGCAGCGTCCAGTGGGAGGGACGAGTGCAGCGGCTAGTGGGAGGGACGAGTGCAGCTGCCAGTGTGGGGGGGGGGGGGACGAGTGCAGCGGCCAGTGGGAGGGACGATTGCAGCGGCCAGTGGGAGGGACGATTGCAGCGGCCAGTGGGAGGGACGAGTGCAGCGGCCAGTGGGAGGGACGAGTGCAGCTGCCAGTGGGGGGGGGGGGGGGGGGGGGACGGACGAGTGCAGCGGCCAGTGGGAGGGATGATTGCAGCGGCCAGTGGGAGGGACGATTGCAGCGGCCAGTGGGAGGGACGAGTGCAGCGGCCAGTGGGAGGGACGAGTGCAACGGCCAGTGGGAGGGACCACAGCGACCCATTGCCGGCCAGGGACGGCGCCCACTGGACAGGGCTGAGTCGGATTAATGGACGTTTCGGACTGGTATTGGGATGTCTCCTTGGTTCCATTGGCTGCAGGCGGTGGGACCAGGGAACATCCGCGAGCCTGTCGTGACCTCATTCTTCAGCCGGGGCCAACCGTCCTCCCCTCCCGACTGGACACAGACCAGACCAGACCAGACCAGACCAGACCAGACCAGACCAGACCAGACCAGACCAGACCAGACCAGACCAGATCAGATCAGATCAGATCAGATCAGATCAGATCAGATCAGATCAGATCAGATCAGATCAGATCAGACCAGACCAGACCAGACCAGACCAGACCAGACCAGACCAGACCAGACCAGACCAGACCAGACCAGACCAGATCAGATCAGATCAGATCAGATCAGATCAGATCAGATCAACCGAGATTGCCTAAACCTTGGGCGAAACACAGTCCGGAGCAGCCCAATCCAGCCAAACTTACCCCAGACCACCCAAGACAGTCCAAAATAAGAAAAAAATCAGCCCTGCCCTGTCTAGCCTTGCCCAAGTGCCTAGCCCAGTCCAGCTCAGCTTAGTTCAGTTCAGCTCAGCTTAGCTCAGTTCAGCTCAGCTTAGCTTAGCTCAGCTCAGCTCAGCTCAGCTTAGCTCAGCTCAGCTTAGCTCAGCTTAGCTCAGCTTAGCTCAGCTTAGCTCAGCTTAGCTCAGATTAGCTCAGCTTAGCTCAGCTTAGCTCAGCTTAGCTCAGCTTAGCTCAGCTTAGCTCAGCTTAGCTCAGCTTAGCTCAGCTTAGCTCAGCTTAGCTCAGCTTAGCTCAGCTTAGCTCAGCTTAGCTCAGCTTAGCTCAGCTCAGCTCAGCTCAGCTTAGCTCAGCTTATCTCAGCTTAGCTCATCTTAGCTCATCTTAGCTCATCTTAGCTCAGCTCAGCTCAGCTTAGCTCAGCTTAGCTCGGCTTAGCTCAGCTTAGCTCAGCTTAGCTCAGCTTAGCTCAGCTTAGCTCAGCTTAGCTCAGCTTAGCTCAGCTTAGCTCAGCTTAGCTCAGCTTAGCTCAGCTTAGCTCAGCTTAGCTCAGCTTAGCTCAGCTTAGCTCAGCTTAGCTCAGCTTAGCTCAACTTAGCTCAGCTTAGCTCAGCTTAGCTCAGCTTAGCTCAGCTTAGCTCAGCTTAGCTCAGCTTAGCTCAGCTTAGCTCAGCTTAGCTCAGCTTAGCTCAGCTTAGCTCAGCTTAGCTCAGCTTAGCTCAGCTTAGCTCAGCTTAGCTCATCTTAGCTCAGCTTAGCTCAGCTTAGCTCAGCTTAGCTCAGCTTAACTCAGCTTAGCTCAGCTTAGCTCAGCTTAGCTCAGCTTAGCTCAGCTTAGCTCAGCTTTGCTCAGCTTTGCTCAGCTTTGCTCAGCTTTGCTCAGCTTTGCTCAGCTTTGCTCAGCTTTGCTCAGCTTTGCTCAGCTTTGCTCAGCTTTGCTCAGCTTTGCTCAGCTTTGCTCAGCTTTGCTCAGCTTTGCTCAGCTTTGCTCAGCTTTGCTCAGCTTTGCTCAGCTTTGCTCAGCTTTGCTCAGCTTTGCTCAGCTTTGCTCAGCTTTGCTCAGCTTTGCTCAGCTTTGCTCAGCTTTGCTCAGCTTTGCTCAGCTTTGCTCAGCTTTGCTCAGCTTTGCTCAGCTTTGCTCAGCTTTGCTCAGCTTTGCTCAGCTTTGCTCAGCTTTGCTCAGCTTTGCTCAGCTTTGCTCAGCTTTGCTCAGCTTTGCTCAGCTTTGCTCAGCTTTGCTCAGCTTTGCTCAGCTTTGCTCAGCTTTGCTCAGCTTTGCTCAGCTTTGCTCAGCTTTGCTCAGCTTTGCTCAGCTTTGCTCAGCTTTGCTCAGCTTTGCTCAGCTTTGCTCAGCTTTGCTCAGCTTTGCTCAGCTTTGCTCAGCTTTGCTCAGCTTTGCTCAGCTTTGCTCAGCTTTGCTCAGCTTTGCTCAGCTTTGCTCAGCTTTGCTCAGCTTTGCTCAGCTTTGCTCAGCTTTGCTCAGCTTTGCTCAGCTTTGCTCAGCTTTGCTCAGCTTTGCTCAGCTTTGCTCAGCTTTGCTCAGCTTTGCTCAGCTTTGCTCAGCTTTGCTCAGCTTTGCTCAGCTTTGCTCAGCTTTGCTCAGCTTTGCTCAGCTTTGCTCAGCTTTGCTCAGCTTTGCTCAGCTTTGCTCAGCTTTGCTCAGCTTTGCTCAGCTTTGCTCAGCTTAGCTCTAGCAGCTTAGCTCAGCTTTCAAAGTTAAGTCAGGCCAATACGAGCGTGGCCTAGCCAAGACCTTCGCCAAGCTGTCGGCGGCTGTTTGCCAGGAATGTCTGAAAGAAAGACAAACTGACTCCGTTCTTGCTGCACGTGACTCTCCTCAATCTGTGAACATCTTTGAGGCAGCCGTACATTAAGCGACCATGGTGGAATATGGTATCAGCTTAGCTCAGCTTAGCTCAGCTTAGCTCAGCTTAGCTCAGCTTAGCTCAGCTTAGCTCAGCTTAGCTCAGCTTAGCTCAGCTTAGCTCAGCTTAGCTCAGCTTAGCTCAGCTTAGCTCAGCTTAGCTTAGCTCAGCTTAGCTCAGCTTAGCTCATCTTAGCTCAGCTTAGCTCAGCTTAGCTCAGCTTAGCTCAGCTTAGCTCAGCTTAGCTCAGCTTAGCTCAGCTTAGCTCAGCTTAGCTCAGCTTAGCTCAGCTTAGCTCAGCTTAGCTCAGCTTAGCTCAGCTTAGCTCAGCTTAGCTCAGCTTAGCTCAGCTTAGCTCAGCTTAGCTCAGCTTAGCTCAGCTTAGCTCAGCTTAGCTCAGCTTAGCTCAGCTTAGCTCAGCTTAGCTCAGCTTAGCTCAGCTTAGCTCAGCTTAGCTCAGCTTAGCTCAGCTTAGCTCAGCTTAGCTCAGCTTAGCTCAGCTTAGCTCAGCTTAGCTCAGCTTAGCTCAGCTTAGCTCAGCTTAGCTCAGCTTAGCTCAGCTTAGCTCAGCTTAGCTCAGCTTTGCTCAGCTTTGCTCAGCTTTGCTCAGCTTTGCTCAGCTTTGCTCAGCTTTGCTCAGCTTTGCTCAGCTTTGCTCAGCTTTGCTCAGCTTTGCTCAGCTTTGCTCAGCTTTGCTCAGCTTTGCTCAGCTTTGCTCAGCTTTGCTCAGCTTTGCTCAGCTTTGCTCAGCTTTGCTCAGCTTTGCTCAGCTTTGCTCAGCTTTGCTCAGCTTTGCTCAGCTTTGCTCAGCTTTGCTCAGCTTTGCTCAGCTTTGCTCAGCTTTGCTCAGCTTTGCTCAGCTTTGCTCAGCTTTGCTCAGCTTTGCTCAGCTTTGCTCAGCTTTGCTCAGCTTTGCTCAGCTTTGCTCAGCTTTGCTCAGCTTTGCTCAGCTTTGCTCAGCTTTGCTCAGCTTTGCTCAGCTTTGCTCAGCTTTGCTCAGCTTTGCTCAGCTTTGCTCAGCTTTGCTCAGCTTTGCTCAGCTTTGCTCAGCTTTGCTCAGCTTTGCTCAGCTTTGCTCAGCTTTGCTCTAGCAGCTTAGCTCAGCTTTCAAAGTTCAGTCAGGCCAATACGAGCGTGGCCTAGCCAAGACCTTCGCCAAGCTGTCGGCAGCTGTTTGCCAGGAATGTCTGAAAGAAAGACAAACTGACTCCGTTCTTGCTGCACGTGACTCTCCTCAATCTGTGAACATCTTTGAGGCAGCCGTACGTTAAGCGACCATGGTGGAATATGGTGGCACTGGTTACTCACTCTTGGTCAGTCATTCATGCAGTCGCCCGCTCATTTGGGCATTCTCTGAGCCACTGGCTTAGATACTCACTCAACTGTATAACCAGCCACTAAGGCTCTGTCGTATTCACTCACTTTATTCCCTCATTCACTCATGTTAATGTAGCAACTCACTCGGCGATTCACTGAGCCACTCACTCAGCCACTCACTCAGCCACTCACTCAGCCACTCACTCAGCCACTCACTCAGCCACTCACTCAGCCACTCACTCAGCCACTCACTCAGCCACTCACTCAGCCACTCACTCAGCCACTCACTCAGCCACTCACTCAGCCACTCACTCAGCCACTCACTCAGCCACTCCCTTGGGCGCTCTCTGAGCTACGTACCTATTGTGAACGGCAGACCGCCTGCCGCTTGGCACCCTAATTTTCGGCGATAACTTTTGAAGGAACCAACTAGCATGAACGAATTGCTCGCAATGGATATTTCAGACCCTGCGCCTATTTTTATGATTTAGGTCGGTATAATGTTAAACGAAAATTTAGGGCACTTGCTATTCACTCGTAATGTTAAAACTCGCGCAGGGAATTCAATCGGTGGGTAGAGGCTATCGTGAAAGGGTGGAACTATGCTCTGACGTCAGGGCTTAGCTCCGCTTTGGCTGACCTTGAACTGGCGCTGTCCGACCCGTGACCGGTCGGTTGCGAATGGTGGGCGGAGTCGAGGGCGGGACTACAGAGCGACCAGGCGTTAGCCTCTATCCGAGCTCGCATCATCTTCAGCATTACGAGTGAAAGGAAAGTGCCCTAAATTTTAGTTTGACACTAACCGACCTTATTATTTGCGATGCGCGTTGTCTCCGGCCGTCGCAAATTTGATCATATATCGGACGTGCGTGAGGAACTGGGCTGGTCTACTGCCCGTCAGCTCTACCAACAGCACTCTGTTAGTTTGCTTCACAAAATACGAGTTACTGGCGAACCGCAAGCTCTTGCCTCTCATATTCAGGCCAACTCTTCTCTTCGCTCCCGTTCTACTCGTCAGGACACTGATCTAGCTCTCCCGCGTGTGAGGACGGAGGCGGGTAGGCGGCGCCTCTTATACAGTATCGCGCAACTCTACAACTCCTTACCTCTGGAACTCCGGAACTCGACTCTCGCGTCTTTTAGGCATGCACTGTGTAATTATTTAGCTGGGACTGGATGAATATGTGCGTACGTGCGTGTGTGTGTGCGTGTTGTGTGTATGGATGTATGCTTTTTTATATTTTGCTGTATGAATGCTGCTTACGAGTGCCTTTTTAACATGTCTCACCTTTTAACGTTATCGACTCGACACTCGGAGTCTCACCTTTTAACGTTATCGACTCGACACTCGGAATAGCCATTTTATGTTGGAGTGTTTTAAATGTCAATACATACATACATACATACATACATACATTAATACAAATTAGCGCAAGGCCTGAAATGTCCATTGCGATAAATTTTTCATGTCAGTTGATGCATTTAAAAGTTATCGCCGAAAATAGGATCCCAAGCGGTCTGCCGTTCACAGTAGGTACTAAGTCATTCATTCACTTAAAGGGATATTGCCACCTCCGGAGGATTCTAAAAAGCAACTTAAATGAATGATGGGGATCAACAATCACGTATGCTCAAGCTCAAACTTGCTCCTGCAGCACCTAAAGCAGTGTATCGGCAAAACATTTTTGTTTTTTATTTCTGACTCCTAAACGTTTGTCCCAGCTTTGCTCAGTACTAGATTCATGATGGCCGCTCTCATCCAGTTTGCCCGTCACAAATAGCAGCCCGCCCAAAGCCGAAGCGTACGAATTCGCCGAGACTTGAACCTTGAAAAGTCCGTCATTGTTATAAGATATTGGTCACAAATCTCCTACGGCCCCAAAGTCGAGCCATAGCCATTCTTGACGTTTTATTATGAAAGAGGCTAAGGTTGTTGAAAATATGATTAACTGCATACTCTTTTTAATTTTAAAATGCACTGACGGAATGGTGATGTTGAATTTGCAATATTCAAAAGAAAATCATACTCCGCAAAGCAGTGATTCTAAATAGTGAGAGGCGACTCCAATTTTACGAATGTGTGCCAATCATGAGCGGTACGATTTTTTTTATATATAATGGGGGAGGTTCGGGAACCAAATTTTGCAAGTGAAATCGGACACGCTTAATTTACCGATAGACACCAAAAACTCCATATTGGCCCGCGAGGTGGCAATATCCCTTTAATTAGCCTTTCAGCCCGTCATTCGCTTATTCACTGAGATATTGATTCAGCATATCGCTGAACCACTCATTTACTCATGTAGTAACTGACTCGGCGGTTCACTGAGCCACTCGTTCAATTATATAACCACTTGATTGCTCTTTTAACCACTCAGCCACTCATGAGTGAGGGACTGACTGAGTCATTCGGTCACCCAGTAACCTATTCAGCCACTCATTCAGTCGCCCACTGCCATATTCAGTACGTCACTCAGCTACTCATTCACTCAGCCACTGATTCTTCGTACCAGCACATTCAGTTGCTGAGCTGGGCGGTGCGAACTTCAACTAGCTCAGCTAAAAATAGTTCCATACTAGGAAGACTTTTAACCCGCGCCCCGTTGGGGTCTCCAGCCGAACGCGCCCCGCTGTGGGGGGGGGGGGGGGATTTTACTCCCTCGTATCTTCCGAACCAATGACTGCAGCGAGACGCGCGAGGCGGGGGTCGAGAGCTCTCAATGAGACTAATCTAATGCATACTATAAATTATTAAAATAAGGTAACATATCAGGTCACAGTCAGGTCAAAGGACAAAATTTAGGTATTTGAGTTTATAGGCCATACTTTCCATCCAAAGCCTATTACGACTATTATCGCACAAAGTGCTCTCAAAGGAATAATACATCTCCCACATAAGCGAAAGTGAAATTGTAAGCAAATGTCAAGGTCAAGGCCAGGTCACAAAAGGTCACTATTGTCAAGAGGTCTACGAAAGCCATGCGACACATGCTTTATGGGTTATTTTACACGTATAGTTCGATAGTAGCAGCCATTTTCACAACCTGACCCCATATAATGGCCCTCAGGTCATACTGGTTATTTATTCAACTTTTTGGGAACGATTCATTCATGATTCATTTTGGAATCTGAATGATTCAATCACCGTTCGATTCACGGATACAATTTTGAGAATTGATTCTTTCCGATTCAAAGAATCAAAACAAATATTTTAATCGATTCATGTTTGATTCAACGTTTAAATATATGGGGTGAATTTATGTCAAATCAATACAAATGGAAACACATATGACGTCACAGAAGTCACAGAATAATTTCCAAAAATCATTAAAACATTGTTACATCAATACTATTTCAGTATAAATGCATATAGCACTGGGACTGCATGTATTTACACATTTTACCAGTGTACTTGAATCGTTAATAATCGTTAAATCTTTTGATTCAATCAGCCTTGATTTGATGCGGGTTTTGATTTAATCACTATTCATGAATCAAAAGATCTGGTGGCGAATACATATTTTTTCGATTCAAGGAATTTTGATTGAACGATTCAAATCAATTAAATCAGTGTCGAATCAATAACCAGTCTGCCTCAGGTCAAGGTCAGGTCACAAAAGATCAAAATTTGGAATTGATTAATCTAAATATAAAAGGCATGTTTCTATACCAGTTTTGGCTCAGAAATACAGCAATGGTATTTATTTGTAGTATCTGGTCATTAACACGAGCAGTGGAGATGGGGGGGGGGGGCACTTTAGTGCCCCCCCCTCCTAAGAGCTCCGAAATTATGAGAGCTAGAACGATCGAAATTACAGGGCAGGTAGGTCCTATGATGATTTACATTTTCTGAAATTTGTGTGACCTTCAGTCAATATCTTCAAGGTCAAACGAGGTCACGAAGGTCAAATCTGGCCAAATGTCACATTTTTGGGAATTCTTCTGACTTATGTGACGTCACAGGTCACCATCAATGTATCCAAAGTTGTTTTTGAGGATGAACATTGACATTGTCTACCGAATGGCGTTTGAATCATTCCGATCCGACTGTTGGTTCTGAAGATATCGCTTTGTCGACCTCGATTCTGGCCGCCATCTTGGACTGACATCCATATAACTCAAAAATGTATCGACTGATTTTGATTTTGTTTGCGTCAAACGATCCGCTATTGAGTTGGCTTTAATGTCACGCAAAAAACACCGACCTGCTCCGCTTTGTTTTGAGCTATTCACGAAAAACATGTGGGGCACAAAAGTCCCCCACCCCTCCACTGCACGTGTTAAAAGCAAAAAAAACGCAACTGAAAAAAATGACGTCACGAGTTACTCATACTTAGGGAGCCATAAGTCAGTCAAAAATAATTATGTTACTTTGAAATTTGGTTTGGGTATCGTCCATACCTGGTTATCTAATATATATTCCGTTTTTTAACATCTTAAAACAAATGATTTTATGGGGATTGTTCCAAAAAAGTTTTGTATTGTTTGGGGATACATTCTTTTCTTCTTCTCGAAAATACAAGATATCCATTTTGTAGAAAATGTCATTTTCGTCCTTTTCACGTTTTTTATTTGCAATTTGCATCAAAACTCGTGGTGGAAGTGTCATTTTCCCACCAAAAATGGCATGGCATGACGTCATTCAAATGCCATTATCTCCTAAAGTACTATATCAATTTCATTGACATTTGGTGAGAAGACGTAGAATTGATGCTGCATAAGGTGCTCAAAGTGTCACATCGATATCTATCATGGTTGTCAAGTTATTGAGAAAATATGTGAGGGGGTAAGATTTACCCCCCAGCGCGGCGGGGCGCGGATTAACAGTGAATTTAGTTTGTAACGACATTGTCCCAAAGACGGATCCAGAGCGGGTGGTTTCGGGGTCCAGATCCCAAAATGTCTCGCACAAATCTGAGAACTCACCGGATTTCACTTGCTTATGCATTGCTAGCTGATTTAAAATAAACTTTACTTAGTCAAAGTTGCTTAGATTTTCTTCTATATCAGTAAATGTGTCAATTTTTCGCCGATTCCAGGCGATTGGGGGGGGGGGGGGGCATGGCCCCATTTGGCCCCCTGGATCCGCCCATGCATCGTCCCACAGAAGGCCAGTAGGTACTACTCTCATGCCTGACGATAGGTAAGACCGCCTAGTGGCATGTAAGACATGCACTGAGCCAGCACTCCTGTCACGATTTGAACGATCCCGCCGCGTGTTGTCTGGTGCCCCGCCAACTTGTCTGGCAACGAGACCACATTCCGATCGTGCGCCGCTTTGGTCAGCTCAGGTGCCAGAGTACAGCATCCATGGACGAATAACTGTCAGTAATGGCCATGAAGCCCCGAACTTGGCCTAGAATGGGCCATGAAGTCCTGAATTGGGCATGTAATGGGCCATGAAGCCCTGAATTGGGTCTGGCTCCGTCGCCGGGCACGTTCTCGGTCTGGACCATGTGACCGCCCCGCCCGATCACGTATCCACCAGGGACGATATCACGTGACCGGCTGGTGTGATCACGTCTGGACTGGCCCGCCGGACGTGCCACTGCGATCTCCAGAGAGCCCGCCTGCTGTTCCTGTCGGCCCCACACAGCCCGGCGTCCACCACAGATGACTTCGCTCAGCTCTGCCGCCCTCCCTCCCCAAACAAGTGTCACCAGCGAGACGATACACCCGTCCAGTTCGGACGTCCCTCATGACCCCGATACCCCCCCGTCCCCCCGCCGCGGGCCGCATAGCCGCCGATACTGGTTTAGTAGGACAACAGACCCCCAGACCGGCGCGGGGGTGGGGGGGGGGGGGGGGGGGTCGTCCGGTCAAGCGGCCTTGGCTCCTCTGTCCGACGCACGCGCTCTGATCGATTCTTCGCACCTGTGTCGATTTCGGTGGGTGGGGTAGGATGGGGTAATGGGGGATAGGGAGCAGAAGCCTGTGCCTGCCTTGAGCCTGCCATGCCTGCCTTGAGCCTTGAGCTTGCCATGCCTGCCTTGAGCTTGCCATGGCTCTGGTGACTATGAGAGTCTCCTCAGCATGATGTGACATTTAGCTGCCGATCTTTGAATCGTCATATTGCACCGGCAGGAATCGCTACAAACCGTGCCGTACTTATCATGTGCTAGGTATAGGTTGAAATTGAAAGGAAGAATGCAACTTGTCCGGATAGTGACAGTGCAAATATTAATAAATATTATTATAGACATCATTGGAAAATTAAAAATAAACCCACGTGATTAAGTTATACCAGGAGTGAATAGGGCTCACAGGATCCGGCTTGATGAGCTCTATATGCCGAATCGGAGTCGGAGCGGGGTACGTGTTGCTGACTATCTGGGCCATTCCATCCGGCGGCGGGCCAGCCGACGCGTCCGTCTGGCCGCCCCCGCCCCGCTCCCGCGGGCGCGGCGGCGGCGCGGGCGTGGGGAGCCGCCACCCAGACATTGATTCGTCCGCTGGTGGTGAGCGCCCGGCGGCCCGGTCCCCCCCCCCCTCTACCGTTCGAGCTGCTCCTCCGAACTGGTCTGAGTCAGATAGAGGGTAGGGGGTGGGGGGGGGGGGGGGCGTTCCGTGGAAGAGTTCATTTTGGTGGAAGGTGGGGGTCAGGGCCTTATTAGCAGGAAAGGATCGCTTAAAGGAAATAGTTCACCTTCAACATTAGTTTTAAACTGAGATAGCAGTTTTGTAGCCGTGTTGGGAAACCACTATCTGCAAGTTTTCTTGACTGAAAAGACTCTCCAGCCGAATATATTTGATTTTTTTTTTTGGCGAAGGAATGCAGTGCTGGCAAAATAATGTGGTGCTGGATCTAGCCCGGGCAGAGGCGACACCATCGGCCAATCAGCTTGCAGCTGGTGCTAGCAAGCGAACCGCCGGCCGCCGGTTGGCACATCTCTAATGCGAGTCTATCCTTACGCGACTGCTTTAGAATCTGATTGGCTGAACCATTTGTTAAATTCGCGTGACGTCAGGACACTGACTCAGAGATCTGAGTATGCATATAGTTTTGATAAACAATAATAATTTACGGCCTTCTGTCCTGAATCGGCGCGATATAAGGCCATTTGTGACATTATAAGAATATTACAAAATATAATCAAATCGTGTTTGGGATTTTTTTCTCCAAGGTGAACTATTTTCTTTAACCCTCGCCCTACAGGGGGTCCTAAAACGACCCCCTGAGGTTTTTCTTGAATACCGTTTTAGACATGCGGCGCATCTTACTGACATTTTTAGTAGCTGAGTATACAACAATTATACGTATGCTGTAAAAATTTAATTGAAATTGGTTGAGCAATTTGGGAAATACTGATGTTTTGATGTCATGTTGGTGGAAAAACGATAAATGTTTGAAAAATCGTCGAAAACAGAATTTTGAAGCAAATTGCAAACGCAATTACGCAAAGATATAAAACGTCATTTTCCTTAACATGGCATTCTCGGATTTCGAAATTTTGGGTTTTTGACTCCAAAATGAACAAAAACTGATTAAAAAAAAAATCAACACAAAATCATAATTTTCAAAGATGTTAAAAACGGAATATATGCGAGAGAACTGAGTATGGATAATACCCATACCAAATTTCAAAGCAATATCTCCATTATTGACTGAGTGATAGTTTCCTAAGTGTAAGAAACTGATGACGTCATTTTTTTTAAAATAACTTTTTGGACTTTTGTTTTGACCAGATACGAATAAATAATTACATTGTCTGTATTTCTGAGACAAAACTGGTCTAGGAGCATGCCTTTTTATTTACATTGATCAATTTCTCATTTTGAGGTTTTCTGACAGAGCAAAATCGCTGTTCTGGACGTGGTCGATCGAGGTCATTCACTTGACCTGGAAGGTCACTCGTTGACCCGAAACCTAGAAATTGCATATCGTTAAATTCCAAACATGACAGGCAACATGTTGGTTCTTACCGCGTTGCTCTATGTTGCTTGGTTTGGAAGTTAACAGAGGGGTCTTTTTAGGACCCCGTAGGGCGAAGGTGAAAAAAGCTCCCGTAGGGCGAGGGTTAAGGAAGGACTGAGCAAGGTAATGTTTCTCGTTTGGTGTTATGTTGTTAGTCATTCAGTTGAGCGGTGAGATGAGTATAAATGTGGTCGGAAATGACGTGTACGGTTGGGAGGGCGCTGTAGTGTAGTAGGGTAGTGGTAACGTGCTCCTAGGAGAAATTTCGGTCGGTGGCGTCTGAGTCCTGTGCCTTATCATGCCGGGCTGTGTTATGTCATGACTGACATGACTGACATGACTGACATGACTGACATGACTGACATGACTGACATGACTGACATGACTGACATGACCAGTGTTGGATTTTCATTTCATGACCTGGTCCCGGAGAGTACAAATCCATAGGTGGAGAGTAAAATTGTATTTTCAGGAAAGTTAAGATTTTCATTTTTGCTTTAATTATTTGACTTGGAAAGTAAAAATTCTTATTTGTAATAGATATTAAATCCTTGTGAGGAAAATTGAATTATATTGTATCTACAATGTCGGTAAGATCAGGCGAAAAGAGGGCAAATTGCCTGAACAAATATGAAGAGAGCAAAATTCTTTGGGCCCAAAAAGTCCAGAAAATGGCCCAAATTCCAAGGCTGGACATGACTGACATGACTGACATGACTGACATGACTGACATGACTGACATGACTGACATGACTGACATGACTGACATGACTGACATGACTGACATGACTGACATGACTGACATGACTGACATGACTGACATGACTGACATGACTGACATGACTGACATGACTGACATGACTGACATGACTGACATGACTGACATGACTGACATGACTGACATGACTGACCTGCTTGTCGCAGCAGCAGTCTGACCTGGGCCGTCTATCCTGTCTAACCCAACGGACCTGTGACCTGTGTAGAGTGTCTTCCTTGAACTGGCCGACTTCTGACGGCTGACTTGTCTGTGTGCCGCATGAGCAGGCTGGCCGGGGCAGACTGACCTGTGACCTGACCTGTGACCTGACCTGTGACCTGACCTGTGACCTGACCTGTGACCTGACCTGTGACCTGACCTGTGACCTGACCTGTGACCTGACCTGTGACCTGACATGTGACCTGACCTGTGACCTGACATGTGACCTGACCTGTGACCTGACATGTGACCTGACCTGTGACCTGACCTGTGACCTGACCTGTGACCTGACCTGTGACCTGACCTGTGACCTGACCTGTGACCTGACCTGTGACCTGACCTGTGACCTGCCTGTGACCTGACCTGTGACCTGACCTGTGACCTGATCTATGACCTGACCTGTGACCTGACCTGTGACCTGACCTGTGACCTGACCTGTGACCTGACCTGTGACCTGACCTGTGACCTGACCTGTGACCTGACCTGTGACCTGACATGTGACCTGACATGTGACCTGACATGTGACCTGACCTGTGACCTGACCTGTGACCTGACCTGTGACCTGACCTGTGACCTGACCTGTGACCTGACCTGTGACCTGACCTGTGACCTGACCTGTGACCTGACCTGTGACCTGACCTGTGACCTGACCTGTGCCCTGACCTGTGACCTGGCCTGTGACCTGACCTCTGACCTGACCTGTGACCTGACCTGTGACCTGACCTGTGACCTGACCTGTGACCTGACCTGTGACCTGACCTGTGACCTCTCTCTGTGCCGCAGCAGCAGTCTGGCCGGGGCTACAGCCGCATGGAGGTTCTGAAGTGCAGCGGAGAATTCTGCCGAGCACAGCACAAGTAAGCTGCCGGTCCGCATAGCCGCCATCCAGTCGCCTAGTCACGGCACCAGTGAGCTGACCTGACCTCTCTCCAGCGCTTCCATGGGACGAGTCGCCGCACCGTAGCCCTCTGAGGACGACGTGTCGGCCGCGAGTCGGGGAGCAGCGCAGCAGCCGCCCGAGAGCCGAGCCGAGTCGAGCCGTGCCGTGCCGTGCCGTGCCGTGCCGTGCCGTGCCGTGCCGTGCCGTGCCGGTGTGCAGAGCGTCGCCCAGCTGCTAACACAGAGAGGCCAACAGGGACATGAGCAACATGAAGAGCAAGAGCAACAGTCGCCCGGCGCCCTCCGAGATCGAGTACCGCAACGCGCGTTTCCTCATCACCGACCGGCCAACAGAGGCCATCCTGCCCTCCTATGTCGAGGTGAGTGCCCCTCACTGCCCCCACCCCGCCCCCGCTGATACCCTTCATGTGGAGGTAGGTGCGTCACACTGCCCTCCCCCTGCTGACGCCCGCCTATGTCGTCGTGAATGTGTCACGCTGTCCCCTCCGGATCATGCCCTCCTATGTCTGGGTAGGTGCGTCACACTGCTCCTCCCCCTGCTGACGCCCTCCTATGTCCGGGTAGGTCAAATGGGCGCCATATATCCTAGCAGCTGCGGCGCCGTTAAACCCAAATCATCATCATCGTCGTGGTAGGTGCGTCACACTGTCCCCCTCCAGCTGATACCCTCTTATGTCTAGGTCGGTGCGTCACACTGCCCCCCCCCCCCCGCTGAAATGTCACGTCATGGTGTCGCGTGTTGCAATGGGGCTAGCCAGCGTTCTGCTATTTGTCACCGCGCTGGAAACTATGGGTCTGCTCCCGTGTCGACTCCCGGGAGGTGTTTGGAGCAACTTGGAGCAGCCCAGAGCAGCCATGTGGGAGCCGCCACGGGAACGATTGGAGGCGTTTGGAGGAGGTATCAGCTGTTTGCGCCCAAGGTTGGGTATCGGTTGACATTAACAAATGTACCAGCCGCGCCATAAACGTTCTCCTCTAATCAGGGTTGGCAATTTACTTTTTTTTTGCTGGTATGCTGAGTACATTTTCTTGGAAAAATTGAGTACATAATTACAGGTAGTAGTATGTTCATGGTAATAACGTGAGGGTGGGAATTTGACTTTTCAGAAAAATAGTACATAATTACAAATAGGATTATATTAATGGCAGTTACATATTAGGCTGTATGGTAATAAAGGGCCCAAGAGACAATGCTATGTGCCCTAACTAGTACACAGGCAGTAGCAGGGTACTAGGATTGCTTTGGAGCTGGGGTGCGGAGTGGAAAATTCTGGCTAAAATAAACATAAAGAGCGGAAAATTGAACCAAATAACATATGTACTCGGTTTTATTAATATCCAATTACCTGCTCACCAGAATTAGTTATTAGGTACCTATGCCAATTATTACTTGTCTTTCCCTACACAGGCTGTCCCCATTATTACTTCCATTAATCAGTATGAGGGTTCCAATTATCCAATACATTTTAAAATAAGGAGTTGAAAATCCCAGTAAAACTCGGGAAAGAGAGCGGAAAAACAGTATCCATAGGGTGTCGTTTCCCAACTAAATTTACCAATGCTAGGACACTGGGCAGTAGTAAACTGAAGAAGTACTTTAGTACGTATGTGACCAGAAAACCTGTATTTTTAACCTTCGGTGACCAACAAGCCACTAACCTGTTACAAGACGACACATTAAATGCCTGGATCACGGTGTGGTACGAACACAATACTCAAGGCCAAGGCTTGAGGCCCAAATAATCACGGTCATGAAATTGAAATACGTTAATGGCGCATCATAGTCACAAAACACGAGAGAGCGTGCGGAGCCAAGACTTGCGGTGTAATAGTGTTGTCCTCACGAAATGTGCCCGGTGTGGACACGGACCAATCAGCGTTGAGCTCGAGTTGAGAGTTGCCGAGAAGCAACTGAGAAGAGCGCTGAGTATATCTTAGACGGTGTTATACGAACTCTTTCACGTGGCGGATGCTCTTGAATTTCAGTTTTTTGATAAGGCCGAACATTTTTCATTCATATTTAGTAAATTTAGACTCTAACGAGCCCGATTGATAGATATATCGGACATAAAGCTTCGCCGGTATGCACCTGGTGACCTGGTGTTCTGGAGACACTGAGTACAAGGATTCTCATTAACTATTTACGCCTAAAAACGGCGGTCGTCTTAACAAAAGAAATGGTACCATTGGCATCAGGAAGGCAAGCACTTTCTTTTCATGCTATTTAATTGATCATTTAACCTTTTAAAATAATTATTATTTGTATAGTACTTGTTCTCAACGAATATCAGGTACCATGAGCTTTTTCAGCAAGGGAAAACGGTACTTGGTACACAAGGTATTCGTCGAGGAAAGTACTCAGCAGTGTAATCTTGTGCTCATCTCTTCTGATGGAAGATAAGATACATTTTCGGCGCAGGACGTCTCGTGGTACGCTATTTTGATTTGTGTCTACTTTTTGATTTGTGATTTGTGTCGCTATTTTGAGTGCTGTGTCTACAGCGGTGTGTGATTATTTAGTCAGATTGGTAGGTGCTTAGTTTCTTGTTTTTTGTTGTTTATATTTTTAACACCACTGACTGACGCTTTTCGAGATAAGCGACATGTACTCTGCCCTAAGGAAGAGCTGTGTTTTAACTTTGGCCCTACGCCTACTCGCATGGTTCAGTATTTGCTAATGAGTTGTTTGGATTAACCCATAATTTGTGATCAGATCAACAGAAGACTGCATCATACATCATGTTTATATATAAAACATAAATATGTTCATTTGAAACATGCATTGGAATAACACAATGTAGGCACTGGCATTTCATCTTGCTGACCAAAGGTTTTAGTTTAGAGACACTGGTTCTTGGGGGTTGGAAATCGTTTTCTGCTTGATGTCGCTCAATTTTTCTCATTGATGTCTGCTGTGCCTGGGAACACAAATATTCATATGAGTTTGGCATGTTTCCTAAGAATATTTATTGCCTATTCAAAGAGTACAAAAAAGTTCCTTCTTTCCAGTCACAATTCCAGAGTACAAAATCTCCTGGTACCCCTGTATACCAGCAAACAGCAACTTTTCCAACCTGCCTCCAATCTCCCCCGGTTGTCCCCATCTTGATTTCTGGAGCAAGTTTGAGGAGTTCGGAGGAGGTTTCGGGCGAGCTTGAGGAACTTGGAGCAGATTGGAGCAGACACACGGGAACGATCGGATGAGCTTGGAGGAGGTTAGAGGCAGTTTGAGCCAGTTGGAGGTGCCACGGGAACGATCGGATGAGCTTGGAGGAGGTTAGAGGTAGTTTGAGCCAGTTGGAGGTGCCACGGGAACGATCGGATGAGCTTGGAGGAGATTAGAGGCAGTTTGGAGGTGCCACGGGAACGATCGGAGGAGCTTGGAGGAGGTTAGAGGTAGTTTGAGCCAGTTGGAGGTGCCACGGGAACGATCGGAGGAGCTTGGCGGAGGTTAGAGGCAGTTTGAGCCAGTTGGAGGTGCCACGGGAACGATCGGATGAGCTTGGCGGAGGTTAGAGGCAGTTTGAGCCAGTTGGAGGTGCCACGGGAACGATCGGATGAGCTTGGAGGAGGTTAGAGGCAGTTTGAGCCAGTTGGAGGTACCACGGGAACGATCGGATGAGCTTGGAGGAGGTTAGAGGCAGTTTGAGCCAGTTGGAGGTGCCACGGGAACAGACCCTATTCCATCACTGTACTGTGGGGGAGCACAGGACACTGCGTAATTCGTGTCAGGAGCATAAATAGTACAGATGGGAAGACATTTCGGCTAGTACCAGTGACCTCTGCGACCACTGCGACCAATGCGATCACTGTGCTAGTGACCAGTGCGCGTCACGTTTGTGTGGTCTCCCGAAAGTGTAACTATATTGGCACGTCGAGGTTTGGTGACGAATCATGTCAAGTTATCATTTAGAAGAAGGTATATTTGTTCGTAAGTTACATTTCGCTGGTTCCTTGATTGTTGGCACACACTTTGGTAATGCTATTTAACCAGCTGATTAGCTAGCTCGCTCCTGCTCTTGATCTGTAGTCCAGGCGGTCAGTCGCTGACTCGCCAGTTCCCATTGGTCGGACGGGCTGTCCTGCTGACCTGGACCACTTCTGCGTCAAGGCCGGGGGTGTGCGTGCACCGCACCGCACCGCACCGCACCGCAGCGGGCCGGGCTGGCCGGGCTGGCCGGTTCAGTGCGTCTGTCAGTCCGCCTGAAATCCGCCTGTTCGCCTGGCCTGCGCCTGGCCGCCTGTCGGATGCTGGTAGTGTTTACCTCACCCGGTCTGCGGCCGGCTTGGCTGACTGCCCGCCCCCTGGCGGCGTCATCTGGAGCGGAGCACGTGTCGACATCGGCCCGCCCGTCGCCGCTCTGTATCTAGGTTACGGGAGGTGCCGACTCGTGGCGTCCCGGCGTTCCGGAGTCCCAGCGTCCCAGCGTCCCAGCGTCCCAGCGTCCCGGCGTCCGGCCCTGGCTTGAGGTCTTATCAGCCCTCGCCTCGCGGCAGAACCAAGCCACTGGACGCTCCGGTATATAGATGACGCAATCATCACAGCACGGGAGCGGAGGAATGCGGGAAGGAAATGCACTAGGTACCGGCATCGATGCAGTGGGGTCGCCACGGTTTCAAAACTTTTACGGAGACACCATGCCATCATGGGCGGAGAATGTAATATGGCAGGTGTGGCCAATGGCCCAATATCACGCCAACTTTTAAGTTGGTGTGGCAGAGACACACCCAACATTTCATTTTTGTTTGTAATGTAAATGTTTTGGAGCATCTTGTCAGGCTATGACAAAAATAGCAACAATAGCACTAGAATATCCCTTGGCCTCACCAACCTTGGAAACAATTCTCCACTCATGCATGCCATCGAACCTTTCGAGCGGGGGGGGGGGGGGGGGGGGGGGGTAAGACGTGATCTTTTGCAGGGGTGTCAATACGGTGTTTAAAAGAAACCAGTCACTTTCATAATTATATTTTTAGAGCTGAGATAGCAGTTTTGAAGGCCATGTCAAGAAATCGCTTACTGCATACTCTGGTTGTAAGGACTCTCCTGCTGAATATATTAGATGTTTTGTCCTGTCATTCAGTGTTGTGTACAAAAAAACGTAGCGCTGTGTCGAGAAGCTTCATATGTAAGCACTAGCTGGGGTACCCGGCGTTGCCCGGGAAAATAAGTACCTGGCATTGTCTTGGGAGCCAAATCACCCAGGTGGCTTACAACCCATAAGCCAGACTAGCAAAAATACACGCTATCGGCCGTTCTATAATTGGAGCATTGAAACCAAGGCCACGCCACAGTCAAGAATATAATTTTAGAATTCTAAATTTATATTTTTCTCACACTGACAGGGGCCCGGGAACAGGGGGGGGGGGGGGGCAGCGGGGTTGCTTGCCCCCCAACATCTGGACTGGGGGGCGGTGCCCCCCCCCCCAACTTTGGCGGGGCAGAAATTTCCCTACAAACGAGCTCTTTCAATTTCCTTCTCAGAAAGTTTTTTAAAATATGAAGCCTCCTCGTGTCACTTTCATTCTGTGTATGGTTTTCTTTTATAGCATGTCATACGTATTATATAGCTTTGCCTTTATAGCAGTATCGTAAACCTTTCTTTTCCCTCCTTTTCCCTTTTCCATTATTTTCGATGAAATATAATGGAAAACTTCAATTGGGTAAATTGGGTAGCAGTTGTCTGTTTGGCGCGTCGTCGTTAAGATGACGCACTGACGGCAAGAAACATCTGCTGCATTTTGTTTATAAGTTTATCCCACGTCAACGTTACGGATGCGGTCAAAATGGCGTGCGGCCCTCTAGCTTCCTTCTCTGTCTTTGCCGACGGGGCGGCAATTGCGAGCAAGAGTTATGGTAAATGTCGTAGGTTACCGTAATACGGTTGAAGCGGTTTGTGTAGCCCACACTTGTGGGCTTCTTCAATAAAAAAACGTCAGGTGTCAGGCATTTTATCAGACGACAGGCGGGTTCACAAAGGCATACGGCTCATAGTGGGAAACGGGGGGGGGGGGGGGGACATGACCCCCACTTGTCTTCATAATTTGTGTTGTGTATGTTAACCCGCGCCCTGCCTTAACCCGCGCCCTGTTTTGTGTGTTAACCCGCGCCGTGCCGGGGCGTTTAGACGCCATAATTTGTGTTGTGTATGTTAACCCGCGCCGTACCGGGACGTTTAGACGCCATAATTTGTGTTTTGTATGTTAACCCGCGCCGTGCCGGGACGTTTAGACGCCATAATTTGTGTTTTGTATGTTAACCCGCGCCGTGCCGGGACGTTTAGACGCCATAATTTGTGTTTTGTATGTTAACCCGCGCCGTGCCGGGACGTTTAGACGCCATAATTTGTGTTTTGTATGTTAACCCGCGCCGTGCCGGGACGTTTAGACGCCATAATTTGTGTTTTGTATGTTAACCCGCGCCGTGCCGGGACGTTTAGACGCCATAATTTGTGTTTTGTATGTTAACCCGCGCCGTGCCGGGACGTTTAGACGCCATAATTTGTGTTTTGTATGTTAACCCGCGCCGTGCCGGGACGTTTAGACGCCATAATTTGTGTTTTGTATGTTAACCCGCGCCGTGCCGGGACGTTTAGACGCCATAATTTGTGTTTTGTATGTTAACCCGCGCCGTGCCGGGACGTTTAGACGCCATAATTTGTGTTTTGTATGTTAACCCGCGCCGTGCCGGGACGTTTAGACGCCATAATTTATGTTTTGTATGTTAACCCGCGCCGTGCCGGGACGTTTAGACGCCATAATTTGTGTTTTGTATGTTAACCCGCGCCGTGCCGGGACGTTTAGACGCCATAATTTGTGTTTTGTATGTTAACCCGCGCCGTGCCGGGACGTTTAGACGCCATAATTTGTGTTGTGTATGTTAACCCGCGCCGTGCCGGGACGTTTAGACGCCATAATTTGTGTTTTGTATGTTAACCCGCGCCGTGCCGGGACGTTTAGACGCCATAATTTGTGTTTTGTATGTTAACCCGCGCCGTGCCGGGACGTTTAGACGCCATAATTTGTGTTTTGTATGTTAACCCGCGCCGTGCCGGGACGTTTAGACGCCATAATTTGTGTTTTGTATGTTAACCCGCGCCGTGCCGGGACGTTTAGACGCCATAATTTGTGTTTTGTATGTTAACCCGCGCCGTGCCGGGACGTTTAGACGCCATAATTTGTGTTTTGTATGTTAACCCGCGCCGTGCCGGGACGTTTAGACGCCATAATTTGTGTTTTGTATGTTAACCCGCGCCGTGCCGGGACGTTTAGACGCCATAATTTGTGTTTTGTATGTTAACCCGCGCCGTGCCGGGACGTTTAGACGCCATAATTTGTGTTTTGTATGTTAACCCGCGCCGTGCCGGGACGTTTAGACGCCATAATTTGTGTTTTGTATGTTAACCCGCGCCGTGCCGGGACGTTTAGACGCCATAATTTGTGTTTTGTATGTTAACCCGCGCCGTGCCGGGACGTTTAGACGCCATAATTTGTGTTTTGTATGTTAACCCGCGCCGTGCCGGGACGTTTAGACGCCATAATTTGTGTTTTGTATGTTAACCCGCGCCGTGCCGGGACGTTTAGACGCCATAATTTGTGTTTTGTATGTTAACCCGCGCCGTGCCGGGACGTTTAGACGCCATAATTTGTGTTTTGTATGTTAACCCGCGCCGTGCCGGGACGTTAAGACGCCATAATTTGTGTTGTGTATGTTAACCCGCGCCGTGCCGGGACGTTTAGACGCCATAATTTGTGTTTTGTATGTTAACCCGCGCCGTGCCGGGACGTTTAGACGCCATAATTTGTGTTGTGTATGTTAACCCGCGCCGTGCCGGGACGTTTAGACGCCATAATTTGTGTTTTGTATGTTAACCCGCGCCGTGCCGGGACGTTTAGACGCCATAATGTGTGTTTTGTATGTTAACCCGCGCCGTGCCGGGACGTTTAGACGCCATAATTTGTGTTTTGTATGTTAACCCGCGCCGTGCCGGGACGTTTAGACGCCATCATTTGTGTTTTGTATGTTAACCCGCGCCGTGCCGGGACGTTTAGACGCCATAATTTGTGTTTTGTATGTTAACCCGCGCCGTGCTGGGACGTTTAGACGCCCCCGGGTTTTTCGAGGAAAGCGAAGAAAAAAAACGTCGACGTGCAGCGCTGTCGTTTTTTTTGGCACAGCTGTTTGGGCATCAATTACTCACATTGTGTGAAATTCTTGACCACTAGTTATCTCAGGTCAGGTCACCAGGCCAGGTCACGTGACCCCACCTTCAAAATAAGTTTGCGGTCGTACCACTGGCAGTGTTTGGCCGATCGGTTTCAAAATTACAGGATTTCATAAAATCATAGGCACCTACAATTCAAATATCTAAGATTGTGTGTATACGTGACCTAAGGTCGTGTTGAACCCCGGTCCCCGGCACAGAAAGTAAATGTCTTACCACTGTGCCAGATTGCTTGCCGAAGCTTGCCCGAAGCATCATAACAACATACGCCATTTTCGAATTTTGCGCCACTTTCGCAATCCATACCTACTGAAAATGCGTGTCTGTTATCGAAATATATTGCTTTCGAAATAAAAATGTTTTTCGGGCATAGTATATCTGGATAATTTAGCAAAATATGTTTAGCAAAAGAATAGCTGAAAAGTGAGGTGGTCATTGCCTCCCGGCCCCCTTGTTCCTACGCTTGCGACATTTTCATTCAGATTAATATTGAGGTCACCAGAGGTCATCAAAGGTCAAATTTGCCAAGTTTAAGACTTCGCTCCAGAAACTCCCCAAATATCTCGGGAACAGTGATAGCTTGGAACAAACTGAGAAACGCAATCGAAAGCTCTTGAAAATGCTATCGCTTTTTCGCTTAGGTGTCCTCAAATTGTATATAAGGTCAATAGTTTAGGCTCCAGAGGTAACCAAAGGTCATGTTGGCATTTTCTTCAAAAACGTTGTTCGTGCATAACTTTTTACCTAATACAGATAAGGAAATAATTTTAACGTCATCGTGTTTGCCTCGTCAAGACGATCCGAATCATGCTCATGTTGACCAGATCGGGTCAAGTTCAAAATATGACCTCAGGTCAAGGTCATTTGGTGACCCAGGCTGGTCATGTTGCATATGGGGAGACGCATCTCGACGAGATAGACACTGTGATTGATGTCAATCGTCTCTAGATAGCACGTCTCTAGCTCTCCCGTTTGTTCCTTGCATTTCCTAAAATTTCAGGAGGCACATCCAAACGCCCCCCTCCCCAGCACGGCGCCGGTTAGGCCTAATACTTTTACTTTCACTGTGCTTAGATCCTTGTAAAATAAAACGCGCGTCCATCAGTGTTGTCAGCGCCAGGAGGAAGCCAAATACAGTTCAATAAATTACGGCCTGACTTATGTTACTGTACTAGTGACTAACACGAGAGTATTTTGTTTAGCTCCCTCACGTATTTCGCAATATCTCCTAAACTACCGCAAAATCGTCCCCAAGCCCCGCTTTCACATCAAGCACCGCTCACTAACCGGCTAAACGTTTTAGCAATGACAAGGGCAACATGTCAATGCCTCTTGGCATTTTCGCACATACTCCTATTCCGAACTCAAGACCAAAAACGTTAACATTTCATTCCAACTAGCCATTTGTGCGTTCAAGTTGGCGAGGGGACAACCAGATGTTGTTTTTCTGTTGATCAATAAGTTCCATGAATAGAAGTAATTCGCCACAATTCGTCACAAATAGGCCATCTGAAGATAATTAGAATATACACATTTCAGGTGCAGTGGCGGCGCCAGGGGTCAAACGTAGATGAGGCAGTCAGGGGGACTGGGGGAGGGGCGCTGTTTCGTGATTTTTGTTTAGTAGGTTGGGAAATATATGCAGATCACTACGGTTAATACTTCACCGCTACAAACGGACTTAAGGCAGCTTTCGATTTGACTCTTCATTCTGCCGGTTGACAATAATTGTGCGACTGCATCAGGGGTGTAGGATCTTATTCAGTTGGGGTCTTCAGCCCCCCCCCCCAACTTGGACTTCATCCACATCCCCCCCCCCAACTTGGACGGGGAAGTGGGTCGAATTAGGAGATAAATCTGTATTTTGTGGATTTTGATGGTACTTTAAGCGATTTTTCTCATCTCAGCCCCCTCCCCCTGGGTCATTAAGAATAGGACCCAGTCTACACATACAATCATTAGGTATATGCGAAGAACACGGCTAAGAAAAATGCATCGAAATATAATGTCCTATTTGTAATCCAAGTCTGGACGGCCCGCCGATCTCCTTGCAGCAATATGTAACTATTACATGAGTTAATGATATTCGCCATTAAAAGGAGATTACAAAATATATATATTAAATCATGAGAAAAACATCCACATTCAAAATATCCCGAAACATTGTAATCACGGGCACGGCGCCTGTCACAAAGGCACTTTGCTGAGCTGCAGACGCCGCATCCTAGCTTTGCTGAGACGCCGCATCTAATTTCCCCGGAATGGAAGCGCTCGGCGAAAACTCAGCGCATGCGCTGAGCTACCGCCAAAGATCTGGACGAGAAAAAAACGCTGAGATACCGCTGAGAAAAAAAAGACTGAGATATCGCCAAAAATCTGGACGGAACATGCATTTGGGCTGTGAGACAGTGACTCACAGCCATAGGCGTAGGAACAGGGGGGGGGGGGGCAGGGGCAGGGGCAGGGGCAGGGCCAGGGCGGGGGCGGGGGGGGGGGGGGGGGGGCAGCTGCCCCTCCTCAACATTTTTGATTTTAACATTACGCCTATTGGCGTTGCATGGAAAGAATCGACTTCAGAATGCCTCCTGCCCCCCCCCCCCCCCCCCAACTTGAACATAGTTCCTACGCCCCTGCTCACAGCCCAAGTTTTCACAATGCTAAATTGCAATGGCTAGGCTGATTAACGCCTATCGATACAAACAAACATCTAGGAATAACATGACAATGAGACGCGTTTTAAATGTTTGGAAAATTATTTTGTCTATTCAATATTACATTTCTTATAATCCTACTAAAATTATTGAATATTTAGGAAAATAAAATTCTACTTTATATGTTTGACTAATTTAGGTAAGGCACTGACTCATCTGCCTCAATGGAAGAACCGCCACTGTTCAGGTGTCTATATATCTAATTATGCACCTTCAAATGGTTCCGCAAACTTGTACGGACAGTCCGTACAAGTTTCTGGAGGTTCGCCAACTTGTACGGACACTGTCCGTACTGTCCGTAGTGGTGGCGACGCCCATGCTGATCGATACCGGTGACAATCTTCAGAGGAAAACAATGGGTTGTCTGGTGGGGTAGGTACTAGGTATTTCCTCTTTTGCGTTATAATTGCCTCTTTTGCGTCATAATTGCCTCTTTTGCGTCATAATTGCCTTTAAATCTGTTCACTTTATATTCACGTCGGCAAAACACACTCCTCTCCGATTGTTTTAAGCGGCACTTATCCGATCAACTAACTTTGAACCTGGTTTGCCGGGGAATTCGTTGTCACGCGATCTTTTGTCGACAATAGGTTGACAGAGAGAGAGAGAGAGAGAGAGAGAGAGAGAGAGAGCAGATTCAATGCCCCTTTCTCGCTGCTCAGAACAAAGCAGCTCTACTAGTTTCTATGGGCAGTGACACTAAGTTTGAATGAACCTGAAATAGATGGCTTTGTTCAGCGAGCGATAACCTTTGTTCTATTCCGAAACAACGGCTGGTTTTCTTCTATGCTTTGTGACAGCGAGCATCAGTTACGGATCAGGGGCGGATCCAGGGGGGGGGGGGCAAGGGGTCATGCTCCCCAATGGTCCTGAAACCGTGATTTTGCCCCCCCCCCCCCCCCCAGCACACACAAAAACGGCCGAACGTACAGTGGTGGACGGCTGACGGTCCGCTCTACCCCACCCGCTCAATAACTTCTCGCTGACGGCCTGCTATACCCCCCCCCCCCCGCTCAACAACTTTTCATGGAAATACGCCACTGGATTGCCCAGTACGCCACTGGATTGCCCCCCCCCCTTCTCCCAAAAAACGACGGCTAGATCCGCCCTTGTTGCGGATGCGCAAGTGACGGTCCCAAGTAAACATCCGTTTATTGTTTGGATAGCCAAGACTTCTCCAGGGCAGTGGGATGCGGCATGGCGAAAGCGGACACGTGAACGCCTAATTTAATTATCGGAATGGCGCTCAGACGAAGCAGCACCGAACCGGCATTCACCACTCACTAGCCACCCATACTCCCTGACTCACTAGCCACCCATACTCCCTGACTCACCAGCCACCCATACTCCCTGACTGCCCAGCCACCCATACTCCCTGACTCACTAGCCACCCATACTCCCTGACAGACCAGCCACCCATACTCCCTGACTCACTAGCCACCCTGAATCACCAGCCACCCATACTCCCCGACTCACTAGCCACCCATACTCCCCGACTCATTAGCCACCCATACTCCCTGACTGACTAGCCACCCATACTCTCTGACTGACCAGCCACCCATACTCCCTGACTCACTAGCCACCCATACTCCCTGACTCACCAGCCACCCATACTCCCTGACTCACTAGCCACCCATACTCCCCGACTCACTAGCCACCCATACTCCCTGACTCACTAGCCACCCATACTCCCTGACGCACTAGCCACCCATACTCCCTGACTCACTAGCCACCCATACTCCATGGTACCTGGTGATGGCCGAATCCCCGGGGATGGCTGATGGACGATCTGCCCCATTAGCAGACTGATGCAGAACGAAGCCGAACCCTAGCGGTATCAATTAATCACCCTTCTTTTTGTTGTGTCGTGCCGTGTGAATCTGACACTGTCCATTGTATTTAACTCTTCTAAACCAGGCTTTGTGTTGCCCAGCGCAGCGCCAAGCTGGCAGCAGCGCGCCACAGACCGTCACTTTCTGCTGTACTGCCTGTTGGCCGCATTCATCTCGGCGAGTTCGGCAAAGCCATCGGTATGCTTAGGGTTGTTCCCGAATGCGATATAATGCTGAATATGAATGCTAATGAATAATGCTCGAATATCCTTTTCTAGCAGTTCCCATTTACGATTTTGTTGTTCTGATTTGTTATAAATGTACCTAATCAATATATTAATTTGCTATTTTTAACCGTTCGCTGTTAATGACGGAGCTGGAGCCGACATACCCACGCACACCGCACAGATTGAAGACGTTTGCCGTGGACGGAAACGTCGTCGCGACGTCAGAACCAGCGACGCCGATCGCCGTCTGTGACGCATTTCAACTGGTCACGGTCAAACCACACCGGCCAAATGGCCACGGTCAAACCACACAGGCCAAATGGTCACGGTCAAACCACACAGGCCAAATGGCCACGGTCAAACCACACAGGCCAAATGGTCACGGTCAAACCACGCAGGCCAAATGACCACGGTCAAACCACACAGGCCAAATGGCCACGGTCAAACCACACAGGCCAAATGATCATGGTCAAGCCCTACATGCCAAATGGTCACGGTCAAACCACACAGGCCAAATGGTCAGTCAAACCACACAGGCCAAATGGTCACGGTCAAACCACACAGGCCAAATGGTCACGGTCAAACCACACAGGCCAAATGGCCACGGTCAAACCACGCAGGCCAAATGACCACGGTCAAACCACACAGGCCAAATGGCCACGGTCAAACCACACAGGCCAAATGGTCACGGTCAAGCCCTACAGGCCAAATGGTCACGGTCAAACCACACAGGCCAAATGGTCACGGTCAAACCACACAGGCCAAATGGTCACGGTCAAACCACACAGGCGAACGCTGGAACCGTGCCAGCCCCCACAGTTTAGGTGTTCTGATATATTGCCCTAGTGGTTTAAGGTGGCACAAGTACAGATTTGCAATGGGCATCGATATTATAGGAAGCAGTCAGGTTCCCGGTTCTGTTATTTCGAAAGATAGCTAATTTATTGCTAAATTCTTTCACATGATATGTAGAGGAAGTTATTTCAGGTCACCTTTTCATAAATGATTTGAAAGAACTTCTTGAAGAACTTGAAAAGGGACTTGAACTTGAACTTGAACTTGAACATCCTTTCCCTATGCATTTCTAAGTTTCCTTTTCTGACCCCTGCTGACCCCTGCTGACCCCTGCTGACCCCTGCTGACCCGTGCTGACCCATACCGACCCATGCTGACCCATGCTGACCCATGCTGACCCATGTTGACCCATGTTGACCCATACCGACCCATGCTGACCCACGCTGACCCATGCTGACCCATGCTGACCCATGCTGACCCATACCGACCCATGCTGACCCATACCGACCCATGCTGACCCATACCGACCCATACCGACCCATGCTGACCCATACCGACCCATACCGACCCATGCTGACCCATGCTGACCCATGCTGACCCATGCTGACCCATGCTGCCCCATGCTGACCCATGCTGACCCATACCGACCCATGCTGACCCATACCGACCCATACCGACCCATGCTGACCCATACCGACCCATACCGACCCATGCTGACCCATGCTGACCCATGCTGACCCATGCTGACCCATGTTGACCCATGTTGACCCATGCTGACCCACGCTGACCCATGCTGACCCATGCTGCCCCATGCTGACCCATACCGACCCATGCTGACCCATACCGACCCATGCTGACCCATACCGACCCATACCGACCCATGCTGACCCATACCGACCCATACCGACCCATGCTGACCCATGCTGACCCATGCTGCCCCATGCTGACCCATGCTGACCCATACCGACCCATGCTGACCCATACCGACCCATACCGACCCATGCCGACCCATACCGACCCATACCGACCCATGCTGACCCATGCTGACCCATGCTGACCCATGCTGACCCATGTTGACCCATGTTGACCCATGCTGACCCACGCTGACCCATGCTGACCCATGCTGCCCCATGCTGACCCATACCGACCCATGCTGACCCATACCGACCCATGCTGACCCATACCGACCCATACCGACCCATTCTGACCCATACCGACCCATGCTGACCCATGCTGACCCATGCTGACCCACGCTGACCCATGCTGACCCACGCTGACCCATGCTGACCCATACCGACCCATGCTGACCCATGCTGACCCATACCGACCCATGCTGACCCATGCTGACCCATGCTGACCCATGTTGACCCATGTTGACCCATGTTGACCCCTGCTGACCCTGCCCCTCTGCCTCAGGAGCTGAAGCGGCACAACGCTCAGGCGGTGGTGCGCGTCTGCGATCCGAGCTACAAGACGGACCTGCTGGAGCAGGAGGGCATCACCGTCACCGATCTGGTGTACGACGATGGCACCTACCCGCCTGCGCAGGCAAGCTAATTATACAATCATGAGTCAATTCACAGTCAGATCCCCTTTTATCCTCCCGAAAGTCGACCCTCAATTCTCCATCAGGCCCACGTTAGGCCTGGACTGGTGGCCAAAGAGTTGGCCGGGAGTGGTAGCCGCCATCATGGCTTGGGCTTCCCGCTGCTTCGCTCTGCATGCGAGGTCACTGTAAGCCCCTGGATGGTCGCCCATTCGACGCTCCATTTTTCTCCACTTTACTCCGTCTTCATCCCATGGCTGCGCCATGGGTTCAAGTGGGGCGAGGCGGCCCTACCATGCAAACCGCACCAAAGAAGCTGACCAAAATATTCGACCATTTCTGTATGAAGTTCATCGTACAATCTGTAAACACTGCAACAATCAGAATCATGCATGTTTCGAATCAATGGTACTGTAAATGTCGTGTTACTGCTACTGTTGTTAAATGCTACGGTGTGGAGCATACTAAGCAACTGTGAACTGACTATGGTAATTTCCCCGCTTGATCTCCGCACAGAATGTCGCTCAAATACTGGAACTCATGAACGACATGCGTCGCAAGAAGATTACGGTTATGAATTGGTACGATAGGATACAATTGGAGTATCCTTTTCTAACCTTTAATGTGTCTAATTGAGCCTGTGCTCCTCAGGTGGTGACTTTTTCTCTACCCTTTGCTCAGGTGGTAACTTTTCCCTACCCTTTACTCGGGTGGTAACCTTTTCTCTACCCTTTGCTCAGGGTATAACTTTTTCCCTACGCTTTGCTCAGGTGGTGACTTTCTCTTCCCTTTGCTCAGGTGGTAGCCGAGTGGCTGGAGCTGGTGCGACTCCAGGTGCGCGCTGACCCCAGCTCCTGCGTCGCTGTGCACTGCGTGGCCGGACTCGGCAGGGCCCCCGTGCTGGTGGCGCTGGCCCTCATGGAGCTTGGGCTGAAGTACGAGGACGCAGTGGACCTCATCAGGCAGTACGTATACCCCGCCCAGCACCAGTGTCGAAGCATTCAAACTGATCAGGCTGGTAGGATTGGACAATTCCAGCGACCAGTTTTTAGTTAAAGGAAACTGTTCACCTTTTAAGCGTTTAATATGTACCGTACCACAAGCGGGCATCGTACTCCCATCGCTGATTGGCTGATTTGTTGACGTTACATCCGTTTTTTTTATGCACTCGCTGGCACGTAGTCTCTGATCACGAGTCCTCGCTAATATTTGCTCAGCCACCCGGGCGGCGCGGCGGCCCCTTGTCAGAGACTGTAGTAGGCGGCAGACGGAGCCAGAGTCAGGTCAGGTCCACCCACTGGTGTTGTATGACGTCACGTGTCATACAAAGCTAAACTTACTTTTTCTCCACAGATATCCATCTATGGTCCAAACCAAAGTCATATTCGTATTTTTTAATTCAAGATGCCCCATACTGTCAACTATCAAGCAATCTGTCAAGGAAATCCCGCTCCGTGTCCCTTATAAGGGCAACAGATCAGCCAATCAGCGATGGGAAGCACTATGCATACTTGTGGTACGGTATATATTAAACACAAAAACAATGTGAACAGTTCCCTTTAAGCAGCCGTGACAACTGACGAGCTCTACCTCATTACAATCCTTACAGATCAATGATTAAACCAATTCCCAAACAAATAAGCGAAATGACTTGAAAAGCGAACCTCGTCGCTTTCCCTTATTGTTAAAGGGAACAGTTCACCTTGTCAATGGGGTTTTGAGTTGAGATAGCCAAGCTGCTCTCCAGGCTCGAAAATGTACTTGAGAAGCTTTCACATCTTCATAGAAAGCCCTTAATTAATTAAAATTGGCTTACTGGAGTCCTAGAAGCCGGAACGAGTATCCGTCGTGTCTCCCATCGCTGATTGGCTGATTTGACGTATGATTATGACCTATGGCTTGGGGAATAAGTATTATCAACATTGCAATATATAGCGCTGGACAAGTACATGCTGTTTCAGTACCTTATTCTCTTCATTGCACAAATTAACTTTGAGAGATATATCGTGATAATAGTCTATACACACTTTTATCAGCAATATTCTTAGTGGAATTATACGTCACACACGTGCAGATGTTGTCACGATGAAATTACGTGCTTCTTAGCCAACTGATTTCGCATTAATTCACTCCATTCAGAGGAAAACATCTGAATTGGAACCAAATAACTGACATTATAATTGTTTTTTTTCCGCGTTCATATATATTTGTATGGCTTACTAGTAACATGATAATTCATTTCTAGCTTCTCTCAATCATTTCTGAACTTTTGTTTAGCGGTTTGAAAGGTGAACAGTTTCATTTAAGATTCCACCAGTGACCACAAAACTGAGGAACACTGAATCGTAATAATAAGGTAACCAGTGGCGGCTCGTCATATGAGGCAACTGAGGTCAGGCCTCACTTATTATTTAGGAAGAATGTGCTTTGAAATATTCATCGGTTGCCATAGAAAAAATATGTGAGTGATTCCCATTCTGCACAGCGCAGTGCATTTTATTCTGGCATATGACCGAAATTCTCCGGCTCTTCCATCCAGCCGTCAGCCAACCACCCGCCCGAACGTTTAGCATACTGCATTACTACACTACTACAGCAAACCACTACCAGCCGACAGAGGCCCGGCCGGCCTGCCGCCTCACTGCCTCCGCCCGTTCAGCCCCAGCCCCCACCAGTAACAGTTGGCAGCACTCGAGCGTTTGGGCGTTAAAAACCTATTACACCATAGGGTTCCCACGTTAAATCGATAATTTTCAGACGAGACTGGCTCGTAACCTATGGTACATATTTTAAATCCGACTTCTGGAACAGATAGCTACAAGTCTTAGCTACAACGTTTTGATTTATCATTTTTCGATATTCCGGTCGTTAAATGGGCTTGAGGGTTAAAAAATGTCTGAACGACCGCTTATCGCTTCCAAATGCTACTACAGTACTGAAGTATACACTACTGCGACTACTACTTCGTAGTAGAATGTAATATGATCGCTTCCAAATGCTACTACATGTACTAAAAATACACTACTTTGACTACTACTTCGTATATATGTTGGCGTTTAATTCAATAAATAAAGATGTAATCTATGGAAATAGAAGTTATTGTTAGCAAACAATACCTTTAATTTATAATGGACAAAACAATTACGATAAAAATTATATCTTGTCTAATTCATTTGGGCGTTAAATTCCTTACTGTTCTACCCGTTGTTCTATTACCCTGTTCAGCCCAGCTACTGAGGCATCAGCGGGCGAACGCCTCTCAGCCGACGGTGCTGTGCCATGCCGACTAATAATGGTAGCCATCTGAGGCACGGATGTTTTGGGCCTCAAAGCGATTATTCGGCTCCTAGGAGCCGTAGCGACGGAAATCAAAGTTCATGAACAAGAGAACATGTTGATCTATCGATCTGGCCACATTTGTGTTTGAAAACTATCATATATTAGCCATATTATGATATTTTATTATCGTACCGCAGTCTGCTAGCGTTGGCGGCGGGCAGACCGTTGGCGGCCGAGCGGCCGAAGCGGCAACTTTTGCATCCCCTGCAACCGTATGACGATGTTTTCCATCGAACTGCGGTGTTCTTTAGATAAGTGAATATTCATCACCATACGAATACAGGACACTTCAATATTACGTGAGATATAACTTAATTTTGGCGTTATAATTCGTTACGGGTATGTGATGCTCCAGCAAATGTCGCAGCTCTCTCGCCCGGGTGCATAGTTCTCAGGCCGGCTGAGGCCGCCGCCAGTCCGGCCTCTCGAGGGTGGCGCATGCGTGATACGATCTGCTCGAATGGCTCAGATTCGAATGCTGCCGCGAGGCGTCAGCCCAGGCACTAGGTGGCGCCAGGCGTGACTTTTTGTTAAAGCTGTCGGTTTGCTTTTCATATAGAACTGCGACTGTATATAGATAGTAGAGCAATGATTTAAAATAGAGTCTTTGATATCATTTCCGAACTAAAGAGTTAAGTTTTTGTCACCGTCGGATTTATGGGGAACACCCCCTATGCTAAATTTATTTCCATTGGTATTTGAGCTCCTCTCGTCTTGATCTATCTTTACTGACCCAAATTTTCCTCATTAGGCAAAAATAAATATGTTATCAAACATTCTGACCAAATAGTGGGGGCATGGCCCCCGCCCCCGTTCCTACGCCTGTGACTTGTTTTAAGTGTGTTAACTAAACTGGCAGCTGCTCTCCTACCCGTTGCACCTTCTGGACTCAGGTGGAGCCTCAGGTGCTTTGAGGACCACGAGCCGCCACTGAAGGGGACTGGTTCTGACTGGTCGTTAGCACGACAACGGGTTGCTCAATATCCGCTGCTGCAGTTCTGGTAAACACATAGCCGCACCACGGCTTGCATGCACCGCTCGCTCGCTCGGCAGCCCGTTTCGACAGACCGGTGCTCAGTTATCTCAGTGGTGACGTCACTGGTCTGACATTCCCGGTCTCGGCTGTGGCGCCGGTGGCCAGAATTTCCCAGTTCCGGCCGCACCGGTGTGGCGTCGGAGATGTGACATTAGAGGAGTGACGTCAGAGGAGTGACGTCAGAGGAAGGACGTCAGAGGCTGCTATCTCCTGCTGACAGAGATGTGATCCTCTGGCACGGGTAGTTCGCATGCTGGCGGGCAGGTTGAGGGTCATAGCTGGTGGTGTTTTTGTTTCGGTGGTAGGTTCGGTCACCAAGCTTTTCGCTGAGGCGACGGGTTGACGACGCGTGGTTAGCGTCGCTTGCGCTTGTGGAGTCATCGAGTATATGGGCTATGGGTAGTGGTGACTATGGGTATATGAGCTATACCCGCGCTATATATGCGCTATGGGTAGTGGTGACTATGGGTATATGAGATATACCCGCGCTATATATGCGCTATGGTTGAATAATTTTTAAAATTTTAATTTATATAATTTGAAGTTATATGAGCTATACCCGCGCTATATATGCGCTATGGTTAGTGGTGACTATGGGTATATGAGCTATACCCGCGTTATATATGGGATATGGGTAGTGGTGACTATGTGTATATGAGCTATACCCGCGCTATATATGGGATATGGGTAGTGGTGACTATGGGTATATGAGCTATACCCGCGCTATATATGCGCTATGTGTAGTGGTGACTATGGGTATATGAGCTATACCCGCGCTATATATGCGCTATGGGTAGTGGTGACTATGGGTATATGAGATATACCCGCGCTATATATGCGCTATGGTTGAATAATTTTTAAAATTTTAATTTCTATAATTTGAAGTTATATGAGCTATACCCGCGCTATATATGCGCTATGGGTAGTGGTGACTATGGGTATATGAGCCATACCCGCGCTATATATGGGATATGGGTAGTGGTGACTATGGGTATATGAGCTATACCCGCGCTATATATGGGATATGGGTGGTGGTGACTATGGGTATATGAGCTATACCCGCGCTATATATGGGATATGGGTAGTGGTGACTATGGGTATATGACCTATACCCGCGCTATATATGGGATATGGGTAGTGGTGACTATGGGTATATGAGCTATACCCGCGCTATATATGGGATATGGGTAGTGGTGACTATGGGTATATGACCTATACCCGCGCTATATATGGGATATGGGTAGTGGTGACTATGGGTATATGAGCTATACCCGCGCTATATATGGGATATGGGTAGTGGTGACTATGGGTATATGAGCTATACCCGCGCTATATATAGGATATGGGTAGTGGTGACTATGGGTATATGAGCTATACCCGCGCTATATATGGGATATGGGTAGTGGTGACTATGGGTATATGACCTATACCCGCGCTATATATGGGATATGGGTAGTGGTGACTATGGGTATATGAGCTATACCCGCGCTATATATGGGCTATGTGTAGTGGTGACTATGGGTATATGAGCTATACCCGCGCTATATATGGGATATGGGTAGTGGTGACTATGGGTATATGACCTATACCCGCGCTATATATGGGCTATGGGTAGTGGTGACTATGGGTATATGAGCTATACCCGCGCTATATATGGGATATGGGTAGTGGTGACTATGGGTATATGAGCTATACCCGCGCTATATATGGGCTATGGGTAGTAGTGACTATGGGTATATGAGCTATACCCGCGCTATATATGGGCTATATATGGGCTATATATGGGATATGGGTAGTGGTGACTATGGGTAGTGGCAATGCGACGCGTAACGTTAAAGAATGTCGAAAGTGAGGCGATAAGAATGCCTTTGACGTTCGTCCGTCCAAAAAGTACCGTGATGTCGCCATTCTTAGGCTGGCCTGGTCAAACGTACAGGCAGAATTGGCGATCGAGAAACATGAACATGCCATGTGATGCTATACACATGTTGTTTGTTGGAAAACAAACAACAACACATACAACTTTTATTGAAGGTTCTGAATCCTCAGTCACCGCAGTTTCTTGTTAACTATTCAGTATTCTACGTAACATTCACTAATGCGTCCATAGTTTATACGCATAATACACAAAAACGCATTTTATATTTCTCGAAGCACTTTCTTCGTGGGTTTGTAGATGCTGCTTGCTTTGATAAGCATCTCTCAAGACCCACCATCGCCATCGTGCGACGGTGGCGCCATCATATGACCACACAAGAATATGTCGCGCCACGTGGGGCGCAGCAATGTCATTTCCCCCCAGCTGTGATTACGTCACCAGATGTCTGCAGCCCCCTCCCCTCCCCTGCGCCCTCCCCCCGCCCCCTGGGGCGCTCCCGGAAAGCCGCGCGATTGGGACCGGAGATAGAAGCGATCAGTGTTTAACCAGTGCCAACAGCACCGGCGATTGATGGGCTGTGACAGAGCCTAGCGGCAAGCGATGAGGCAGCTGACTCGGCGCTTATCGTGAGACGAGAGTAGGAAGTGGAGCACGTTACGATAACGTTAATATACCGACATCTGAGTCGTAACCTTATCAATCTCTTTCTGCAATGGCACGAATTGGACTTGAATTCAATGGACAGATTCCAAGTGGCAGATTTCATAACTTCAACACGCACTATTCGAACTTTGAGGTTCACCCTGCCCTCGCATTGCGGGCCTACTGTAATACTGTTCATGCTGATGCTGAAGTTTTGCATTTGAAGTTCAAGTGGGCGCCGTATGGCCGAATTAGTCGGTGCGCCCGTAATCCCAAATATCATCGTAATTTGAAGTTCAAGCATGCCATCTGATGGCTGGTTTGCAGGCACTGCTTTCTTTGTACAGTGGTTGCTGGTTCTTACCCACTGGTCACTGATGATAAGTGATTCCTACGACGGGTTTGACGTGGGGATATGATGGGCCATCTGACTTCCAATGACGGACTGAGGGCGATGATGTGGCCATCCCTAGCGGGTGCAGTGGTGTAGTGGTGCAGTAGTGCAGTGGTGCAGTGGTGCAGTGGTGCAGTGGTGCAGTAATACAGTGGTGTATTAGTGCAGTGGTGTAGTAGTGCAGTGGTGTAGTGGTGTAGTGGTGTAGTGGTGTAGTGGTGTCCCTAGTGGTGTAGCGGTGCAGTGGTGCAGTGGTGCAGTGGTGCAGTGGTGTCCCTAGTGGTGTAGCGGTGCAGTGGTGTCCCTAGTGGTGTAGCGAGTGCCGGCATGACGTTTGCCGACAGTTACATGTGTGGTTAGGGTCCCCTCAGCCGCCTTCCCACAAGTCAGGGATAGGGTGCCTCAGCACGTGCGCACGTGCACACCCCTATTCCATATCTCAGGAACGGCTGAGCCGATTTTGTTCAAATTTGGTGTGCGGTTAGGGACCTCTCAGCCATCACTTTCCCCACAAGTCATGGGTGGGGTGCCTCTGCACGTGCACACGTGCGCACCCTTTGTGTATATCAGAAACTACTTACCCGATGGAGTTGAAATTCGCCATACATTTCGTTCGCGCTGGCTCGTTCATCGCCAACTACGGTGCCTTACTGGTATCTATGGCGGATACAACGGGTATCTATAATGCTGGTCGCATAACAATCGTATGTATACCAATCTCATCACCACGGTAAATTTGTATAAACGGCTACTTAGTAGAGTGCGTCATCACTCAAGTTTTCATCTTGGATCATCACAAAATGTGTTATTCTTTGGCGCATGGGCATACAAAGATGATTGGTGACTAACACTTCGCAAAAGAATCGGCGTACATGTGGCTAGTCTATTTCCTAAGAGCCTATTCAGATGCATTAACGACACTAGCGCCACCTACTGTCGTGTGACAATGATTGGTTTCGCTGCTTTTGAACCGATGTTTAATTCATGCAAATCCACGTGTTCGAAAGAGACCCCTGTCGAAATTGAAAATAAGCTACAAAAATCACAGCATCTTTGATTAAAATCACTTCCATTATTAGCATGAGCGTCAATGAATGCCGACATATTAGTCAATGACAGTGAAACGTTGTGCATTGTGCGAAGCGCAATGCACAACGAAGGACGAGCGAGCGCGAAGCGCTCGCTCGTCCTTCTGTGGTATATGGGAACAATCTGAATATGAGCGGCCCGACCCGGCCCGGCCCGACCCAAACCCGACCCGTGGCGACGCTTTTGAGAAGCTCATATATCTGCAACCACACGTCCGATTGACAAGCGGACTTCTTTGCTAAGCAGCCCCATCCAACCTACCCTGTTTGAGACCGGTGCTGACTCATGTGGGTGACTACCACTGCGCGTGGCGCGTGCCGCGTGGGGGGTGTTGAAAGGTGTTTCCTCGCAAAAACTCTGCAACGGCTGAGCCGAGTGTGTTCAAATTTGGTGTGTGGCTAGGGACCTATCAGCCGCCACTTTCCCGCACATAAGGGGTGGGGTGCCTCTGCACGTGCGCACGTGCACACCCCTATTCCATATCTCAGGAACGGCTGAGCCGATTGTGTTCAAATCTGGTGTGTGGTTAGGCACCTCTCAGCCGCCACTTTCCCCCAAGTCAGGGATGGGGTGCCTCTGCACGTGCGCACGTGCGCACTCTTTTTGTATCTCAGAAACTACTTGCCCGATGGAGTTGAAATTCGCCATACATTTCGTTCGCGCTCGCTCGTTCATCGCCAACTACGGCGCCTTACTGGTATACTATTTTTTTTATTTCTTTTGAAACATACGTTAGATGTGTCATTGCCAGTCCCCAGTCCGACTAAGATTGTGACGAAGAAATAGCCATGAGCGGTTTTTTCACTCATGGTAAGGAGCTTGCTTGTTGGTCAGTTCAAGGTTTTAGGATGTGATGGGTCAACACACAGGTTAGGATCTACAAACCAAGAACACTTTAAAACGCTGCTGTCTTGAATGTTTCACAAATCGCATTTTATGTAAAACATGGTGTGAGGCAGGGAGGATCATTATCTCCATTACTTTTTGCTATTTATATAAAGGACTTCCTCATCAATACGAGGCAGAAAGGAAATGGATGTCACATAGCTGGACTGCCAGCTAACGTCTTGGCCTACGCCGACGTTCTCGTGCTCCTCAGTCGCACGAGATGTGGCCTTCAGATAATGATAGCTGATGCTGAAAATTTTGCACAGCGCATACACGTATTAAGCTAAAGCTAAATACAATATTAACTTAGCAAGTGGCTGGGTTCCGCACCAACTCCAGTGCTATTAAACGGCGCACCCCTCTCTTGGTTTAAGGGTGCGCTTCACGGTGTTCATAATAGGAGCCTATGGAATACTATCAATCGCAGTTTTTCGTTATCTAACCGTCAGATCATGATAACATTTGCAGGGTCTGTGCCGGCAGCTCTACATTAGGCATGGTGTCTTTCACTTCAAATTATCTCAAATGATGAATGAGGTATTGCCAATATACCGTGCATCATTTTGCACATTCCTTTAATAATTCAAGCTCATTGAATGCACCAAATGAAGTCAAATTTTCAGAAATGGCTCGAATAGACCCAGCAGTCATTTCTAGCTGAACAGATTTCCCATACATGTTTGCATTGTTCTGCAACAGATTGGTCAATTTGCAACACGACAATGCGCTTAAAGGGAAATAATGACCTTTTTATTTTGTTAGCAACAATTTCTTAGGCTACCGTTATGGTTTTAAAATTATTTTATTTAAATTAAAAAAATAAATAAAATTATTCCCAATTTCAAAGTTGTAAGTTTGGAAAAAATACAAAACAAGTACCTTGTGTACTTCATCAAGGTCATTGACAAATTCGTCCTTCCCTACCATTGTTTACATCGAGTGCGGCATTTTTGGAGGCTCTGTTACGTTTCCGATCAAACTGAGCCCTGCTCGGCCACACGCTACTAGCCCTAGTAGCGCTTTCGTTCTCCATGACAACCAGGCGTCAGCCAATCAAAAGCCAGAAAGAGAACACGTTCCGGCTTTTCATTGGTTGCCATGGAGAACGAAAGCGCTACTAGCGCTACTAGCGTGCGTTCGAGCAGCGCTCCTATCCGTGAAGCAATCCGTGAAGCGTCCGTGATGCATGACTGACTTTTTGTATTTTTGACTGACTATCAGTATAAGTCATGAATAACAACAACATGCAAACTATACCAACGCGAATGAAATAAGGGCGGAATGATTTGAACCCCAGGCAAGCAAGTATTCGCAAAGCACTCGGCACTGCGCCACAATAGCAAAAGGCGAGGGAAATGCATATTGGATACAATATTATTACGTCATAAGTGTCAACTACTATGAAATACAGTGATAAAATATCTTTAATAATGATTAACAAGAAAATGCTTTTTTTATAATAAGTATTTAATTAGCTTTCAACTCAAAATCAGATGTATTTAGCAATGCTACACAAGAATGGCACCAGTGACGTCATTATATATAATCAGGAATCAGGGTATATAATCAGGAACAACTCGCCACAAATGGTTAAGTGCGCCGAGAAGCATGACAATGACTTTGTAAACAAATCGCCGACGCTAAATAGGTCGCCGTCGATGTGCACCGATGAGCTTCTGATTTAATTGCCAGTTTTGTGTTATTGTTTGTTAGTTTTTTTGGGAAAAAATATTATTTTTCATGATAATATAAAGCATAGTGTTATATACAGCCACATACAAATTATACACAACTCCTTATGTTGAAAACAAATTAATCGATTTTCACAAATTGAGGGTCGCAACCACTAACTATGCCGCCGTTGATGTGCATCGATGAGCTTCCGATTTTATTGCCACTTTTTCCAATCGCTGTTAGTTTTAGAGGATCTCCGGGCATATAATCACAACAAGCAGAACGCACAATATATTTTTCACTCCATTGCGTAAAAAAGCAATACGGGAAAAGCCCGCAGTTTGATGAGGACCAAAAGTACTTGCAAGTACCGGTCGTTAAAAGTGTGGAACGCTTATCAACTTTAACTTGAAATATCTTTCGGTAGGAAAGTTTTCATGCAAAATGTGATTAATTTACAATATATTTTGGTCTCGTCTGGCGATTTCAAGTGCTAACTCCATTTTTGTGGAAAAAGGTCATTATTTCCCTTTAAATCAGACCATTTATGAAATATTTGCTACGACGGAGCGCTAGCAAATTTCATTGGCAATCCATGGAATGGCGTAATGACCAAATTATGTTAGCGAGCGATGAGGAATTCGAGCATCTCTCAACCTCTGCAGAACGAACAAGAGTCCGACGCGGGCAGCTTAGTACGGCGCCGGTAGGTGGCAGGAGCATGCGCGGTCCGCGTGAGGCGGGCCCCCCGGTAGGTGGCAGGAGCATGCGCAGTCCGCGTGAGGCGGGCCCCCCGGTAGGTGGCAGGAGCATGCGCGGTCCGCGTGAGGCGGGCCCCCCGGTAGGTGGCAGGAGCATGCGCAGTCCGCGTGAGGCGGGCCCCCCGGTAGGTGGCAGGAGCATGCGCGGTCCGCGTGAGGCGGGCCCCCCGGTAGGTGGCAGGAGCATGCGCGGTCCGCGTGAGGCGGGCCCCCCCGGTAGGTGGCAGGAGCATGCGCAGTCCGCGTGAGGCGGGCCCCCCGGTAGGTGGCAGGAGCATGCGCAGTCCGCGTGAGGCGGGCCCCCCGGTAGGTGGCAGGAGCATGCGCAGTCCGCGTGAGGCGGGCCCCCCGGTAGGTGGCAGGAGCATACGCAGTCCGCGTGAGGCGGGCCCCCCGGTAGGTGGCAGGAGCATGCGCAGTCCGCGTGAGGCGGACCCATTAAAGGCAACTGTTCACCTTGTGTTTTGTTTAATATATACCGTACCACAAGTATCCGTCCCGTCTCCCATCGCTGATTGGCTGATGTGTTGCCCTGATAGGGACACGGAGCGGGATTTCCTTGACAGATTGCTTGATAGTTGGCAGTAAGGGGCATTTTGAGTTCAAAAACACGAATATGACTTGATTTGAACCATAGATGGATATCTGTGGAGAAAAAGTAAGTTTCTCTTTGCATGGCACGTGACGTCATACAACACCAGTGGGTGTACCTGACCTGACTCTGGCTCCGCCTGCCGCCTACTACAGTCTCTGACAAGGGCCCGCCGCGCCGCCCGGGCGGCTGAGCGAATATTAGCGAGGACTTGTGATCAGAGACTACGTGCCAGAGAGTACATAAAAAACCCGGATGTAACGTCAACAAATCAGCCAATCAGCGATGGGAGTGCGATGCCCGCTTGTGGTACGGCACATATTACACGCTGAGAAGGTGGACTGTTTCCTTTAATTAGTGCTTGGAACCTCGCCTGTCAAAATAAATGGGCTGAGGACGGGCCAGGGTGTCGCTTGGGAGGGGGACGAATTCTCATCAGTGCGGACAGAGTAGTCGGCACACGGTGTCCCCAGAGCCTAAGCGGAACTGAGGATCAGGCACGCTATGCGGTCCCATCAACAGAAGAAAAACCTGCTAAGACAATCTCACTAAGCTACAATAAGCTGTGTTAAGGCTGTATTGCCTCGACAAACCGGAAACAATGTGTCTATGGCGATAACCATCAGCGAAATTGTATATGTAGGTACTTATATATATATCGGGCACATCATCACTCACGATCTCAGTGATACGAGAGATGCTATGCGCGTTAAAGGGAATAGTGAACCTTTAACATTAGTTTTTAACTGAGATAGCCAGATTGTCAAGAGTACTGAGAAATCTCCAAAGCTGAAATTTTTCCTTCCAAAACGACCTAGTCGCTGAGTTACAACGCAAAACCAGTTGGAGCTATTGGGAGCTATTTTAAAGGGACAAATCTCGTGACGTTTCGCATACGTCATTAGTATTTTACCGCACTTCGTTTTCGCTATTTGAACCGACCGCCACCGAAACGCATCATGTGTTTGGTAACAGAATTGCAAGGAAGGCTCGTTCCTCGTCTGGCGTAGCCATTGGTTCAAAATCCGTTCCACGAAGCTGATTCGTCTAGATTGCGCTATCGCCGCTGTTGTGGTTCAAGGCAAACACGATAATCTGAAACATCATGTGACTAGGTTTTAAGTAAATAATTTCGTCAACTTTGAACCGATTTCCAAAAGAAAATTACCAAAAGATGCTTCGTGAAAATACGCATGTTTTGATGGGTGGCTGGTCGCGGTACCTGCAATATATCGATTAAATGTTGCCAATGTTTGTTTTTGAATTACGCTGACTTACGCTAAGTTCGTGATGAGCTATAAATATTATTGGCCATAACTTTGTCAATTTCCATTGGATTTTCAATTGAAAATAATGCCGTCACTCGTCTTGAAAAGGCACATCTTTTGATGGGTGATTCGTACCGGTAGCTGCAATGTGCGCTGCAGTAGAAGCACATCCACACATTTATTTACACACAAACACATTTGTGCGCTTAGTGCGCTCCGATACCGTGCCGACGTATCGGAGCGCACTACCCGTGCGTCCTCTGACTCGGTCCTGAACACGCGCCGGTGCAGGCTGGAAGCGACGCGGAAAACGGTGCCGGTCCGTCCTATTCAGACCTGGAACGGTCTCCCCAGCGAGGTGAGGCGGACAGGCGGCTCCGGGGCATTCAAGAGACGCCTCAACGCTACACTCGCTCTGCGACCCTGATCACTACTTTTGTTTGCAACTGCGCATATCTTTTACTGGCTGTGTGTAGATGCCGCGCGTATTTTACATTATCGTGTACAACGCATTTTTATCTCAACTGTGGAATCGATATAGGTATGCTGTGTATGTGTACTGTATGACTGTGGTGTTAATAGCCAACTATGTTGGATCCCACAACGACGCGCAATACAATACAATACAATACATTTATGGGTATAGCACATATATTTGTGCACATGCACATTTATGGGTGTGACTTCAGGTTCACGCAACGCCACTCCAACTCCACTCATGCAACGCCATAGTGCAAACATAAAACATTCACATTTCACGCATGTACAAATATTCATATTTTGTTCTTCAAATTATCACAAATTGCCCAGCGAACGAGGTTGTTAGTCTTGTAGTAGTGTTGTTTACATATTTTTATTCAAGGATAGACTTTTGCCGGTATGACGTCACCACTCATTTTGGTGACGCAAGATTGTTGTGACGTGACATGTATAAATATTAATATTTGGCAAATTATGACAAATTGGTACTTTTTTCGCTCGCAAAAACGAATGCCAGAACCGTAATCAGGACACTCTTTTCCATCATTCCACGTACTTTTCCCAAGGTGCACTATTCCCTTTAAGCGGTCACTTTGTTTTCAGACCAATGTGCTGATATCCAAATATAGTTTCATCCAAATATAGTTTCATCCAAATATAGTTTCATGGATCGAAGGGTTCTGATTTATTTGTTTGAGACGTAGTGATAACGGGGTCACTTGGCCGCCGGGGCGACTTGGCCGCCCACATGTTTACGCTCTCTGGCAACCCGGAAGAAATGCATTTTAACCTGTCACCGTCTATCGGCGTGGGGAGTAACCGGAGCAAAAGCAACAACATGCCTGCTCCTATAGTTTTCTTCAAAACTGATGGAACGGGAATTTTCACACAAAAACGTAACTTTTACTTCCGTACGAAACTTTGTATGGTGTCTAGTGTTTGGGTCGCATCCAAATTCCGACAAGCTGGTGCGATGTAGATAGCAATTCAAGCAACTGTGTAACCGATTTGCTAGTTTTAGCGATAACTTTGGCTAGTGTGCAAACTGTTTTTATTCAAAAACCGTTCCGGGGCGACTTGGCCGGTGCGCTCGGGGTGAATTGGCCGGGCGGCCAAGTCGCCCAGGTTTGGTAAAAATGATTATACTAATCGCACTTACTCTGTGCACAGATATCTCATGCGCACCTACGTGGAGGGCAAGGGCGGATAAAGCCGTATTTTTAGGGGGGATCCAGTGGCGTATTTTCAAAGGTGGGGTGGGGGGTGGGTAGCAGGCCGTCAGCCGTCAGCGCAAAGACCGGGGGGGGGGGGGCTTCACGTCTTGGGGGGCATAGTTTGGCCCCCCTTGAAGAGTCTTGGGGGGAGGGGTCATGACCCCGTTGCCCCCCCCCCTGGATCCGCTTTTGGTTAAGCGCGGCAATCGCGCCGCGTACACACGTGACCAACTGCTGGCTGCGGTGGAGCGGGTGCGGAACGGCGCCTTCCTGAAAGTCGTGTCTGCCGAGACCCGAGACCGGCATACCCGTCCGGTCTATTCGGCGACAGGAGAACGGCGGCACCGTCTCAGGCAGCCGCGCTGCAAGACGGTGTTCACAAAATGCTCTCCTGCGGGGGCGACCATGCACTGGTCTGCTCACGTCCTTTGTCGTTGAAGCTGACTCGCCCGCAGTGGGGATTACCTACTCCATCCCAACCCCCGGCCAAGTGACCCCATCCCCCCGTCCAAGTCCATATATCTCCGGGGTGACTTGGCCGGTTGAGTGACGTACTGTGTACACATGTGTAAATGTTACTAAAACGAACTGTTCTATCGTTCTATGCTTAAAGGAAATAGTTCACCTTCAACATTAGTTTTAAACTGAGATAGCAGTTTTGTAGCCCGTGTTGGGAATCTATCTGCAATCTATCTGCTGCAATCTGCAATCTGCAATCTGCAATCTGCAATCATCTATCTGCAATCTATCTGCAAGTTTTCTTGACTTAAAAGACTCTAGCCGAATATATTTGAGTTTTTGGCGAAAGAATGTTGTACTGGTTCTAGCCCGGGCAGAGGCTATACCATCAGCCAATCAGCTTGCAGCTGGTGCTATCAAGCGAACCGCCGGCCGCCGGTTGGCACATGTCCAATGTGAGTCTATCTTTACACGACTACTTTCGAATCTGATTGGCTGAACCATTTTTTACATTCGCGTGACGTTAGGACTCTGACTCAGAGTATGCATATGGTTTTGATAAACAAGAAAAATGTACGGCCTTCTGTCCTGAATCGGCGCTATATAAGGCCATTTTTTTAAACAATATAAAAATAAATTGTATTAAAATATATAATCAAATCGTGTTTGGTAAACATTTTCCAAGGTGAACTATTTCCTTTAATATGCCGGAACAACACATCAATTTGACACCTATTAGCATTGTGTAAGTGATCGGTGACCATGATTTAACAATATATTTTTAACCCCAAAAAAGCGGCCAAGTTCTCCCCTATACTGCTCTCGGCTGTCTCTGCTCTCAGCTCAGACCGAATTGTGGGATCTAACGAAAGGTACATTGGCTTTAAAAAGTGTTTGTATAGCGTACCGTGCTTGCATAACACTCTTGTTAAATATTCCCCGGTACTCCAGAAATAACACAGTATGTGCAACATATGGTGTATAGCGTACCGTGCTTGCATAACACTCTTGTTAAATATTCCCCGGTACTCCAGAAATAACACAGTATGTGCAACATATGGTGTATAGCGTACCGTGCTTGCATAACACTCTTGTTAAACATTCCCCGGTACTCCAGAAATAACACAGTATGTGCAACATATGGTATGCTGACATGCCAAGCTCTCTTGGCCAAGGAATCGTTCTTTCTAGCTCGTTCAATTTCTAGGAGCCAAAATATATTACTCCAAGTCACGTGGGCTAGTAGCATCTCACAGATAGCCATTATTGCTGCTAATAATGTCGTGTCCCGCCATCGATTTAATATGATTGTCTGCAATTTAGATGCTTGCTCTAAAGCAGATGTTGTGCGGGCCCTCAAGAGGCATATAGCTGATATTGATCAGCAGCAAATGGAGGCGCGTGTTGACTAAGATGTGGTGTTGACCAGCAGTGGTGTCAACTAGTGTATGCTGTACTGCATGCCCGTGTGACAGTGTGACAGTGTGCCTGATATGTGCACGAAATAAATGGCATTATTATTATTATTATTAAGCATTAACAAGTATCTGTAACTGAAGTTATTTCCATTTGAAAACGCTTAAGCGATCCACGCGGAAAACAACGGTATAGGGAAGCACTTTACTTTTTATTTTGTACTTAAATGCTTTTCCTGCTCATTGTTAATTTATATTTGAGTATAATTCATCAATAAATCTGAGATGTGCCTTGTCTAACGTTACTGAGGATTTGGATTAGCTCAAACTTCATTTTTTCAATGAATAAAAAGTGTTTGAAAATTGCTCGTCACCTTGATCGCCCATACTCTTGGTATTTTGTAGCAACAATCTATTTTTCGACGTCCCCCATTTTTTGCATTTGAATATAACAAAACAAAAAATGTTGACTCACATAGTTATTTGCTAACATTGGTTTAATTGAGCTTAAAAATCATTTCATCACTCAATTTTAAGCGTACAAAAATAGTTTTTCAATTTGGTCGCCCATACACTTGGTATTTTGTAAAAACGATCTAAGTTATTGTCCCTTTTCAACGTTCAACAAATTGAAACAAAAGCGGCAGATATGTCGCGCTCCCAATAGTGGGGGGAAAACACCGATCATGAACTCCGAAAGAAGTATATGTACCTGTTTTTTTATTTCCAAAAATGTAATCTTAGAAATAGAAAACAAATGTTATTTCAATTTTAAATTGGCAGTCAATCAATGTAATACCATACACATGTTGCGTAAGATAATGCAGAAAAATACATCGAAGGTCAATATTATGGGATAATTCAAAGGGTTTATTGAAATGCTGATATTCTAACCAACATATCCCTTTTTATCTACTTCTCAGAAAGCGCAGGGGAGCGATCAACGCCAAACAACTACAGTTTTTGGAGAAGTACAAGCCGAGGTCTCGTCTGAGAAAGAACGGCACCAAGGCAGGCTGCTCTGTTCAGTAAAGATGGCGCCACCTGTTTGCCGAAGATGACACTGCTGCTGCTCCAGTCGGTTTGTGAAGTTGGACATATCATAGTCCAAATCACCGCACTTTTTTGCAAACGGGCTTCTGACATGACTCCACGCTTAGTTGTGGGTCTGCTTCTACCATTTTTGGTACGTGCGATCAGTTGACACTCCTTATGTCACGCCTCGAGTCAAATGTCGAAAATATGGCACGGCTCTACGTCTTTGGACCTAAGCTCGGTAGGCTGAATCGCTGCCCGCACGACGAGCGCTGTCGAATGATGTTCTGCATGACGAGCGCTCGTATATTACCGTGTCATAGTGAGACGACGAGTCCGAGTCCTCTGTCGCCACCGTGTCATAGGGAGACGACGAGTCCGACTCTGTCGCCACCGTGTCATAGGGAGACGACGAGTCCGACTCTGTCGCCACCGTGTCATAGTGAGACGACGAGTCCGACTCTGTCGCCACCGTGTCATAGGGAGACGACGAGTCCGACTCTGTCGCCACCGTGTCATAGGGAGACGACGAGTCTGACTCTGTCGCCACCGTGTCATAGGGAGACGACGAGTCCGACTCTGTCGCCACCGTGTCATAGGGAGACGACGAGTCCGACTCTGTCGCCACCGTGTCATAGGGAGACGACGAGTCCGACTCTGTCGCCACCGTGTCATAGGGAGACGACGAGTCCGACTCTGTCGCCACCGTGTCATAGGGAGACGACGAGTCCGACTCTGTCGCCACCGTGTCATAGGGAGACGACGAGTCCGACTCTGTCGCTACCGTGTCATAGGGAGACGACGAGTCCGACTCTGTCGCCACCGTGTCATAGTGAGACGACGAGTCCGAGTCCTCTGTCGCCATTGGCCGCCCGCTGGGCTACACGAGGTCTGGAGCTCCGAACGACGTGTATTTGGAGACCAGGAGGTCTGGAAACGCTGGCCATGCGGCACGAGTGACGCGACTATTAGGCGATTAGTGGTCATTGTGGCAGTAACTTCTAGTGCGGGAGCGTGAAATGTCTTCGAATGCCTCTTATTCCGGTGATGAACTGTGGTCACTCGGAGAATGAATCACGAGTGTTTGTAAAATAGGCATGTCAAAATAAACGTACTAATGCCAGTGTTTGATGGTCTGTTTTAGTGGCTAAACGTACAACCTGAAACGGATAACGCAGAAACAAAAGAGTCCTGATTTAAGTACGCATATTTAAGAGGTTCCTGTACCCACAAGTCATATCTCAACGAATTGGAAAACGACTTGGCATTGCTTTCTATATACGTGTAAAGAACGGGACCGCATTCCGCAGGCGGGAGTCGGCCGCCGCTAAACGTCATAACGCGAGCCGTTAGCCCGAGGCTGCTCTTTCGCAGCTCGGTGTGCATCAATTATAGGCTTTATAATCTGGGCTTGTTCCAACGTCAAGAGAAAGAGATGGAGATTAAAAAGAATCAGTGACTTCTACAACTCAGGCAGGATGCCCTCTTTCCTAAGATTTCCAGTTTGAAATATGAATTGGTGAACAATAAAACATTTGGCAGATCTGGAGACTTCAACGCGGTGTTACTTGCATTACAATGTGGTAGGTTGTGCCGCAACTCACACCAGCTTGCGGTACAGCATACAGACTTTCTAAGGGAGGTAGATAGGAAAATTACCCAAGTGCCCATTCTTAAAGGGATTGTGCCTACTCACATCGCTTAGTTGGGGTTATTGACACTGGTCTATAGAACACAATTTTCTGAATTGAACCAATACTTCATTTCTCCAGATTCACCCTAGTTGCTGAGATATTAAAAGACTCCAGGAATTTGCGTGGGAGCAAAAAGT
>JAXIVJ010000472.1:60000-121937 GCA_036785665.1 Chirona hameri
ATCCAACATAGCTTTCATGTTTATCGACTGATTTTAACACAACTAATAGGAATCGATAGTGATTGAATTGGAAATTGATATGTGATGGTGACGTTTTAAAATTCAAAGATCATAGGCGTGTGCAGGTCACTCAATATGGGGGTGAAGTAAATGCGTAATAAAACAATTTTTTGATGTTGTTTTTTGATAAATGAAATGGTATGTGATTGTGACATTAGACAAAACAGTTATAAATCTTTTTTTTTGTCATAGGCGGTACCAGGTTAGTGAAAAAGGGAGGTCAAATTGGGAAAAAATATTAACCGCAGACAAGTTGCTACCCAGCACTATAAATATGTTACTGATCGTAGATAGTTCCTTTTTGCATGTTGTACTATATCATAGGCGTATCCAGGATCCAAACTGGGGCGGCGCAAGACTTTTTGATAAGTATATTATCCGCTATTATGATACTAACTAGTCAACAGTGACTATTTCACTACAACTTCAATTAACATTGCTTACCCCCCTTTTTACCATACCTGGACTCGCCTATTATCTTATACTCGTTCGTAGAGTAGCCTGTGGTGCGTGTTTCATTCGAAAACTGCAGTATGTTATGTCATTATGCGCCCATTCCTCTTAGTTTCCTTGCAATAATATGACCCCCTTTCTTCCATTCCTGAGCGCGTCTCTGCCAAAAAATGACTTTATTCCCTTTTTTTGCCGCATATGTGCATATATAATTATAAGGTAAGCGTCTATTGCGCCGTTATCGCTGGCATATCGTCATCACCATGCCAGTCACCAGGGGCGTCGCCACAGGGGGGGACGGGGGGACACCGTCCCCCCCAGCCGTTAGGCTGGGGGGGATTATCCCCTCCAGTTTTGGACAGTCTCCCCAGGCATTTATCTGCACTTCACTCGGAAACAATGCATTTTTTCAATATCGTATGCGTTTGGAAAAGCATGTGCTCGGCCTTTTCCCCTTTTGACTTTTTTCCCTTTTGAAGGGAATTTGGCAGCAATTTAAACAGCGTTTCGACAGCAGAAGACATGAGACATGGCGCGAAATGGGCTCTGTTGGTTGTTTACGGCACACTTTGTGTACTGTTTCCTAATACAAAATAGTGTCTGTCTGTTCTGTGCCTGTCTCTACCACATTTGCCTCTTTGTCTTTTCTTTCCCACGTGTTCTAACCGTGGTTGAAATAAATATGGATATAAGAAGCTTCTTCAAAAAAAGGTTGGTACATAATTAATCGAAAATGTATTGTATGGCATTAGGTACGCAAAGGCACAATTGATCACAATCAATGGAAAATGTCCCACATAGATCATGTCGTACGTTTTCTGGTTTGTGATAAGGTCAATAACAGGTTATTTTATTCCTTCTTGCATGCTTGGTAGTAGCTGCAGGACTGACCAGCTTCAATTTGTTAAGGCGTAGGTATTTGTTGTTTTTCGGTCAGGTTCTGGTAATCTTTTAGTACCTATCTGCCAAGTGCCAATGCGTTACTCGTCATTTATATAACTGTAGCTCACATTTTATTCGAAGAATCACTAGTTAATGACTGAGGATTACTCTCTCGAGTCTCGAACTGACAGTTTGTATCTGACCAGAATGTTAATGTCAATGTTTTTAATAATACAAAAATGTTGTTTCGTAGGCCGTGCCGGTGCCACCATCACCCCCACCTCAACCACTCGAACCTGATTCTTCACCTCCATCTCCTGAACCTCAGCGGAACCCTCCAACGGCGGTCGCTTCTTCATTCCCAAATCCAGAAAAACGACCACGTCAGGCCTCCGGTAAGCATTATAAACAGTGTTGTGGACGGTTCTGCCCTCGAGCTCGAATCCCGGTAGAGACTGATTTGCTCATGTATCTTTTAACCGTAATAACTTATGTCACTGAGACCAGATCAGGATTCGAAATATTGTAAAAAGCGTGGCCAGTTACTGAAATGTGAAATGGGGAAATGATAAAGGTCTCATCTTGATATAGTACACTCATTGGGCCTGTTCCATGGCGCCTCTAACCTCCTCTAAGCTGCTCCAACTGCAACTGCTCTGTATTATAGGATGCAACTGGAGCAAGCTGGAGCAACTTGGAGGAGTTTAGAGGTGCGACGGGAACAGGCCCATTGCAGCTCTGGTGGCGACTGGAAATTGAACAGATAGAAAATTGTAGATGGCGCTTTGATGCTGATTAATTATGCCTAGAGGGCGCTGCATCTAAGGACGACTTGAGTGAATGCGCTACAACTGCTTAGCGTTGTTTGTTATATTGAAGTTTCAAGCAGCATAACGAGATAATATTGAATATGCTTCGCTTAATACCTACATCACTACTTAATTTGATTCCACTTAATTATATTTGATTTACATGAGTGCCACCCGATCTATTCGTACATAATAATTTAAATCGCTAATACTTGTATACCTTAAATTGATATAGGAAACTAATACAATTATATGAATCAATAATCATCCATTTTTATTTTTTTGAAGGTCCTTACTCTGTGAGAAGATCATGGCTAGAAAATAATGTGATGTATTTAGTGTTTTAAGACTTTAACTTTATTAAAATAACTTCACTCGTATATTAACATGTTATATGATCACCGATGTCGATTTGTATACTATTGGGGGGACGAACCACCCCAATAATGTAAAATTTTAACATTACTCCTAACATTACCCCTCCATGGCGTTGCATGGTAAGAATGGAGTTAAAATATATAAAGTTAGCATTAGGGCTCCCCCAATCATTTTCATAAATCGACACCGCTGTATATGATGATAATATAATACCCATTTACTCCTCTCGTAAATTAGATAGTATACTGCAACGTATCGTAACAAAGGACAGATTTACTTCTGCAACGATACGGATTTATTCCTTGTCATTTTGTCATCATTGACAGAATTCATCCATCCCGCCTTTCCAGAAAATGAGGGTGATGAATCCTTTCCTGGATCCTCTGGTGATACGTCCCCATGGAGGATCGCCGAGCTCACCATCCCCAACCAGCCGCGCGCGGACACCATACCGAAGCAGCAACTGAAAGGTCGGCAGCTGAGTTTTAACTCAGAGTGGTATAGGCTGTTTCCATGGCTTCACTACTGCCCAGCGCGACAGAAAGTGCTGTGTTTTCACTGCGCTAAGGAACACGAGCTTGGGAAAACGACAAGGCATCAAGAATCAGCCTTCAGCTGGTCAGGATTCGGAAACTGGAAAAAGGCGCGGGACAAGTTCCGTGAGCATGCTGCGTCCATGGCTCATCGGGACGCTTTGTACAGCTCGACGGCACGTCCCGTGACCGAGGCGCTGAAATCTGCAGATGAGAAAGAGAGGAAGATCGCACGAGACAGTCTCACGAAAATCATCACCAGCCTTATGTTCCTGGCGAAACAAGGTTTGGCCCTCCGAGGACACGAGGATAACCAGGGAAATGTCATGCAGTTGCTGCAACTGCGTGCCTCGGACTGTTCTGAGCTGGAGCGCTGGCTGAAAAGAAAGGAAAATTTCACACACCAGGACTGTCAGAACGAAATACTGCGTCTGATAAGCCACGAGATTGTGCGCAGCATCATTGGTGAGATTTTGCACGCGCCAGAGGACAACACTGCGGATACAGACTCGAGCTGCCGACACTTTTCCGTCATAGTTGATGGTACGCAGGATCAGAGTGGTACCGAGCAGCAGTCAGTGTGTTTACGGTGCGTGGACGACAAGCTTTGTGTTCATGAGGAGTTTGTTGGTTTCTTTGAATCTAAGTCAACCACAGGAGCTGACTTAGCTCACATGATCAGTGATGCCCTGTGCCGATTGGGATTGCCGATAAGCCATCTCCGCGGCATGGCTTTCGATGGGGCCGCTAACATGTCTGGTAAGTTTGGCGGAGCACAGGCAATCCTGCGGAAGGCTCAACCGGCTGCTCTGTTTGTCCACTGCGGCGCTCATTGCGCCAACCTGGTGGCCAAAGACAGCACGGACGCGTCCAGGCTGATTCGGAACGCGTTGCAGACGGTGAACGAGATCGGCTCACTGTTCAGCCAGTCGATTAAGTTCCGCGAGCAGTTTGCTGTCATCCGCTTCGAGGAAGGAGAAGGTGCTCTGCGCAAGTTCCGACCGTTGTGTCCTACTCGGTGGACGGTCCGCCTAGCAGCGGTGGAGGATATTCTGGACCAGTATGATGATGTGCTGTGTGCTCTGCACGCGGTGTCTTCAGGCAGCAGTAATATGTCCGCACGGGAATCAGGCCTCCATTCACAGCTCGGCAAAGGGTCGACGTTGATCGCAATCCACATGGCACGCGTCGTTCTGGCTCCTCTGGGCCGCCTGAACCGCCGGCTGCAGAGCGCCACCTGCAGCGTGTCTGACCTGCTGGGCAGCGTGCGGGGAACCTCCCAGCTGCTCCGCGCTCAGCGTGACCAGGCGGAGGCTGTAATTGCCAGACTCCGCCACCAGGTGGATAAATCCAGCTGTGAGGAGCCTATCGCGATGCCCCGGAAGAAAAAGACACCGGCACGCTTTTCTGAAGGCGCCGACGCTACAACGGACATCGGCGTAGACGAGTACCTGCGACAAGAGCTTGTCATGGTACTGGATGAAGCATGTGCTCAGCTGGAGCAGCGCTTTGACCAAGACGGTGTAAAGGAGCACGCGAAGATAGAGAGCCTTCTCTTGGGGCGGCACGACGCAGTTACCGTGGCTGACCAACTAAAAAGTAGTCCTTGGGCCGCAGATCTGTTCGCGGCCGATCTGTCGCCCCAGCTGCAAGTGGTATTCCGGGAAAGAAAACCAGCCTCCCTGAGGGAAGCCATCGAAACGATCATGGAGATGCCGGCAAGCACAAGGAAAATGTTTGTGATCAGGCCGATGTGATCAGGCTGGTGCGGCTGCTGCTGACGCTGCCTGCAAGTTCCGCGACGGCAGAACGGAGCTTCAGTGCACTGCGTCGTCTCAAAACTTGGCTCCGCTCAACTATGTGCCAAGTGCGACTCAACTCTGTGGCCATTTGCAACGTCCATCGAAGCCGGGTGGATCGAGTTGATCCAGCCAATATAGCGGCTCAGTTCGTGAGCCTGAACGCGGACCGGGAAAGGGTGTTCGGGCGCAAGTAAGGCGGTGACCGTGTGTGTAGAGCATGTGCAGCGTCGCATCTGTAAGCACTAAGCTGTGCTGTTGTTTTTCTTTCAAATGTGCAAACATTTTTTTTAACGTTTTTTAGTGGACCGACGTGTTTTTTTACGTTTTTTTTTGCGGACAGATGTTTTTTAACGTTACAAAATTGTTTGAAATATATATGTAACACATTGATGGAAATATACCACATTTGTATCGGCTCTACCAGTCTATCAATTCGTCCCCCCCAGTCCAAAACCCGTGGCGACGCCCCTGCCAGTCACCCCCTTTTCATGTGCCTGAACACGCCCCTGAAACTCTATATGTAATACATTAAATAATGGAAGCAGAAGCTATCTTTTACATCTTGATAGCTATAAATGTCCCTTACATCGCTCTATTGGCGTCCCGCCAAGGATTGAATACTTCCTGGAACCCCCCCCCCCTTTTCAAGACTCTGAAACAGCCTCTGCCATGCAATTTGTATGATATTTCATTAACATCAACTAATTTGCACTTGTTGAAATCACCGTAAACCGATGTAACGCTTTCATACTTGAGGCAGTTAGGAAGAAACCGTGAAGATCGCATTTCCGTATTATCGCCAAATGTCGCCTCCGAACCCACCCAAAACTGTGCCTCTGTTCAGGTTAAGAACTCAAAATTTTGACACCAAATGCGGTATTCAATTCTATGAAAAGTCCCAAAATTTCATGGGCCTGCTCCCAGCCGTTCTGGAGATATCTGCGAAAAACATGAGGGGGGGGGGCGGAATCCGCCCCCCCCCCTGTTACAAATAGGGTTAAGTCAGGTTAAGACATTGGTTTAGCAAAACTTTGAGAACAAAAGTATACAACAGGAATCATAATTACATTATGGGTGAAATTGACTAGATAGTGGATATATAATGCAACATTTCATAATGTGTCCTACATAACGCTCTTTCCCGTAGCTTTGTAGGTATGTATGTGCATCATACATGTTTTAGATAAATTCAAAGTAAGTATCTGAATCCAAGAGATCGACAGATAACGTTAGCATCATTGCTGGCCCAGCTTTCATCGCAAACCAGACCCCATGCGCCGCCAGTTCTTCTCAGCTCCACTCGGCCTTCATTGCAAGAAGGACCCCCGGCCAATCGGTATTCATCTGCAGCATGAGTGCTTTCTATTGATAAAGTTCCAGCTCGGCGTGAGTGAAACAGCATGCACAGTAACGATGGCGCTCGGAGCACTGCGAAAGGAAGGATACTATATGTAGGTGAATGTCGTTGGGGCTGGCGATGGATAAGAGCTGACCTGGGGCTCTTCTAGTCTGGATCCGAACCCAAGATCGTCTATATGTAGGATTCGAACTCCCTCCCTACTGTCCTACTAGCTCTCCATTTATCGCCCGCAACCATCATCATCAGGGCTGTAACGTAAAAGAGAAGTAGGGGGACGCTCCCATTTACCGGCATAGGGGTAGCGGTAGGGAAATGTTGGGGTTTCAGATAGGGTGAAGAGGGCAATCACTGGCGGATCCAACCTCTCTCCGTGGGGTGGGGGCATCTTTTTGTGGCAAAAAGGTACCCCCCATTTTATTTTCTCCGCGTATTTGGGCCGGTCACCTTGTTTTGGTATTCTAGCTTAAGGAATTCACTTGACAAATAACAAAACAAATTGACTTGATGGATTCCCCCCAAAACAAAACAAAAAAGTATTTTTTTGGGGTCCAAAACCAAAAGCTTCGAAAAGTCGAGATAGCCATTTTGAAGAGAATGCCATTGCCGTTCTTCTGACGTTTTATTTGCAATTTGCTTCAAAATTATATTTTTCACCCTCGCCCTACGGGGGGGGGGGCTGACAGCCCCCCTGATGTTTTTCTTGAATAACTTTTGACACATAAGGTGCATCTTGCTGAAAGTTTTGGTAGCTGGTTCTACAACAATTATACGTAGGCTTTAAAAATTTATTTGACATTGGTTATGCATTTTGGGAGATAATAATGTTTTGATGACGTCAAGTTGGTAAAAAAATGAGAAATATTTGACAAATCGTAGAAAACAGAGTTTTAAAGCAAATTGCGAACTCAATTCAACAAAGATACAAATGTCATTCTCTTTAAAATGGCAATCTCGGATTTTCAAAATTTTGGGTTTTTGACCCCTAAAGTAAATATTTTTTTTTGGGGGAAAAATCCCCACAAAATCAACATTTTCAAAGATATTAGAAAAACCGGAATTTATGTGAGAGAACTGAGTATGAACAATACTCATACCAAATTTCAAAGCAATATTTGCATTATTGACTGAGTGATGGCTTCCTAAGTGTAAGAAACTGATGACGTCATTTTTTAAAATAACTTTTTTGACATTTTTGGACAAGATACGAACAAATAATTACTTTTTTTGTATTCCTGAGCCAAAACTGGTCTAATAACATGCCTTTTTATTTACATTTATCAATTTCTAATTTTGAGGTTTTCTGAAGAGCAAAATTGCTGTTCTGGACGTGGTAAATCCGAGGTCATTCACTTGACCTGGAAGGTCACCCGTTGATCTGAAACCTAAAAATCGCATACTGTTAGATTTCTCTCATGACAGTAAACATGTTGGTTCTTACCGAATTGCTCTAAGTTGATTGGTTTGGAAGTTAACAGGGAGGGGGCTGTCAGACCCCCCCCCCGTAGGGCGAAGGTGAAACAAGCAGGGTGAGGGTTAACGATGTTCCCAACATTTATCGTTTTCCCACCAAAAATGGCATGGCATGACCTCATTAAAACGTCATTATCTCCCAAATAACTATATAAATTCCATTGCAATTTGGTGAAAACACGTTGAATTGATGCAGCATAAGGTTTTGAAAGGTTCACGTTTATATCTATCATAGTTGTCAAGTTATTGAGAAAATCCGGGAGGGTGGCAGATTCTGCCCCTCCCCCCGAGCGGGGCCCCGCGCCCTGCTGGGTAAGTGTCACTGGGGCTGTTTGAATTGCATCAGATGCGCTGTGTTATCCATCATTGAAAGAAAGGAATATATAAAAACTTCAAATTCATTCACTCGAGAAAAAACTTCCGTTTTCATGAAGTTTTCTCTAAGATGATTGTTTTTCACGTTCAGCGCAGGGAACGCGCGGGAGGGGGGGGGGGGCATACTTGTATCAGGCATGTAGCCAGGATTTCATCTAGGGAGGGGGGGGGGGGGGGGTGCCTCGAAGGGCCCTCTTCCCGAGCGCTGAAAGAGCCCCTTCCCAAGCGTTGAAAGGGCCAAACAAAACGGATGAAAAGGCACGATACACGGATGAAAAATGCAGTATGACAGGTATGGCATGGGCCATACCAACTTTTAGAAGCTGGAGTTAGCAAACTGCCATATCAACTTTGGAACCAGCGACACCAATTTGGAATCAGCTATACCAACTTGGAATATTTTTGTTTGAGCTCAAGACCTGGAATTCTTAAACAAATTGCACCGCGGAGCGGCGCGATTTTTTTTTAGTATTATGCCCTGGATATGCATTCTCATCAATGCGTCGCATTGCGCATGGTGCGGACCTCAAAAAATGCTATTATGCGTTTAAAAGAGCGGTAAAAAAGTGCTAAAGTGAACTATTTTGCCCAATTATATAGGAAAGTAGCAACATAACACATAAATGCGACGAGAAACGGACCGTTTTTTCTTTCTTCTAACGCGCGTATAATATAATTTGTATTGAATATTTTTTAACACTGTTTTGAGAGACATGATAATAATCAGAATTTCTAACCTAACTCTCATATTGCCAAAAAAGATGTTTTAGTAAATTAAACACAAGATCGGAAGCTTTCGGCTTGCGCCTTCATCAGTCATCCAAGTGAAAGGCCCGGGGTCCCTTCAGATCGTATAGGGCCCCCTCCGACCTTTTTCAACGTCCTTCTGACCTGTTCAGGGACTCAGTTGGGATCCGCGAAAATACATGATGTGGAGTGGGTGATATATATTAAATACAAAGAGGGCTTACTCTACATGGCTGATGAAGGCGCAAGCCGAAAGCTTCCGATCTTGTGTTTAATTTACTAAAACATCTTTTTTGGCAATATGAGAGTTAGGTTAGAAATTCTGATTAATATAATTTGTAGTTAAATTGCGCCGCGGAGCGGCGCAGTTTTTTATTTATTTATTGCCTGGACATCTGAATTCTTACTGTTGAAAGGCCCAGGGTCCCTTCAGATCGTATAGGGTCCCCTCCGACCTTTTCAACGTCCTTCTGACCTGTTCAGGGACTCAGTTGGGATCCGCGAAAATACATGATGTGGAGTGGGTGATATATATTAAATACAAAGAGGGCTTACTCTACAAGAACAATTAAAATCGGAGCTTGCGGGTATATTGTAACACCCTTCGTTAGCGATAAAGAGGCATTTGTAGCACGGCCGGTTTCTCTGTGTCCCGTGGGACGCGGCCGGCCAGGAGAATAAAGATGAGTAGAGTAGCCGATGATATTTTCCGTGATAGACACACAGGTGAGAGCAGCAGCAAACAGACGAGACGGCAGCAGTGAGCGACTGTACGGCGCGTGGTAGTGCGCCGCAAGACCGCGAGAGCACAAGCGCACAGGAGCAGGCGAGAGCAGTCCGGCGTCCGAGACCCCGGGTCGAACTCTCTTCATCTCACGACCGTACACACCGTTCACAGTTTGCTACACCTAGTTTCTATTATGCTAACTACTACTATTGGCCAGCGGGTCCGTTCGCCTCAGGCTGCTACTCTTCTAATTGGTGGCACAGTTCTGTTGGAGCTCTGGGATTCGTCGTTGGGCGGCAAGGCCAGAGATACTAGGTAGACCCGTCCGGGGTAGGCAGCGAAATGCGTGATGTCACGGGCACGTGACGTCACACGCTCCCTATTCAAATAGTGTTAAATCGGCCTACTTTCGCGTCCTACCATTTGCATACCTTAGGTGCCAGAGGGATCAATTGAGCACTAAATGATAGATTGAAACGTCCTCTACAGCTCGCTTTTGGGACATTTTCTCCTAAATTGCAAGGGTGAGCCGCTAGACGATGTCAAAGCGAGGCATGCAACCGAGCGAGGCCCATGCCTATATAAGGCAATGTTTGGATTTTGGCCACGGAGAACTGTCGCTGGATGCTGCTTTTGGTTGAAGTGCGAATTTTGTATTATTTCACCTGGTTGTTGATGAAGTAAGGTGACTGGAGGATACTTTGTAGTAGTATCTATCAAATGAAAGTATTTTTACATCTGGATTACACTTGTTTCACCTACAATTATGTTGAAGATCGTTGAGTGACGAATGCGCCACCGTAAATAAACATGGCGGCCGCGCTGGTCGAAGGCGTAATTCTTTTGGTAGACCGAGAAGTGCCACGAGACGGTCTACGAAAGGAAATACGCTTCTCCCGATTCGGCTACCCCATTGGTGGAAATCGAGCTGGAAAGTGACGCCATGGGACAGGGTGGACACGTTACGGAGATAGTGTAGCGTTGGGGAATGACAGAGGGGTCATAGGGGTAGAGAGAGAGTGGGAGGGTATGATAGGGAACAAGGAGCTGGGCCGGGTTCCGCTCCACTCTGGCGTGTGGAGGGAGGGGTACGTTGTAGAGTGGGATAGCAGTGGGGGGATACATTGTAGGGAGAGGGGAATGGAGAAGAAGGTAGAAGGAGAGCGGGGGTTTAAAGAGAAAGGAGAAATGGGAGACGAAGAGTGCATCCACTCCACCAGCTGTCATGGGAAGCTGCTGCTCCCTCTGGCTGTACTGGGAACTGCTGATCCCTCTTGTCCTCTTCGTCAGCTCGACCTTCGGTGACCTGCCGTGACCTGCAGTGACCTGCAGTGACCTGCAGTGTTCTGCAGTGACCTGCAGTGACCTGTCATGACCTGCAGTGACCTGCAGTGACATGCAGTGACCTGCAGTGACATGCAGCGACCTGCAGTGACCTGTCCGGTTCGTAGGTCTGCTAGAAGTGATGGGAGATGTAGAAACTGATGTAGAGATGTAGGTGTAGCATAGCGTAGATGTAGAGACAGATGTCTTGATGTAGGTATAGCGTAGCGTAGCAAGATCCCCTTCCGCGTACAAAACATCTGATGGTGATAGATGCTTTTAAATTTTGAGAGACTGATCATCCTGGTCCATCGTATAGACTGGTTCACCGACATGCCATTTCACTGCTCGAGGACGGGAGGGGCAGTGTCTCGCCCATGAGGGTGAGGACGGTACAAAGGGAAAAGGGGTAGGATTAGCGTCGGTTGTGACGCCCTGGTGACCACTGCCAACTTTCGTGATTAGGTATCTCTTTACAATCGTAAGTCGGATCGTAAGTTAGGTCATCCGTCCAGTTACCCATCCCCTCGAACCCCTGCTCACCTCCAAAGCCAAAATCGCCCACTTTGTCTTACGCCCAGCGTCGCTAAGTTTTGCTTTCCTTCGAGTGATGATCCGTACGGCTGTCCAGGCAAAGTTCGGATTACTCCTACTGGGCCTTAACCTAAGATTTATCCGTCATCATCCGCACTGCCACTTTCCCAGCTACAGACATTCCGCTTTCATTCGCCCCATAATTATTTGTCCGTCCCAAAAAAATTTCCTCCCAGTAGTGCCGGATGCCAGCTGGATGAGTGACTCCCAGGTAGGATAAATGTCCTCGTCAATACGAAATCTTACTAGCGCTCCGCTGAACGACAGCATTGCTGCGTGGGCCGCCCAGAATATATGTATTCAACGTAATCCGTCCGGTTCCTACTTTAGAAGGGAGCTAGTTTATCCATAGGACTTATATGAAACACCGACTACGCTTTACTGCTCGTCTTATCCTCTCTGTCCGGGAGAGGCTCCTATACCTACTGTCCGGGCCTCCGACCTGGGCTCCGCCGGACCTGGGTCCTCTATCCGGGCCTACCTTGGGCTCCGCCGGACCTCTGACCTCCATCCGGGCCACGACCTGGCTCCGCCGGACCAACTTTCTAAGTTAACATCGACCGGCATCGACGGCGAGCTACGCGGATGTCCTTGCCTATATACCGACTGCGGGCGCCCGGGAATCTCTAGAGGAGATATTCCCGTTTAACCTAGAGTGACTTCTGAGGCACGTCCGGCCTCCTCCTCCCTCTTATCCTTCCTCCCTCGCCCTCCTTTTTCTGCGCCAACCTATCATCCTCTGGCATTTGGCACCCGCAGTCTCGGACTTACTAATTGTAACCTCCCTGTGATATGCGGCCAGCCGATATCACTCGGTCTGGGCATAATTTTCCACGAGCACTTTCATTCACATGTTTCGCCACGCTGATAGATTTTCGATACAAGGATCGGGCACACAAGCCGTCATGCCTCTCCTCCAAGCTCCGATACGATTTAATCTCTGTCCTGTCCTGTCCTGACCCACTGTTGCAGGGATCACACCTCCCTGTCTTGTCCTGTCCCACTGTTGCAGGGATCACACCTCCCTGTCCTGTCCTGTCCTGACCCACTGTTGCAGGGATCACACCTCCCTGTCCTGTCCCACTGTTGCAGGAATCACACCTCCCTGTCCTGTCCTATCCCACTGTTGCAGGGATCACACCTCCCTGTCCTGTCCCACCGTTGCAGGGATCAAACCTCCCAGCACTGTCCTGACCCATTGTTGCAGGGATCAAACCTCCCAGCACTGTCCTGACCCATTATTGCAGGGATCACACCTCCCCGGCCTGTCCTGACCCATTGTTGCAGGGATCACACCTCCCTGGCCTGTCCTGTCCCACTGTTGCAGGGATCAAACCTCCCAGCACTGTCCTGACCCATTGTTGCAGGGATCACACCTCCCTGGCCTGTCCTGACCACTGTTGCAGGAATGACACCTCCCTGTCCTGTCCATGTCCTTCTAGCTATCCTATTACGAAATCAGTATCAGCGACGTTTCTCCAACTATGCCTGAGTACTAACCGCTTTACCAGTTCTCTATCGGGGACGTAAATTATATGACTCTTAGGTAATTTCCCACATGGGAAACGTTGTCCAAAAAGAATCGCCACCAGAGATAACGTGCATATATCACAAATGACCCATTTCAATAAGCATCAGCTAGTAATCTCCTAAATATCACTTTTAAACTTCAATATAATCGGCAGTGCACCATCGTCAGAATATATTCAAATAATTTAACGCTGTTTATAGTTGGCTAATAATAAGGCTTAAGTTACCACTTGGACTGTCAATATACAGGACATCTAACATTACAGTTGTACCATGACGTTAACAAAGGGAAGGCGTCGGCTGTAATGTCGTAAATCGCGAGCTGCTGGCTGAAGGTGTATTTTTAACAGACGGTTAGGAGACTCACAATATTAAGAAAGTTAATTTGACTGTTATACTTATCATCCACTGACTCGCAAGTATACGTCTGTTGCAGGTTGCTGCACCCTTAGAACCTATTACGGGCTGAACTAGTTATGGTTTGATCGATAATTCCAAAGAAGGTAATATAGACAGGGATTTAACGTTAACCACTCCGGATCAGCGGCACGAGTTCATCAGCGACAGAAACGAGGTCGCATTGACGGCTAAGGAATCGCATTTATCATACACCGTCCTTAAACAATCGTCGGTAGGAAGCGATGCTGGACCAATAGCTAATAGCGCATCGCCGATTTTACATATGTAATCTTAGACAGACAATCCCCTGGCGGTAACTTACCAGTCTCCGATTTGTGTTGTCCCGCTCAACATAGAGCACACCTCTAAGCGACAGAATGAACCGATACTTTATAACCAATCGATGCCGTCTCAGTGATATGGTCCTTACATTTGTTATCCTTACCTGCCAAGCTAGAATGACGAGTCTCTACCCAACCTCACTAATACTTTGTCTGGTAGTTGGGTTACCTGGCGTTTTAACCGTTCAGCGAAAGTTACCATTCCGTGATTTGAAATCGTCCACAACTCTGATACATAACGTTAAATTTACTGAAGCGGAAACGTACTTAATCATTAAACTCGGGCTTCTGGCTAAGTATTGCGAGCAAGACGAGAACGAATTAATCGAACCATTCAAACAACAATCGAAACATATCCTACTTATCTGCGGCTATACTGGCTTAATTCTTGCCTGACCTCATGCTGTCGGGGAACCGCATCGCTGTGTCATCCGGGCCACGACCTGGCTCCGCCGGACCAACTTTCTAAGTTAACATCGACCGGCATCGACGGCGGGCCACGCGGATGTCCTTGCCTATATACCGACTGCGGGCGCTCGGGAATTTCTTTAGGAGGTCTCCCCGTTTAACCGTGAGTGACTTCTGAGGCACGTCTGGCCTCCTCCTCCCTCTTATCCTTCCTCCCTCTTATCCTTCCTCCCTCGCCCTCCTTCTTCTGCGCCAACCTATCATCCTCTGGGCATTTGGCACCCGCAGTCTCGGACTTACTACTTGTAACCTCCCTGTGATATGCGGCCAGCCGATATCACTCGGTCTGGGCATAATTTTCCACGAGCACTTCATTTGCATGTTTTGCCACACTGATAGATTATCGATACAGGGATCGTGCATACAAACCGTCATGCCTCTTCTCCAAGCTCCAATACTATTTCATCTCTGTCCGGCCCTGACTTGACTGTGAGTATTATCAGCCATAGTACATTTATCTTACCTCTCTCTGCTGGAATACGTAATTACTGCTATCTGCCGAGACACATTACTGATACTTCCTTCGAGTGTACTTCGGATGCCTGAGCCTTGGCCTCTGCATTAGCGGTGGTATCCCTTTAATCGTATGCGTCTCAACGCCCTCGCCACACATCGGCGCTACATCAGTACTATTTGCATCTAGGCTCGATTCACTCTGTTCCTTTGCGTTCCTGTCTCGTGATAGTCTCCACGGGCAGCTTGCACATTGCTCCGCCCTTTAAAAAGTAAATCCAGCCCTTTACCAGTAATTTCCTACATGGGAAACGTTGTCCAAAAATAATCGCAACCAGAGATAACGTGCATATATCACAAATGACCCATTTCAATAAGCATCAGCTAGTAATCTCCTAAATATCACTTTTAAACTTCAATATAATCGGCAGTGCACCATCGTCAGAATATATTCAAATAATTTAACGCTGTTTATAGTTGGCTAATAATAAGGCTTAAGTTACCACTTGGACTGTCAATATACAGGATATCTAACATTACAGTTGTACCATGACGTTAACAAAGGGAAGGCGTCGGCTGTAATGTCGTAAATCGCTAGCTGCTGGCTGAAGGTGTATTTTTAACAGACGGTTAGGAGACTCACAATATTAAGAAAGTTAATTTGACTGTTATACTTATCATCCACTGACTCGCAAGTATACGTCTGTTGCAGGTTGCTGCGCCCTTAGAACCTTTTACGGGCTGAACTAGTTATGGTTTGATCGATAATTCCAAAGAAGGTAATATAGACAGGGATTTAACGTTAACCACTCCGGATCAGCGGCACGAGTTTATCAGCGACAGAAACAAGGTCGCATTGACGGCTAAGGAATCGCATTTCTCATACACCGTCCTTAAACAATCGTCGGTAGGAAGCGATGCTGGACCAATAGCTAATAGCGCATCGCCGATTATACATATGTAATCTTAGACAGACAATCCCCTGGCGGTAACTTACCAGTCTCCGATTTGTGTTGTCCCGCTCAACATAGAGCACACCTCTAAGCGACAGAATGAACCGATACTTTATAACCAATCGATGTCGTCTCAGTGATATGGTCCTTACATTTGTTATCCTTACCTGCCAAGCTAGAATGACGAGTCTCTACCCAACCTCACTAATACTTTGTCTGGTAGTTGGGTTACCTGGCGTTTTAACCGTTCAGCGAAAGTTACCAATCCGTGATTTGAAATCGTCCACAACTCTGATACGTAACGTTAAATTTACTGAAGCGGAAACGTACTTAATCATTAAACTCGGGCTTCTGGCTAAGTATTGCGAGCAAGACGAGAACGAATTAATCGAACCATTCAAACAACAATCGAAACATATCCTACTTATCTGCGGCTATACTGGCTTAATTCTTGCCTTACCTCATGCTGTCGGGGAACCGCATCGCTGTGTACATTTCCTTCCTTCAACGACCCTCTCGACTCCATCATGTCTCCTTTCCCCCGTAAAATGTTACACAAATTTACAATGTTTATTTTAACTCAGCAACTAAACAAACGGTAGCGCAGTAAATAATCGTTTTTGGTACGTCCCAATCAATTTACATGTTCAACCAATGATTCATTTGAATCTCCGCCTAATATCACCAAAACCAGCACAGAACCGAATAATTGACTCGCTCAATCTCTAGTTTAAAATATTAACTAAAACCGCTCGTATTTACATGCGCCAATGCGCTAGGGCTTACGCCATGACCTGCAACGCAGCGTGCTGGATTCCAAAGTACTACGGTCGCCTGGCATCACACCTCTAGTACAGCATCGGCTACACATACATTTTTCCTGCCTTCCTAGGTAAAAAGTAGCGAGCCTGGACAGATGACCCAAATTACGTAAAATATCCCACTTAGTCCCTTATTGTTTAAATTTTGAAGTCACCGGACCTGGGCAGAATTTCGGGTAGGATCGGAGAGGATGAGCAGCTTCGTGACTTACTGTGATCTGCCGCCGTCGGCTCAGTTCTTGCCGTCTTCCTCTCTCTGCGGCTGTCAGCCCTGCCACGGCGGACGGCTGCCGCCGCCGCGCCGCGGGCAGCGCGCGTGCTGGGGTCCCGTTGTCGACTGCCTCCGCTGCTGTCCGCTGCTGTCCGCTCCCCTTGCGCTGTCTGCTCCTCCCCGCTGTCTTGTCTCCGCTGTCAGCCCTGCCACGGCGGACGGCTGCCGCCGCCGCGCCGCGGGCAGCGCGCGTGCTGGGGTCCCGTTGTCGACTGCCTCCGCTGCTGTCCGCTGCTGTCCGCTGCTGTCCGCTCCCCTTCCGCTGCTGTCCGCTCCTGTCCGCTGTCTTGTCTCCGCTGTCAGCCCTGCCACGGCGGACGGCTGCCGCCGCCGCGCCGCGGGCAGCGCGCGTGCTGGGGTCCCGTTGTCGACTGCCTCCGCTGCTGTCCGCTGCTGTCCGCTCCCCTTCCGCTGCTGTCCGCTCCTGTCCGCTGTCTTGTCTCCGCTGTCAGCCCTGCCACGGCGGACGGCTGCCGCCGCCGCGCCGCGGGCAGCGCGCGTGCTGGGGTCCCGTTGTCGACTGCCTCCGCTGCTGTCCGCTGCTGTCCGCTCCCCTTCCGCTGTCTGTGCGACGTTGCCTCTTTTTATACTCCGACCCGGCGGTGTCTTGCTCTGGGTGTGGCACACCCCCGTCTTCTGATTGGCCGATTCTTGCCGTCGACAATTTTGCATTTCTAGTGTATAGAGCTTCTTCAAACTTCTTAATGACCTTTCTTACTTAATTTTGTTCATAATATAATTGCTTCAAGTAGTGCATATTTCTTCCACTTTCTTGTTTGCTTGCTACCTATGGCCACGCCCTTTGCTTTGTTACTGCCATGTGTCTGGTGTCTGGTGCAAATATCTTTATATAAGTTTGATAAGAGGACTACGGCATCTTTATATAACCAGATAATTTTGGTTTCTTGATAATGCATCTTGCTGATAAAATGGTATTCTTCAATAATCAATCTGGTAGTCCTTTCAGTCATTGCATTCCAATTATTACGTCGTAGTATCGTTTTTAGATGACTTTCTTTTCATCCCTTTATTTTTCCAGCATGAAATGTTCGCCTTCTTCAGTTTAACGAAACTCTTGACATGCTTAATTTTGTATCATTGCTTGGAGCTACGTTCAAGTTCAGTAATTTGTAGTGCTGCATTAACAATCGTTAAATATATATACATATATATATATATATATATATATACATACACATATATATATATACACATACATATATATATATATATATACATATATATATATATATATACACATACATATATACATATATATATACATATATACATATATATATATATATATATATATATATATATATATATATATATATATATATATATATATATATATATATATATATATATATATATATATATATATATATATATATATATATATATATATATATATATATATATATATATATATATATATATATATATATATATATATATATATATATATATATATATATATATATGTATATATATATATATATATGCCGGCGTTGATCGTATTTCTAATTTTATCCTTACTTGCAATTAGCTCTTCGCCCTTGTGATAATATCAATTCTTCTTTTTAGACAATACTTCTGATTTTACGTCTTACTCCGCGTATATCGTACACGTCATTTGTTCCGTAATAATTGACTGCGATTTTCTATCACTTCGCATCAATAGTGTCGGTTTATCATCCGCATTCCTTCTCAACAACGATTCTTCCCTTACTTCAAACCCGTCTCTTTGTTGGCGTGCTACAGTTCTACACAGCTGTCCCTCTGCCTTTGGGCGGCCGCCCTGGCTGTGCTGACTCATAGGACATAGAGGGGAGGGGCTGGGTGATGTGGCAGCGCAGGTAGGGACGGTACTGGGGCCGGTACGCAAATGGGACTGGTACCGTAATGGGTGTACCTGAGGGGCGTACACCCGGCTAGCGTTGCTCCCCGCCGTCGTCTCATAAAGACATAAAGACATAAAAGAAAAGTGCAACAAAGAGCCTCTTGGGCCCATCCGAGGTTGCACCCCCCCCCCCATCCCCCCCCCTCCACCAGTCTCGCCCCTTCAAATCACCTTACTCTACCTGCATAAAAGAAGGCTAATCCCACGAGTATTTATGAACTAATCCCTTCTCTGTAAAGTATTTATCTAATCTAATTTTGAAGGAAGCAAGTGTCACTGCATCAGCGACATCCCCTGGTAGCATATTCCAATGTCCTACAACCCTTCTACTGAAAAATGACTGTCGTAGCCTAGTCCTACTTTGTTTCATAATGAGTTTATGCTGATGACCTCTACCTCGATTTTCCCTATTGAACTCAAACATACCCTTTAAATATCCAGAATGCTGACTATTTACAAATTTGAAGACTTCAATTAGATCTCCTCTTAGCCTTCTATATCTAAGTGAAAACATACCCAATTTCCTTAATCTATCTTCATAAGGTAAACTACCAAGACAATTAATCATTTTTGTTGCCCTTTTTTGAACTCTTTCTAACAACCAGCAATCTTTCTCATATGTTGGAGACCAGGCTTGTACACAATACTCCAAATGTGGTCTAACGTATGCACAATACAGTTTTGTTATTACCTTTTCACTCTTGTAGGAAACATTTCTGTTAATGGCCCCTAGCATTCTAAGTGCCTTTTTCCTAGCTTCTACAACCTGGTCTGACGCTGATAGTCTATTGTTTATGTAGCGGGGTACATCTTCTCAGCATGTTCCAATGCACCGGGCCTGACTCCTCTGACAAAACATTCCGATCCGGCCGGCGGCAGACGCCCCCTCTCCTCGCATCCAACCCAGACATGCAAAAACTCGGGTCCGAAGCCCGAGACTGCAAGTCTAGTAACTACAGTCATCACAGCCATCGCCAGAACAGCTGAGTAAGCGAGACGACGGCGGGGAGCAACGCCAGCCGGGTGTACGCCCCTCAGGTACACCCATTACGGTACCAGTCCCATTTGCGTACCGGCCCCAGTACCGTCCCTACCGGCGCTGCCACATCACCCCGCCCCTCCCCTCTATGTCCTATGAGTCAGCACAGCCAGGGCGGCCGCCCAAAGGCAGAGGGACAGCTGTGTAGAACTGTAGCACGCCAACAAAGAGACGGGTTTGAAGTAAGGGAAGAATCGTTGTTGAGAAGAAATGCGGATGATAAACCGACACTATTGATGCGAAGTGATAGAAAATCGCAGTCAATTATTACGGAACAAATGACGTGTACGATATACGCGGAGTAAGACGTAAAATCAGAAGTATTGTCTAAAAAGAAGAATTGATATTATTACAAGGGCGAAGAGCTAATTGCAAGTAAGGATAAAATTAGAAATACGATCAACGCCGGCATATATATATATATATATATATATATATATATATATATATATATATATATATATATATATATATGTATGTGTATGTGTGTATATATATATGTATATATATATATATATATATATATATATATATATATATATATATATATATATATATATATATATATATATATATATATATATATATATATATATATATATATATATATATATGTATATATATGTATATATATATATATATATATATATATATATATGTATATATATATATATATATATATATATATATATATATATATGTATATATATATGTATATATATGTATATGTATGTGTATGTATATATATATATATATATATATGTATATATATTTAACGATTGTTAATGCAGCACTACAAATTACTGAACTTGAACGTAGCTCCAAGCAATGATACAAAATTAAGCATGTCAAGAGTTTCGTTAAACTGAAGAAGGCGAACATTTCATGCTGGAAAAATAAAGGGATGAAAAGAAAGTCATCTAAAAACGATACTACGACGTAATAATTGGAATGCAATGACTGAAAGGACTACTTGATTGATTATTGAAGAATACCATTTTATCAGCAAGATGCATTATCAAGAAACCAAAATTATCTGGTTATATAAAGATGCCGTAGTCCTCGTATCAAACTTATATAAATATATTTGCACCAGACACCAGACACATGGCAGTAACAAAGCAAAGGGCGTGGCCATAGGTAGCAAGCAAACAAGAAAGTGGAAGAAATATGCACTACTTGAAGCAATTATATTATGAACAAAATTAAGTAAGAAAGGTCATTAAGAAGTTTGAAGAAGCTCTATACACTAGAAATGCAAAATTGTCGACGGCAAGAATCGGCCAATCAGAAGACGGGGGTGTGCCACACCCAGAGCAAGACACCGCCGGGTCGGAGTATAAAAAGAGGCAACGTCGCACAGAGAGGAAAAAGGGCAGCGACGAGCAGCGGACAGCAGCGGAGGCAGTCGACTTCGGGACCTCAGCACGCGCGCTGCCCGCGGCGCGGCGGCGGCAGCCGTCCGCCGTGGCAGGGCTGACAGCCGCAGAGAGAGGAAGACGGCAAGAACTGAGCCGACGGCGGCAGATCACAGTAAGTCACGAAGCTGCTCATCCTCTCCGATCCTACCCGAAATTCTGCCCAGGTCCGGTGACTACAAAATTTAAACAATAAGGGACTAAGTGGGATATTTTACGTAATTTGGGTCATCTGTCCAGACTCGCTACTTTTGACCTAGGAAGGCAGTAAAAATGTATGTGTAGCCGATGCTGTACTAGAGGTGTGATGCCAGGCGACCGTAGTACTTTGGAATCCAGCACGCTGCGTTGCAGCAGGTCATGGCGTAAGCCCTAGCGCATTGGCGCATGTAAATACGAGCGGTTTTAGTTAGTATTTTAAACTAGAGATTGAGCGAGTCAATTATTCGGTTCTGTGCTGGTTTTGGTGATATTAGGCGGAGATTCACAGGAATCATTGGTTGAACATGTAAATTGATTGGGACGCACCAAAAACGATTATTTACTGCGTTACCGTTTGTTTAGTTGCTGAGTTAAAATAAACATTGTAAATTTGTGTAACATTTTACGTGGGAAAGGAGACATGATGGAGTCGAGAGGGTCGTTGAAGAAAGGAAATGTACACAGCGATGCGGTTCCCCGACAGCATGAGGTAAGGCAGGAATTAAGCCAGTATAGCCGCAGATAAGTAGGATATGTTTCGATTGTTGTTTGAATGGTTCGATTAATTCGTTCTCGTCTTGCTCGCAATACTTAGCCAGAAGCCAGAGTTTAATGATTAAGTACGTTTCCGCTTCAGTAAATTTAACGTTATGTATCAGAGTTGTGGACGATTTCGAATCACGGAATGGTAACTTTCGCTGAACGGTTAAAACGCCAGGTAACCCAACTACCAGACAAGGTATTAGTGAGGTTGGGTAGAGACTCGTCATTCTAGCTTGGCAGGTAGTACACCTTCAGCCAGCAGCTCGCGATTTACGACATTACAGCCGACGCCTTCACTTTGTTAACGTCGTGGTACAACTGTAATGTTAGATGTCCTGTATATTGACAGTCCAAGTGGTAACTTAAGCCTTATTATTAGCCAACTATAAACAGCGTTAAATTATTTGAATCTATTCTGACGATGGTGCACTGCCGATTATATTGAAGTTTACAAATGATATTTAGGAGATTACTAGCTGATGCTTATTGAAATGGGTCATTTGTGATATATGCACGTTATCTCTGGTTGCGATTCTTTTTGGACAACGTTTCCCATGTAGGAAATTACCTAAGGGTCATATAATTTACGTCCCCGATAGCGAACTGGTAAAGCGGTTAGTACTCAGTCATAGTTGGAGAAACGTCGCTGATATTGATTTCGTAATAGGATAGCTAGAAGGACATGGACTGGACAGAGAGGTGTCATTCCTGCAACAGTGGTCAGGACAGGCCAGGGAGGTGTGATCCCTGCAACAATGGGTCAGGACAGTGCTGGGAGGTTTGATCCCTGCAACAATGGGTCAAGACAGTGCTGGGAGGTTTGATCCCTGCAACAATGGGTCAGGACAGGCCAGGGAGGTGTGATCCCTGCAACAATGGGTCAGGACAGTGCTGGGAGGTTTGATCCCTGCAACAATGGGTCAGGACAGTGCTGGGAGGTTTGATCCCTGCAACAATGGGTCAGGACAGTGCTGGGAGGTTTGATCCCTGCAACAACGGGTCAGGACAGTGCTGGGAGGTTTGATCCCTGCAACAGGGGGACAGGACGGACAGGGAGGTGTGATCTCTGCAACGGTGGGACAGGACAGGACAGGGAGGTGTGATTCCTGCAACGGCGGGACAGGACAGGGAGGTGTGATCCCTGCAACAGTGGGTCAGGACAGGACAGGACAGGGAGGTGTGATCCCTGCAACAGTGGGACAGGACAGGACAGGGAGGTGTGATCCCTGCAACAGTGGGTCGGGACAGGACAGGACAGAGATTAAATAGTATCGGAGCTTGGAGGAGAGGCATGACGGCTTGTGTGCCCGATCCTTGTATCGAAAATCTATCAGCGTGGCGAAACATGTGAATGAAAGTGCTCGTGGAAAATTATGCCCAGACCGAGTGATATCGGCTGGCCGCATATCACAGGGAGGTTACAATTAGTAAGTCCGAGACTGCGGGTGCCAAATGCCAGAGGATGATAGGTTGGCGCAGAAAAAGGAGGGCGAGGGAGGAAGGATAAGAGGGAGGAGGAGGCCGGACGTGCCTCAGAAGTCACTCTAGGTTAAACGGGAAGATCTCCTCTAGAGATTCCCGGGCGCCCGCAGTCGGTATATAGGCAAGGACATCCGCGTAGCTCGCCGTCGATGCCGGTCGATGTTAACTTAGAAAGTTGGTCCGGCGGAGCCAGGTCGTGGCCCGGATGGAGGTCAGAGGTCCGGCGGAGCCCAGGTCGGAGGCCCGGACAGTAGGTATAGGAGCCTCTCCCGGACAGAGAGGATAAGACGGGCAGTAAAGCGTAGTCGGTGTTTCATATAAGTCCTATGGATAAACTAGCTCCCTTCTAAAGTAGGAACCGGACGGATTACATTGAATACATATATTCTGGGCGGCCCACGCAGCAATGCTGTCGTTCAGCGGAGTGCTACTAGGATTTCGTATTGATGAGGACATTTATCCTATCTGGGAGTCACTCATCCAGCTGGCATCCGACACTACTGGGAGGGAATTTTGGGGGTGCACAAATCACTATTGGGCGTATGAACGCGGAATGTCTGTAGCTGAGAGAGTGGCAGTGAGGATGACGAAGGATAATTCTTAGGTTAAGACCCAGTAGGAGTGGTGCAAACTCAGTCAGGACAGCTGGACGGATCATTACTCGAAGGTAAGTAAAACGTAGCAACGCTGGCATACGACAAGTGGGCGATTAGGTTTTGGAGTTAAGCAGGTGTTAAATGGGGAGGATAACTGGACGGATGACCTAACTTACGAATCGACTGAAGATTTTAAAGAAAGATCTGAATCACGAAGGTTAGCAATGGTCACCAGGGCGTCACACCCGACGCTAATCCTACACCTTCCCGTTGTATCGTCCTCACGCTCATGGGCGAGACCCTGCCTCCCGTCCTCGAGCAGTGAAATGGCATGTCAGTGAACCAGCCTATACGATGGACCAGGATGATCAGTCTCTCAAAATTTAAAAGCATCTACCACCATCAGATGTTTTGTACGCGGAAGGGGATCTTGCTACGCTACGCTATACCTACATCAAGACATTTGTCTCTACATCTACGCTATGCTACACCTACATCTCTACATCAGTTTCTACATCTCTCATCACTTCTAGCAGACCTACGAGCCGGACAGGTCACTGCAGGTCACTGCAGGTCACTGCCTGTCACTGCAGGTCACTGCAAGTCACTACAGGCCACTGCATGTCACTGCAGGTCACTGCATGTCAATGCAGGTCACTGCAGGTCACTGCAGGTCACTGTCTGTCACTGCCTGTCACTGCAAGTCACTGCAGGTCACTGCATGTCACTGCAGGTCACTGCAGGTCATGACAGGTCACTGCAGGTCACTGCAGAACACTGCAGGTCACTGCAGGTGACGGCAGGTCACCGAAGGTCAAGCTGACGAAGAGGACAAGAGGGATCAGCGATTCCCAGTACAGCCAGAGGGATCAGCGATTCCCAGTACAGCCAGAGGGATCAGCAGCTTCCCATGACAGCTGGTGGAGTGGATGTACTCTTCGTCTCCCATTTCTCCTTTCTCTTTAAACCCCCGCTCTCCTTCTACCTTCTTCTCCATTCCCCTCTCCCTACAATGTATCCCCCCCCCCACTGCTATCCCACTCTACAACGTACCCCTCCCTCCACACGCCAGAGTGGAGCGGAACCCGGCCCAGCTCCTTGTTCCCTATCATACCCTCCCACTCTCTCTCTCTCTACCCCTATGACCCCTCTGTCATTCCCCAACGCTACAAATGGAGCCCACAACGCGGGGCTTGGTCATTTCTGTACATCACGAAGCTGATAGATAGGCGCAAGTCGCCGAACCCTGGAATGAAGGACAGCGAGGGACAGAAGAAGCGTCTGTTGCGACGCGTGTGGAAAGGTGGATAGAAGAAACGTGAAGAAGCGTTGGGAACGGAGAAACAGTATCAGAAGGTCTGAAGAAGGTTCTGACAGCATACAGCTACTGGGGGCAGAGAAGGTGACATGTATAAGTCAAACTCAAGCACAGCGACTGCAGGAAGCAGAAGAAGGAAGGGGATGAGGTTAACTGGAGAAGCACTTAAGACCTGGAGAAGAACCAAAGACCTGGAGGAAGAAGAGGACTACGAAGAGGACAAAGAAGACGAAGGGGACGAGACGGAGGCGTTCCCGAGACGAATGATGAAGACGATGCGGGAGAAGTACGTGTCTCAGGCAGTGAGGCGACCGCAGACGCCGGCGCCGACGAGCTAATGGAGGAGGACGCCGCTGAGGAGGAGGACGAGCTGAAGAAGACCTGCGACCAGGCAAGGCGCCTGGTCACCTGACTGAGGGAGGAAGAGGACCAGACTCTGCGCGTGGCCCAGCCGCGCTCTGCGCGTGGCCCATCCGGGCTCTGCGCGAGGCCCATCCGGACTCAGCAAGTGACCATCCAGACTCCGCGCATGGCCAGCCGGGCTCTGCGCGAGGCCCATCTGGGCTCTGCGCGGGCCCATCCGGGCTCTGCGCCTGGCCCATCCGGGCTCTGCGCGTGGCCCAGCCGGACTCCGCGCGGAGACCATCCGGGATATGCGCGTAATCATCCAGACGCTGCGCGTGGCCAGCCGCGCTCTGCGCGTGGCCCATCCGGGCTCTACGCGAGGCCCATCCGGGCTCTGCGTGGGGCCCATCCGGGCTCTGCGCGAGGCCCATCCGGGCTCTGCACGAGGCCCATCTGGGCTCTGCGCGAGGCCATCCGGGCTCTGCGAGAGGCCCATCCGGGCTCTGCGCGTGGTCATCCGGGCTCTGTGCATGGCCATTCTGGCGCTGCGCGTGGTCCAGCCACGGTCTGCGTGGCTCTGCAAGGCTCTGCGCGGGGGGCAGGCTCTGCGCTTGGGCCAGTTTCTGCGCGTGGCCAACCCTGGCAAGTCTGGGACCAGCCTGCCGAGAAAATGAAGACCCGGCACCAGCCAGCGTACGGTTAGTCAGTAGCGTACGGTATTGCTTGAAAAGTAAAGTTAAAGTTAAAGTCGAAAATGTAATGGTGTAGGCGCAAAAAGGTGTAAAGGTGAAAATGTAAAAGTGAAGCACTGATGTTGAACGTAATGTAAAGGTGTCTAAATGTGTGGTGTAGTTCGTGGCGCAGTTACTGTAAGTGTGTGCAAAAATGTATAACGTATATGTAGAAGCCAGTCTGGACAGAACTAGGGGGAGAACTTATGGCTATATAACTACGGGGGGTTCAAATCTTTTCCTTCCGAGTTGTGAGGTCGCAACTGTTCGGGTTAAATTTAAAGATGTAGCGGGGTACATCTTCTCAGCATGTTCCAATGCACCGGGCCTGACTCCTCTGACAAAACATTCCGATCCGGCCGGCGGCAGACGCCCCCTCTCCTCGCATCCAACCCAGACATGCAAAAACTCGGGTCCGAAGCCCGAGACTGCAAGTCTAGTAACTACAGTCATCACAGCCATCGCCAGAACAGCTGAGTAAGCGAGACGACGGCGGGGAGCAACGCCAGCCGGGTGTACGCCCCTCAGGTACACCCATTACGGTACCAGTCCCATTTGCGTACCGGCCCCAGTACCGTCCCTACCGGCGCTGCCACATCACCCCGCCCCTCCCCTCTATGTCCTATGAGTCAGCACAGCCAGGGCGGCCGCCCAAAGGCAGAGGGACAGCTGTGTAGAACTGTAGCACGCCAACAAAGAGACGGGTTTGAAGTAAGGGAAGAATCGTTGTTGAGAAGAAATGCGGATGATAAACCGACACTATTGATGCGAAGTGATAGAAAATCGCAGTCAATTATTACGGAACAAATGACGTGTACGATATACGCGGAGTAAGACGTAAAATCAGAAGTATTGTCTAAAAAGAAGAATTGATATTATCACAAGGGCGAAGAGCTAATTGCAAGTAAGGATAAAATTAGAAATACGATCAACGCCGGCATATATATATATATATATATATATATATATATATATATATATATATATATATATATATATATATATATATATATATATATATATATATATATATATATATATATATATATATATATATATATATATATATATATATATATATATATATATATATATATATATATATATATATATATATATATATATATATATATATATATATATATATATATATATATATATATATATATATATATATATATATATATATATATATATATATATATATATATATATATATATATATATATATATATATATATATATATATATATATATATATATATATATATATATATATATATATATATATATATATATATATATATATATATATATATATATATATATATATATATATATATATATATATATATATATATATATATATATATATATATATATATATATATATATATATATATATATATATATATATATATATATATATATATATATATATATATATATATATATATATATATATATATATATATATATATATATATATATATATATATATATATATATATATATATATATATATATATATATATATATATATATATATATATATATATATATATATATATATATATATATATATATATAATATGTATATATATGTATATATATGTATATGTATATGTATATATATATATATATATATATATATATATATATATATATATATATATATATATATATATATATATATATATATATATATATATATATATATATATATATATATATATATATATATATATATATATATATATATATATATATATATATATATATATATATATATATATATATATATATATATATATATATATATATATATATATATATATATATATATATATATATATATATATATATATATATATATATATATATATATATATATATATATATATATATATATATATATATATATATATATATATATATATATATATATATATATATATATATATATATATATATATATATATATATATATATATATATATATATATATATATATATATATATATATATATATATATATATATATAAACATATAAATATATATATATATATATATAGAGTATATTCCGGCATGTTATTAAAAAAGAACATGCATTTAATCTAGCAAATCCATTTTGAAATGGATTTTATGCATTTCATCTATTTCATCATCCCATTTCAACTAGAAAAAAAATTGGCATTTTACATTGGCTCATTTTGGTGGCGGTCACGATATGTCATACTCAAATTCAAATGGCATGGCAAACTATTCCGAAGATGACGTTTTATTTCCGACACATGACGATCCCACATATCCCCGGCCTAATCCCGACATATCCCCGACATATCATCGACATATCCCCGATATATCCCGGCCTGAGCCCGACATATCCCCGGCGTGAGCCTGACATATACCCGGCCTGAGCCCGACATATCCCCAGAGTGAGCCCTCAGCCCGACATATCCCGGCCTGAGCCCGACATATCCCCGGCCTGAGCCCGACATATCCCCGACATATCCTGGTCTGAGCCCGATATATCCCCGGCCTGAGCCCGACATATCCCCGACATATCCTGGTCTGAGCCCCATATATCCCCGGCGTGAGTCCGACATATCCCCGGCCTAACCCCAACATATCCCCGACATATCATCGACATATCCCCGACATATTCCCGGCCTGAGCCCGACATATCCCCAGAGTGAGCCCTCAGCCCGACATATCCCGGCGTGAGCCCGACATATCCCCGACATATCATCGACATATCCCCGACATATCTGGTCTGAGCCCGATATATCCCCGACATATTCCCGACATATCCCCGGCGTGAGCCCGACATATCCCCGGCCTAATCCTGACATATCCCCGACATATCATCGACATATCCCCGACATATCTGGTCTGAGCCCGATATATCCCCGACATATCCCGGACATATTCCCGACATATCCCCGGCGTGAGCCCGACATATCCCCGGCCTAATCCTGACATATCCCCGACATATCATCGACATATCCCCGACATATCTGGTCTGAGCCCGATATATCCCCGGCGTGAGCCTGACATATACCCGGCCTGAGCCCGACATATCCCCAGAGTGAGCCCTCAGCCCGACATATCCCGGCCTGAGCCCGACATATCCCCGGCCTGAGCCCGACATATCCCCGACATATCCTGGTCTGAGCCCGATATATCCCCGGCCTGAGCCCGACATATCCCCGACATATCCTGGTCTGAGCCCGATATATCCCCGGCGTGAGTCCGACATATCCCCGGCCTAACCCCAACATATCCCCGACATATCATCGACATATCCCCGACATATTCCCGGCCTGAGCCCGACATATCCCCAGAGTGAGCCCTCAGCCCGACATATCCCGGCGTGAGCCCGACATATCCCCGACATATCATCGACATATCCCCGACATATCTGGTCTGAGCCCGATATATCCCCGACATATTCCCGACATATCCCCGGCGTGAGCCCGACATATCCCCGGCCTAATCCTGACATATCCCCGACATATCATCGACATATCCCCGACATATCTGGTCTGAGCCCGATATATCCCCGACATATCCCCGACATATTCCCGACATATCCCCGGCGTGAGCCCGACATATCCCCGGCCTAATCCTGACATATCCCCGACATATCATCGACATATCCCCGACATATCTGGTCTGAGCCCGATATATCCCCGATATATCCCCGGCCTGAGCCCGACATATCCCCGACATATTCCCGGCGTGAGCCCGACATATCCCCGGCCTAACCCCCACATATCCCCGACATATCCCCGGCCTGAGCCCGACATATCCCCGGCCTAACCCCCACATATCCCCGACATATTCCCGACATATCCCCGGCGTGAGCCTGACATATCCCCGGCCTGAGCCCGACATATCCCTGGTCTGAGCCCGACATATCCCCGGCCTAACCCCCACATATCCCCGACATATTCCCGACATATCCCCGGCCTGAGCCCGACATATCCCCGACATATTCCCGGCGTGATCCCAACATATCCCCGGCCTAACCCCCACATATCCCCGACATATTCCCGACATATCCCCGGCCTGAGCCCGACATCTCCCCGGCCTAACCCCCACATATCCCCGACATATTCCCGACATATCCCCGGCCTGAGCCCGACATATCCCCGGCCTGAGCCCGACATATCCCCGGCGTGCTCAGTCGCCCGCAAATTGACGCGGCCGCTGCGTTCATAAGTATTAGAGCTGCCTGGCACTTTGCCGTATATTTGCGGGTGGTCAGCTTCCCCTGATGCGCATTCGCCGAATGGCGCCATAAGCGCCGACATTTGTCTTCTCGGTGGTGTTCGCTGAACACAAGATGGCAGCGTAGCCCGCTGTCGGAAGAAATCCACAACGTTCAGTGGGCAGACGGTAAAATGGCACAGTTTTCAGTAGACAGATGGTTTAAGGCAGCTTTGTTCCCTTAGCATATAACTTTATACAAACTTCCACTCAGTTAGAAGTTGCACTATATTGACTTATTGTTCGGTTGGTAAAAGGAATAATATATTGTTCGGTCGACAGAAGGTGTAATGAGTTGGCATTGGCGTTTGGCAGCGTGGGCAAGGCTCGTTTGAGTTGTGCATTATGAATGACACACATAATTTGGAGCTGGCAGGTGGTTCAAAGTTCAATCGCTAGTTAAAGGGCGCAGTTTTCAGAAGGCAGGCGATGGAACTGTGGCTCAGTAGCCCGATGGTATTATGCGGCAGTTGAATTCATTATGAATGTGGGCGGACGTAAAATTGCCTTCATTTAGATTATGGAGACCAACCCACATTTTCTTTGGTAAAGGTACAATCTAAGTTCAATGAAATACCGTAAATGGGGTGAGGTCAGTGGTGGATCCAGGGGGGGTCACGGGGTCATGACTCCCCCCACCCCCTTGTGGCCCAAGGGCACCACCGGCATATCAGGGGCACCAGCGCAATGGCAGTTATACAAAAACGTATATTTTCGTGATGGCGATAGTAAAAAAATAGTAAAAAATGGTCTCTCTTGGTATATAGTTGATGTACCTACCAAGGGCACCACCGCGCCGGGGCACCAGGGGCACCATCGCCGATCGCGCCAGTGCACTGGTGCGATCGACGCGATGTGCAGCGGCACACCGGCGCGGTGGTGCCGCTGGTGCACTGCAGTGGTGCGCGGCGGCACTGTGGGGCGAAGGGAGGCACCGGGGCACCTGTCTCCTTGAATCCAAGAGGGAAAACAATGGTCTGGTTCCCCATGCAATCACAAGCATTGGTAGCTGAAATTTTTTCTCGCGCGAAATGATGCTAAATTAGAATTGCTAAATAATGAGAAAAGATGCCCCTTCATGCTGCCTCCCGTCCTTTGGGCAATGAAGGGGAGCCAACCCAGCCATAATTTCGGTTGGGGAAGGTTCGGGGAAGGTTGGGAAAGGCTTGGGGAAACAACTGTTTCCCAAACGATTGGGAAACGTTTGGGATTCCCCAATCGTTCTCAAATTGGATTCCGTCCTTTCTGGTCAGCGATTGGGGAAGCTTTGGATTTTCTTCGTTTCCCCGACCGACTGAGTTGGGATTTGTTTAGGGAAAACGGACGATTGCGGATCTCAGGAACGCTTGGGATTTTCTTTGTTTCCCTAACTTCAGAATTGGGCTTTGCTTGGGTAAATTGCACATAACTCGGATCTCGGGAACACTTGGAATTTTCTCCGTTTTCCCAGCAATCAGAGTCTGGGTTTTCTTGGGGAATCCGTACAAATTCAGAACGGCACATTCCCACCCAAGGTCGCCCCCCCCCCTCCTGGGTCAGCCGGTGGGTGGCCGTGCAAACAGTTTTCAAACCACGAGTCCGCGCGGCAGTTGGCGCCGAGGCCCTGTTTGCGCGGCAGTGTTGTGAGTGGCGCCGGACTGTTGCCAGTGTTCAACTTATCGTGGAGTTGCAGAAGGCTTTCAATCGTGCGTCGTGATCGGAGTTAAGTACCTAATTGTGCGCTGTGAGTGCGAAATACGTGCGTTCATTTGATACGTGCCTTCATCACTATTTTCGAACTGAAGCAATTCAAAGGATCGGTTTTTCGTAGATTATCGCCACCAGAGGCCAATTTTATCAATACAAAAAATCATTTTTAAAGTTGTGTGACGGCGTAATGGTGCAAGGGGCTATGATAAAACAGGCATCCAGTGTCGAAAGATGCCAAAAAGTTTCATTTGAGAAATTGAGGGTAAAGGCAGCTCGGCGAACGCGAACGCACCGGCGTCCCAACCGGACGCACGGGGAACGTTTGGGATTCCCGATCGGGATCGGATCTTTTTCAATGCGTATTCACCATAGGTGGCTCGGAGAACGTCCCAACCGTGCGTACGGGGAAAGTTTGGGGAAAGGTGGGGCAAACGAACTTAATTTCCCCGTACGAAGTGTTTCATATCCAAAACCGATCCCAAGAATATCCCAAACCTGCCCTCTGGGATTCGCTCCGGAATCCCGCTCCCGATCGGAGCGGGATTGCTGTCTGGCCTTTATACCAGAGGCAACAGCGTATCGGACTCGAGGGGCCCTCATGGCCCCTCCGGAGTCGGGATCCGCTTCCATAGGCGGTGGAACAGGGAGGGCACCGGACCCCCTTGCATCCAGGAGGAGGAGGAGGGGGCACCAATGCCCTGATGCCCCCATCAAATTGCTGAAAACCCACCTATTTTATGCGGAATGGTGCAAAATTAAGAGACTAAAAAACGCGCCGTTTTGCGGCGCATACGTGCGTCCTGATAAATTATCGATGTCACGATGTTTGTTGACTATCTTTTTTGTTTGCGAACGAACCCAATAGTGCCCGCCGTTTACGCTGTTTTATAATGTTGTTCATGTCTGGAAATCCATGAACGTATTTTTAACTGGTAACTGCAACCAAGCTGTTAGAATTTTGTGAGAAAAAGAAGTAAAAAAATGTCACATTTTTGTACCACCGTGGCGAAATTCCTTCTATCTTTGCGGTGGAAGAATCAAATTGAGTGGCTGCAGCAGGGCCCATTTTAAGGGAAAATTACTGGGTGGGTGGGGGGGAGATCCAAACATAGCATGGAGAGGCAAAAATACGTAGGCATGACTCTAATGGAAAATGCCAGTTAACCCGCCATCGGCTAGGGGGGGGGGGGGGTTCGCTCCCCTGACCAACTTTCGCAATATCTCCAAAACCAATAACGCTATCTGGTACCCGAGCACGTCTTCTGTGCAACAAAATGAAACAATTTCGTCGAAAAAAAATTGAGATAGCGAATTTAGTGACGTTGTTTTTTATTTGTGAATTTCATGAACGAATTTTACTTGAACGAACCTTTATATGAATTGTTATATGAATTTTATTTTGTATAAACGAATTTAGTGACACACGAGTTGGACGAAAAAATCAGCCAAACTTTAACAGACCGTACAAATACCATATTATGAGCAAAATGCGATAACAAAACGTCAAACGATAGCGGATTGCAAGAGCTACAAAATGACTTCCTCGGAATTATGAACATTTTGGTTTTTGACCCCCCCAAAAATGAAAACAAAAACAGTTAAAACAAAATGCCCTTAAAATCAAAATTTGCAAACATTAAAAAAAGGAATATATGTTGGGGAACCACGTGGTAAAATACCCAAACCAAATTTAAAAGCAATATCTTTGTTTTTGACTGACGTATGGCTCCCTGGGTATGAGTCATTCATGAAGTCATATTTTGAAATTGCTTTTTTTTGCTTTTAGTCACCAGATACAGACAAATAAATGGCAGCACTGTATTTCTGAGGCACAATTGGTCTAGAAACATGACTTTTTTATTTATATTTATCTGTTTCAAATTTTGACCTTATGTGACCTGACCTTGACCTGAGCTTGACATTAACCTTACTTAAATGAAGTCAGATGGTAAAATGACTATCACTATCGAATAATGCATGTAACATTACTCATAAAACATATGTTGCATGACTTTCGCATATATTTTGCGCAGTGACCTTTTGTGACCTGGCCTTGACCTTCATCTTTGCCAACGATCTCACTTTAGCTCATGCGGGATGTGTATTACACCTTTGAGAGCACTCTGGGGTGATCATGGTCTCAATCGAATGCTTTGGATGGATGCAATCGGATTGGATGCAATCAAAAGTATGGTCCATACACTAAAATACCTTGATTTTGACCTTTTACCTGACTGTGACCTGACATGTGACCTCAATTTGCAACTTCTAGAGTATGCTTTGGATTTGTCTCACTGAGAGTTTTCGAACTGCAGCCTTGTGCGTCTCGCTGCGAACATTGGTTCGGAAGGGGGTCGAAAACGCCCCCCTAGCCAATGGAAGGTGTCTGGAAACCCCAGCCAATGCCGGAATAACCGTTTTTTTGCCTAACAACTCACACCATACCATAGGCGTAAACATTAATATTTTGTATTTCTACAACGTACTTCTTTATGTACTTGCACCTTTTTCATAACTAAGTCCAATTATAATGTCCAAGGTCATGTTGTTTTTACCGCAATATTGTTCCAAATGATTTGATTGAATGGGAACTACGGCTTCAATAATCAACGGTGGATCCAGTGAGCCAGTCGAGCCAGGGCCCCCAAAAAGACTGGAAGGGTCCGAAAATTGACCTTTCCTAATAAAAAACACAATAAAAAACACTGGAAGGGGTCCGAAAATTGACCTTTCCTAATAAAAAAACACTGGAAGGGGTCCGAGAAATTGACCTTTTCCTAATAAAAAAACACTGGAAGGGTCCGAAAATTTGACCTTTCCTAATAAAAAACACTGGAAGGGTCCGAAAATTGAGCCTTTCCTAATAAAAAAACACTGGAAGGGTCCGAAAATTGACCTTTCCTAATAAAAAAGACTGGAAGGGTCCGAAAATTGACCTTTCCTAATAAAAAAACACTGGAAAGGGTCCTCGAAAATTGACCTTTCCTAATAAAAAACCGACTGGAAAGGGTCCGAAAATTGACCTTTCCTAATAAAAAAGCACTGGAAGGGTCCGAAAATTGACCTTTCTATATTAAAAAACACTGGAAGGGTCCGAAAATTGACCTTTCCTAATAAACAAACACTGGAAGGGTCCGAAAATTGACCTTTCCTAATAAAAACACTGGAAGGTCCGAAAATTGACCTTTCCTAATAAAAAACACTGGGAAGGGTCCGAAATTGACCTTTCCTAATAAAAAACACTGGAAGGGTCCGAAAATTGACCTTTCCTAATAAAAAACACTGGAAGGGTCCGAAAATTGACCTTTCCTAATAAAAAAAGCACTGGAAGGGTCCGAAATTGACCTTTCCTAATAAAAAAACACTGGAAGGGTCCGAAAATTGACCTTTCCTAATAAAAAACACTGGAAGGGTCCCGAAAATTGACCTTTTCCTAATAAAAAACACTGGAAGGGTCCGAAAATTGACCTTTCCTAATAAAAAAACACTGGAAGGGTCCCGAAAATTGACCTTTCCTAATAAAAAACACTGGAAGGGTCCGAAAATTGACCTATTCCTAATAAAAAACACTGGAAGGGTCCGAAAATTGACCTTTCCTAATAAAAAACACTGGAAGGGTCCGAAAATTGACCTTTCCTAATAAAAAAACACTGGAAGGGTCCGAAAAATTGACCTTTCCTAATAAAAAAGACTGGAAGGGTCCGAAAATTGACCTTTCCTAATAAAAAAACACTGGAAGGGTCCGAAAATTGACCTTTCCTAATAAAAAACACTGGAAGGGTCCGAAAATTGACCTTTTCCTAATAAAAAACACTGGAAGGGTCCGGAAAATTGACCTTTCCTAATAAAAAAACACTGGAAGGGTCCGAAAATTGACCTTTCCTAATAAAAAAACACTGGAAGGGTCCGAAAATTGACCTTTCCTAATAAAAAACACTGGAAGGGTCCGAAAATTGACCTTTCCTAATAAAAAAACACTGGAAGGGTCCGAAAAATTGACCCTTTCCTAATAAAAAAACACTGGAAGGGTCCGAAAATTGACCTTTCCTAATAAAAAACACTGGAAGGGTCCGAAAATTGACCTTTCCTAATAAAAAACACTGGAAGGGTCCGAAAATTGACCTTTCCTAATAAAAACACTGGAAGGGTCCGAAAATTGACCTTTCCTAATAAAAACACTGGAAGGGTCCGAAAATTGACCTTTCCTAATAAAAAACACTGGAAGGGTCCGAAAAATTGACCTTTCCTAATAAAAAACACTGGAAAGGGTCCGAAAATTGACCTTTTCCTAATAAAAAACACTGGAAGGGTCCGAAAATTGACCTTTCCTAATAAAAACACTGGAAGGGTCCGAAAATTGACCTTTCCTAATAAAAAACACTGGAAGGGTCCGAAAATTGACCTTTCCTAATAAAAAACACTGGAAGGGTCCGAAAATTGACCTTTCCTAATAAAAAACACTGGAAGGGTCCGAAAATTGACCTTTCCTAATAAAAAACACTGGAAGGGTCCGAAAATTGACCTTTCCTAATAAAAACAACACTGGAAGGGTCCGAAAATTGACCTTTCCTAATAAAAAACACTGGAAGGGTCCGAAAATTGACCTTTCCTAATAAAAAAACACTGGAAGAGGTCCCGAAAATTGACCTTTCCTAATAAAAAACACTGGAAGGGTCCGAAAATTGACCTTTCCTAATAAAAAAACACTGGAAGGGTCCGAAAATTGACCTTTCCTAATAAAAAACACTGGAAGGGTCCCGAAAATTGACCTTTCCTAATAAAAAAACACTGTGAAGGGTCCCGAAAATTGACCTTTCCTAATAAAAAAACACTGGAAGGGTCGCGAAAATTGACCTTTCCTAATAAAAAACACTGGAAGGGTCCGAAAATTGACCTTTCCTAATAAAAAACACTGGAAGGGTCCCGAAAATTGACCTTTCCTAATAAAAAAACACTGGAAGGGTCCGAAAATTGACCTTTCCTAATAAAAAAACACTGGGAAGGGTCCGAAAATTGACCCTTTCCTAATAAAAAAAGACTGGAAGGGTACCGAAAATTGACCTTTCCTAATAAAAAACACTGGAAGGGGTCCCGAAAATTGGACCTTTCCTAATAAAAAAACACTGGAAAGGGTCCGAAAATTGACCTTTCCTAATAAAAAACACTGGAAGGGTCCGAAAATTGACCTTTCCTAATAAAAAAGACTGGAAGGGTCCGATAATTGACCTTTCCTAATAAAAAACACTGGAAGGGTCCGAAAATTGACCTTTCCTAATAAAAAACACTGGAAGGGTCCGATAATTGACCTTTCCTAATAAAAAACACTGGAAGGGTCCGAAAATTGACCTTTCCTAATAAAAAACACTGGAAGGGTCCGATAATTGACCTTTCCTAATAAAAAACACTGGAAGGGTCCGAAAATTGACCTTTCCTAATAAAAAACACTGGAAGGGTCCGAAAATTGACCTTTCCTAATAAAAAACACTGGAAGGGTCCGAAAATTGACCTTTCCTAATAAAAAACACTGGCAGGGTCCGAAAATTGACCTTTCCTAATAAAAAAAACACTGGAAGGGTCCGATAATTGACCTTTCCTAATAAAAAACACTGGAAGGGTCCGAAAATTGACCCTTCCTAATAAAAAACACTGGAAGGGTCCGAAAATTGACCTTTCCTAATAAAAAACACTGGAAGGGTCCGATAATTGACCTTTCCTAATAAAAAACACTGGAAGGGTCCGAAAATTGACCTTTCCTAATAAAAAACACTGGAAGGGTCCGAAAATTGACCTTTCCTAATAAAAAACACTGGAAGGGTCCGATAATTGACCTTTCCTAATAAAAAACACTGGAAGGGTCCGAAAATTGACCTTTCCTAATAAAAAAGACTGGAAGGGTCCGAAAATTGACCTTTCCTAATAAAAAACACTGGAAGGGTCCGAAAATTGACCTTTCCTAATAAAAAACAGTTATGTTCACTAACCCACGTTTATACTTTAAAAATGACACGAAATAAAATGCTAAGTATTGCTAAACTTCCCCATTACTGTTGTAATTTGATCCAACTCATGCGGCAGGTTGAGCACGTTGGGCATGCAGAGCATGATGATACCGAAGGTTGATTACTCCAATTTCTTAGGTGTAGGTACATCCATACATTGACATCGCCAGGATTTTTAGGTTGGGGAGAATCTTTATGGCAGACACGCGCAACAACAGGGGGCGGATATCCCCCCTTAGGTTTTTCGGAAATAGTGGGAAACGACGGCGTTTCGCACCGCCATTTTTGGCAGAACTGTTTGCCTATAGTTGCCCAAATCCTGTTATAATTTTACCTCGGGTTTCCTCAGGTCAGGTCACTAGGTCAAGTCTGGTGATCCCACCTAAAAAAAGGTCGTGCCGTGCTGCAGCCAGATTGTTTAACCGATCAGTTGGAAACTTACAGGATTTAATCAGGTCATAAATAACAACAATTCTGCTATTTAGGATGATTTCTATATCGATGACCTAAGGCAAAGTAGATTTTGTGACCTCCCAATTTTTCGGCATTGGGGAAACATGAAAATCCGTATAAATCCCCAGGAAATGGATAAATGTTTCCAATGTTCACCAGGCTCACGAATCGTTTGCAAAATACAAAGATCCATGTGACATTTTTGTCCTGCAACCTCCACGAGGTAAAATCTATTGACCCAGAGGTCATGCGTCATTTTTCTTCCATATTTTTGTGTTACCGAACCAGTAAGGCGCCGCAGTTGGCGATGAACGAGCGAACGCGAAGTAAATGTATATACATACCTATGATGAATTTAAATTTGATCGGGCAAGTAGTTTCTGAGATGCGGGGACAAAAAAGGATGCGCACGTGCGCACGTGCAGAGGCACCCCATCCCTGACTTGTTGGAAAGTGGCGGCTGAGAGACCCATAACCACACACCAAATTTGCACACAATCGGCCAAGCCGTTGCGGAGCTTTTTGCGACAAAACACCTTTCTACACCCCTGACGCGGCACGCGCCATGCGCAGTGGTAGTTACTCACGTGAGTCGGCTCTGGTCTCAAACAGGGTAGGGTGGATGGGAGGGGACTACTCAGCAAAGAAGCCCGCTTGTCAATCGGACGTGCGGTTGCAGAGATATCAGCTTCTCAAAAGCGTCGCCACGGGTCGGGCCGGGCCGAGCCGCTCATATTCAGATTATTCCCATATATACTCCACGGAAGGAACATTATTGAAATATCTCACGGGTTCTGACCATGGGGGTCGCCACCCGATGAGCCAGGGGGCCGGCCCCCAAGATCCCTCCGGACCCCAAGAATAGCAGGATTTTAATATTAACATTATGGGAGTGGGGGAGGGGGGGGGGCAACCACCTGGTCCCCCACCCCGCACCCACTCCAAATTTTGTGGGCGACGTTCCTGGTCCAACAATGCCCCGATCTCCCCTGCTCTGCCGTTAATCAGCAATTGTTTAAAGGGTGCCTATTGAAATTAATGTTATTTCGGAAATAATTTAAAGATACTATTTTTGGCTGGAAAATACTAAAACTTAGGAATATCATGGAATTTATAATTTGATTTTGTCTAAATTTATCACCAGGTAAGTATATTTTATTTTAATGTAATACTATCAAGCGAAAAGTGATATAAAATTACTGAAATCAGGGTGGGCAAAATGTCTTGACTGGGGGGGGGGGGGGGCAAAACGACTCACTAGGGGAGGGGGGGAGGGGGGCATTTCCCCCCCCCAGTTAACATGTTAAAATAGGCCCTGGGCTGCAGTGACCTTTGGCCTTAAATGGAGGGGGCAACATGTCTTTTTACCCCACCTTTTGCTCCAGACATATTTCCTCGGTTTGAGTTTTGACCCTGCACCCTGGTTTTAACCCAGCGAAAGTTAGTTATCCAGCTCTTTCAAAACCTCAAATTTTGGCGCCGCTTCGTGGCGCAACAATAGTTGTATGTGTGTCTATTTTCCGTAAATACCATGGGGAGGTATTCAGCTTTTGTGACAAATTTTCTTCAAGCCCCTCCCTTCGCAAAATGTTGCCTATTTTTTTAGTTCAAGAATCAATCAATCAGTGTATTAAAAACCATCCACGAGGTGGCTATTCTGGTTTCATGTCAGTGTTACAAATAATATACAAAATACGATAAAAACGAGTACACTTCACTACACTACATCGGTAAAATCACACTTCGCATAGCGGTATTAAAACCATCCAATGAATGGGCGGCACAAGCTTGTGGTGGCAGGCGATTCCAGACAACTGCAGCCCGATACGAAAAAGCCTTCTGAGAGGCGGTCAATCTGCACTTGTGCAGGTGGAGGCTACCTCGATCAGAGGCGCGCGTCTCGCGTGTGGAAACAGCGGCACGTGGGGTGAACATAGCGCGTATCTCGGGTGGCGCTCCCTCCTCTCTGAGTGCCTTAAACACCTTTACGGCGTCGCGGCGCGCCACCAGGGTCTCGATCTTCGGCCATCCTAAAGAATTTAGAGCCTGGGTTATATGATCATGCTTTTTGAGTCCTGTGACGATACGAGCGGCAAAGTTTATCAGTTTTTGGATTTTGACCAGTTGACCCTTGGTCGCCCCTCCCCACACGCACAGGCAGTACGTGATATGTGGGAACACGTACGCCTGAATTATAATTTTAAGGGCTTCTGAGGTGAAGTAATGCCGAACTTTGTACAGAGAGACGAGGATACCGTTACATTTTTTGGAGACACTCGAGATATGCGCGTCCCATGACAGATCACGGTCCACCACGACGCCGAGGATTTTGATGCTGGTCGAGGCCTGCACCTCGGAACCATTTAATTCAAACCGAAATTTTCCGTTTTTGCCAAATTTTTCTTTGAGCCAACAAGCATGAAAGCAGTTTTCTTCGCGTTCATTTTGAGAGAGTTAGAATCAAACCAAGACTGGAGCTCACGCAAGGTGAGCTCCAGTCTAATTTTTAGCCCGGCGAGACCAGGTCCGTCAGGGGACGCGCAGTCAACGTGCACGGTGTCGTCAGCGTAGGAGATGAGGCGGCCATGGGTCAAATATCCATATAAATCGTTTGAGAACAAAATGAACAAGACTGGACCAATAATCGAGCCCTGGGGCACACCACAAGTCACGGGACAAGTCAACCGTCCACCACGCACCATCTGCCTTCGGCCGCTCAAATAACTCCTAAACCAGTCCACGTCATTTACACCATACCATGACAATTTTGTGAGGAGGAGGCCGTGGTCGACGCTGTCGAACGCCTTCGAGAGGTCCATCGTCGTTACCGACGATACAAGGCCTTCGTCGATGTTGGTGACCAGGCGCTCGACAGCGGCGAGCACGGCGTCCTCTGTTGAATGGCGAGATCTGTATGCATATTGGGATGAATGCAGAAGCCCTGTGATGTTTAAAAACTCGGTCAGTTGTGTACAAATTACTTTTTCTAAAATTTTAGACAAAACACTAAGCAAAGAAATCGGTCTATAATCGGACGGAACGGCAGGGTCACGTGACTTTGGGATGGGAACAATACATGCAGTTTTCCAGCTATCGGGGAACACTTTGGTGACGATTGACATATTTATAAGTTTTAGCAGATGTGGGCCGATAACTGGGAAACACTCGCGCACAGCCTGAAGTGGCACCTCGTCCAGACCAACAGCTCGCGACGCGCGCATACGTCGGATGCACCGGGAGAGCTCCGGAAGCGTCACCGGTCGGAAGGAGAAGCTGGCTGCGCAGACGGTGGGTGGTCTGGGCCTCTTGCTGCCGTCGATGACTGCGCTCCGCAGGTCGGTGGCGATGCGGGTTCCCACGGATGAGAAATGGTGGTTGAGCTCGTCCGCAGCCGTTTCGGCGTTCTCAGGGCTCGCCACAGATGCGCTCCCGGCCGGCGGCGAGGTTGCAACGGCAAACCTCTTGAAGGTCGGCCAGAAGCGACGGTGGCCACCAGACGCCATCTCCCCACACAGAAACTCACGCCTGCTCGAGATGAGGCGGCTCTTGACGTGATTGCGAAGTCTGGTGAAGTCTGCCCTTGCCTCTGGTGTACGCAGACACAGCCAGGTGTCGCGGGCGCTGTCCCGCTCAGCCATCAGCGCTCGCAGGGACGGGTCGTTGGTCAGCCAGGGGCAGTGCGGCTTCGTGAGGCGCGTTCTTCTCGCTGGGCAGTGGTTGTCCACCACAGCTTTCCAAACAGCCATGAACTGCTGCACGCACCCGTCGACGTCAGTGGCGCCATCTACCTGACTCTAGTCCGACAGCAGCAGATCATGACAGATTGCGTTCCAGTCTGCGCGTCTCCAGCCGCGCTGAGTACGCCACTGGGGGTCCCTCCGCACCCGCCCCAGGCGCGCCCTCATGATGACGGGTTGATGGTCGCTGATGACGTCAGGGAGCACCTCGATCTCAGGCGCCGGTTCTCGCATGTTGGTGATGACGTGATCTAGTGCCGACGGAGTTGGGCTGAGGTGGGTCGGGCTGGTCACCAGCTGTACCATATTCAGCTCGCTAATAATGTCGGAGTAGCGGCGTACTTGGGACGAGCTGGTGTCCATCACGTTAAAGTTGGTATCGCCCAGGAGAAACACGGGCCTTCCTGCGCCGGCGGACTCTCGAAGCTGCTCCTGCAGGTGCTCCAGACTGGGAGTCACCGGGCTGTCGGGCGGGCGGTATATAACGCCCACCGTAATTGGTCGACCACCCGGCCACATTGCTGACGCCCACAGGGTCTCCAGAGGTCCGTCCGCCGGCGTGGCGAGTCGCTGAAGCCGCATTTCTACCCGGTGTAGGATCGCAACACCGCCTCCGCGGCGCGTGTCACGGTCACGTCTGAGAATGGCGTAGCCTGTGAACACCAGGAATGTGTCCAGAACTTGAGGTGTGAGCCACGTCTCTGATAGACAGAGTATATCGAGTTTGTGGTCGCTTAATAGGAGGTTGATTTCATCTAGCTTGCTGCTCAAAGATCGGACGTTTAAATGACCGATGCTCATCTGGGAGCAGGGCGCTGCTGCGGGCCGAGTGATGTCACCTCCACCCCGTCCCCGCGCGCGCTCGCTGGCGGTGTCACAGGCGCGCTCAGGTGGCGTGAGCTGCACCTGAATGAGCGCGCGGTCATAAGACAGGCGGGGGTGCTGGCCAGGTGTCAGAGTCGGTGGTGCTGCATCACGGTACCGCCGGTCGGCGTCTCTCTCGGTGCGGTGTCGCCGCCGCTGCACCCGCTGTCCTGCGCGGACGCCCCGTCGTCTCCCTTGTCCAGTTCGAGACGTGGCGCTCCGACCCTCAGCCGCGACTGCTCGGCGGCCGACATTGGGGTGCGCCTCGCTCGGCACGGCCGCCCCGCTGGACCAGGGCCTGGCACCGCCTCTGCCCAGCAGCCAGGCCGGCTGCAGACGGGGCGGCGGCCCGACCTGACCGGGCAGCGGGCTCGGTAGAATACGGTAGACCGTGGGCGGGCGCGCTGATTGGCGGAGCCCAAGGTCATACCTATTCCCGAAGCGGTAGAGGGCGGAGCCTCGAGCCGCGACGCCGGGCATCCGGCGCTCCTCACGGACATCAAGACGCAAACAGCGACAACAAAAATCACTGATAAAAGCCACAGATGTAAAGGTCGCGGCATAAAAAGTCACTAACTCAGTCAGCTCTGTATGTCCAACACTCGATCACTGCGCACTGTCACAACGTACGGTCACTTGGAACCGCGGAAAAACACGTAAACAAACGGAGCTCCGACTGTGGCGGCCGCCATATTCAGGCGCCAGACTTACATCCTCTGGCAAAAATGTTACAAAGAACATTTTTGAAGTCCGCACGAGACACAAAGTAATATGATACACTGCTATCGCGTGCATAGGATGTACTGCTCGTAAAAAAACGGCTACCACCTCCCCCCCCCCCTGCTCACGAACCTCGACTACCCTCTTGGTCAATTTGCCCCCCCCCCCCCTCCACCTGTTCAGCAACCGTCTGAGACCGCCCTCGACTGTACAAATTATGTATTTTAACACCATTCGAGGCACTTTAGATACAAAGGGTACGACTGTTATTGCAAATACCTATAGCCAACGTTTTGTCAATAAAAACAAAAATATACTGAAATAGGGGCACCCTCAAAATATAGTGGACCAAATCCGTTGAGTTTTCAGATTTGGGTATATGTACGGGCACCACTGCAATTGATACCCCCCCGCCCTTGAATATTTCTGGATCCACCCCTGGGTGAAGTAGAACAGGTTTTTGCTTTTAACTGTTGTAACTTTTTAACTGTTGTAACTTTTCACCTCAATTGTTTTTTTTTTGTTCCAAATATTAAACTGGGAAATATCACTAGTCTAGAGTGGTTTTTGACTGATTTCATATGTTGCATATCATTTGTTTGTATTTTATTGCTGTCTCACTTCACCCCGCCCGGTGGGGTGAAATGAGACACTATGTTGGTTGGCATGTTTTGGGCATTTAATGTTGCGTGATGGTGAAGTGAGACAGTTTCCAGCTTTTCCAGAAAAAAATGAATGTGTGTGCCACTGCAGCCAAAAATCAGAAGTTACAGATGACAAATTAATCGCTAATGAAAATATGTTGCATGTTGCTGCTATGGCCCATAGGACGTAATGTTTCTATGGTGCTTCATCTTGTCATATGACACCAAAAAGACAAACTTGTGCATCCTTCATGTTGTCCTGTGACATCAAAACCAAAAGAAAATACAACACAAGTTTGTGCTTTGGGGGTGGGGATTTTCGCGTTACAGATGGTCAGGGGAGGGGTAAGGATTGCACGGCTCCCAAGGACCAAGAAGTAGGCACTCTACCTCAACCGACCTTCATGATTTCAGGATGATAGGTAGAAGTTTTGGCGATAATTATTACTGGAGTGAAACGTCCCACCCATGTATTTTATTTAAGCATACAAAGACGGTGTATTCATGCATAAGTTGTGGTCGGGTAGTAACTTGAACCCAAGACCTTTTAGTCAACAGGCGACTGCCACAAAATGCTTTATACGATGGATTTAGTTCAAGTCTGCGTGGCTAGTCAAATGGATGGGCAAATTAGACGAATAGTCAGACTTGTATACATATTAAACACACTTTTCATACTTGACATAACTTAAGCTCAGCCACGAATGGCAGTCACGCGTTGTCTTACGTTGCCCAAGAAGTGGGTTATTTGTAAACATTTCATCAGAAATTTCCAAGGGTGTATAAATTGAAGCACAATACACATGTACATTGTGCAGCATCCTAATTCATCATATTTTGATTGGCATGACAATTCATTAAAAAGCAACATTGGCTGCATAAGCAGAAGTTTCAGGAGTTTTCTAATTTCATATTTTTTTATAATTTTTTTTTTGTGAATATTTTTTTTTTATAGCTTCGATGAAAAAACTGTATTTTCGATCCCAATAGCGAAGAATGATCAATTTATTATCATATGGGGGAAGATTGACTCGTCCTACTCGTTTACCAAATGAACTACAACCAATTACGAATTGCGTGTACCTTGTGTCTCACTTCAGGCCAAGGCCCACTGTCTCACTTCACCCCTCGGCCCACTGTCTCACTTCAGCCCACGGCCCACTGTCTCACTTCACCCCTCGGCCCACTGTCTCACTTCAGCCCACGGCCCACTGTCTCACTTCACCCTACGGCACACTGTCTCACTTCAGCCCACGGCCCACGGCCCACTGTCTCACGTCACCCCACGGCCCACTGTCTCACTTCACCCCTCGGCCCACTGTCTCACTTCAGCCCACGGCCCACTGTCTCACTTTAACCCACGGCCCACTGTCTCACTTCACCCCACGGCCCACTGTCTCACTTCACCCTACGGCCCACTGTCTCACGTCACCCCACGGCCCACTGTCTCACTTCACCCCTCGGCCCACTTTCTCACTTCAGCCCACGGCCCAAAAACTTCACCCTATGGCCCACTGTCTCACTTCAGCCCACGGCCCACGGCCCACTGTCTCACGTCACTCCGCGGCCCACTGTCTCACTTCACCCCTCGGCCCACTGTCTTACTTCAGCCCTCGGCCCACTGTCTCACTTTAACCCACGGCCCACTGTCTCACTTCAGCCCACAGACCACTGTCTCACTTCAGCCCTTGGCCCACTGTCTCACTTCACCCCACGGCCCACTGTCTCACTTCAGCCCTTGGCCCACTGTCTCACTTCACCTCACGGCCCACTGTCTCACTTCAGCCCACGGCCCACTGTCTCACTTCAGCCCACGGCCCACTGTCTCACTTTAACCCACGGCCCACTGCTCACTTCAGCCCTCGGCCCACTGTCTCACTTCAGCCCATTTTACGGTACGGTGCAAAATTGATTCGAACATGGCGAATATCAAAACTGCCTCCCTGTCCCGTTATGTTTTTCAACGCTTAGTTCCTGAATGATGCAGCATTGTGCCGTATGCAGAAGTATGCGGTGATCCACCTCCAAATGATAAAGCCGACCGACCATGACCCCTCCATCGGGCATAGCTGGGCTCAGATCAAATACGGATGTGATGATGCACATGCCGTCAAATTGAGTCACAGCGGGGCACCGGCAGTTCTCAGCACGATCTCCGGCTCGGAACACGATCAATAATCTCATAATCACCGCCGATTAAAAAGAAAGTTATTAATCGTCCTCCTCCCGCGGGGAGAGCTCATTTTGATTTCTCGCCCGTCATATCTCACCTGTGTTAAGACGCCGCCTGTGCCGCGCGCCACTTTGTTTACACCGCCAGTCCGGGGCCCAGCGGGACCGGCCATCTCTGCCGTCCTGCAATGGCACGAGTTATGACTGTTTCGCCCACGGCAGACAGCCGCAGAGCGATATATAGGCGGACAGGGCATCGCACTGGGGACTTAATCAGTGAACTAAATCAGCGGCTTCTCAGTCAGTACCTGATTTCTAATTGTGCCGCGTTATCATCCCTGCTCGTATTTTGCCTAAGCTAATTGCAACTGCCTCCTGCAGATGTTCGCAAACAGGCGGCACCCGACAGGTTGCAATTCAAATGGTCTGCTGGTTATTATTCTCGTTTAAGATTAAATCATAGGCTTAGTTATATCATGATCTAGGTCCTGATACGAACACATTCATTTATTTATCTATCTATTTAAACAGAAACAGTAAAATGAAGTGTTAAGAGTTAAGAATTAAGTTAAGTGGGACAAGCATTAGCACGCAGCTTTTCCGGTCATAATAAGGTTGGACTTTGACAAAATATTACAATTCATTAACATTTTGACAATATTCATGATGTTCTTCTGTGATTAGCATGTCGTAGGATGCCCCAAAGCGCATAGTTGATTGGTTGCTACTGGAGATGCAAAAACAAAAATCAAAAACAGGAACCGGCCCCGCCACCGCCACCGCTCATATATTTGTATTTGTATTTGTATTTGTATTTATTGATAAATCACCAACAGGCACAAAACGCGGTTACAGGCGAAGTCAGGAGATAAAACTATGACTTTCACTTAAAATACACACGCATGCAAGACGACAGACAAGACACCTACACATACACGCACGCACGCACGCACGCACGCGCACACGCACACGCACACGCACACGCACACGCACACGCACACGCACACGCACATGCACATGCACACGCACACGCACACGCACACAGGACACACACAAGTACACACACATACACATAACCATTCGATGAGCCCTCGCGTGGTGAAGCCTGGCTGCGAGCTCAAAAGGCTCAAAAGGCACCTGCCCGAGATACATGTGACCGCACAGCGGATTTGTAGTCGGATGATGGCGAGCAAAAGAAATCTAGGGATACGCAGGCGTTAAGAATCTCGTTACACATGGAAGAAATTCGGCAAAAAGATCCGTTTTTCACAGCAGCGACACGTGCAAACGGTATATGCCAGAGCACAGGCGACCTGATCCGTCTGGCCGGAGCCGACAGGTGAAAGCATGACAGGAGCTGGGGACTGTCAAGTCGGCCGTGAAAAACGTTGTGTATGAACATAAGATCTTGCTGCATGAAACGAGATTTTATGGAGGAAACCTTGAAATGCTGCAGTAAGTGATCGTAAGCTAGGTTAATGGAGCTGTAGTCAGAGGAACACGCGAGCCAAATAAAAAAGGAATGCTGAATGCGTTCCAGCCGTTTAAGATGAGTCACTGCCGCTCCCGACCAGACCACGCTCCCGTATTCGACAATGGAGCGGACATGAGCGTTGAAAGCACACAACATGACCTTGTGATCGAGCTTTACATGGCGACGGGGAGCTGGCAGCTGCATGCTGCGGATAAGCAGTCCAAGCATACGTTTGGCCTTTGCGACTGTGGCGTCCACATGAGAAGCGAAGTTCAACTTTGAGTCTAAGATGACTCCCAAGTCGCGCACCTGTGCATGACGCTCTAGTGTAACACCATCCATTGTGTAGGCCGCTAAGACAGGCGAGGTGCGCAAGGTGAACGATATTACGTGGCACTTGGCCGGGTTCAAACTTAGCCCCCACACACGTGACCAATGTACAAGAGAGTCGATGTCAGACTGAAGATTGCGAGCATCGTCCTCACAGCGGACCGGCGTATACAGCTTAACGTCATCAGCATACATTGTGCATCCACTTTTTATGTGGAGTGGTATATCGGCGGTAAAACAGATAAATAACAGGGGGCCGCAGATACTACCTTCTGGGACGCCCGATAACACTGGAGTCCACGGTGAGTGTTTCCCGTTTACTACCACTCGCTGACTACGGTTTAACAGGTATGAGCGAAGCCACGAGTATGCACGGTCTTTCACGTTGAATGAGTGCTTCATTTTGTGCAACAACAGTTGGTGATTCACACTTGTAAACGCGGACGAGTAGTCGGTGTACACGGCGTCCAGCTGTTTCCCCTCGGCTAACAGCTGGACGCCGAGTTGGCCCGGCATCAAGCCCGGTCACTTGTGGCATAGAGCCCTTCATGGAATGGGAATCCCTATGGGGATGGGAATGGGATGGAAATGGGCGGGAATGGGGCCATCTTTTAATGTAACGGGTTGGAACGGGCTTGGGACAGGCCATATAATTTTTTTAGCACTAAAAAGGGTGAGATGCTGAAACGGGTGGGAATGGGATCAATTATTATTATAAATTATCCCATCAATTATTAATTCGGATTGGAATGGGTTTGGGTCTGGCTGAATGGCCTGGCATGGGATGGAACGGGATGGGGCTGAAAATGTGTCCGATAAAGAGCTCTAATGTGGCAGCTCCCGCCAGGTCCGGCAGCCAGCAATTTGCATGTCTTCTTCATTCTACACTTAAAATCTTTGAACAGGAATAATTATAGTTTGCAGTTTCCACTCTGCAGTTTGCACTTGGCAGTTTGCACCACTTTGCACCACTCAAACTCAACATGAAATTATGAGTGTCGAGCGATACACCCAAGACCAAATCATCACACAATATATGATCCAATGAATGGACTCAATGCAATAGATTACAAAATAACAAGTAGCCTGAACAGCAGCAGTAATACATAAAAGAAATTTCACAAAAGTCAGAAACTTGAGATAAAAATCAATACCAGACTCAACAGGTAAGTGCCGAGTGGAACCGGTCAAGGTGATAGACTAAGAATTCTTATCTTAATATCCTAAATTAAATATCCTAAGTTAGTGGTGTGAACTCAAGAAATCAGTCATCACTCAACATCACACAATGCAATGTTTGAGTTGTAATTGCAATAGCTCCTACAAAGGGAGGAACCAGGTTGAGGTACCTTATACCTACCTATTTGATGAATGTTGGCATTTACTAGTATTACTAGTAATACTTCACAGGATAATGGGGAAAAGGCAAGTGTTCCTGGACATTTAGTGCGACAAAAGTACTAAAAACATTGGGAGTGACAGTCATATATTGAATGACGGAAATAAAAGAATACAACCTGTTTAATTAAAATGACAGGGTGTCCAAGCCAGCCACTCGCACAGAAACAAAACGACATCACTGAGCTGCGTGTCGCTGCGGATAATGGTCAATGAAAAATTGACAGTGGGGTTGGGGACAATTTGGTAAGCTACTCATTTTTTGGGTTCATAAAAACAAGGATAATTTTTCATGGTGTAAATCTTTTTTATACAAAAATGCGAAATTAACTAAACAAAAATTACAAACTAAAACAATTAAGCTCATGTCCTTGTAGTTGTCACGTCACGACACTAGAGAAATTCGTATCAGGAAATGACGCTGACGCGACATTTTCTGCGCGGCGGTAAAAACGTTTTGTATATGGTTAATGCGTTCGAGAGTTATTGCATGCGCGAACCTGAATCGGAGCGTCTCAGTAGTGATTCTTTTTGAAAAGTCTATGTCTTCCCCATTTTTTTTAGAGTTGTAGCTTATCGTACCTTTTGGGTCTAAAAATGTCAGCAGTACCTAAGCTTAGTAGTCCAGAACCCGAGTTGTTTTAAGAAATAACAGCGCGAGCGTGCAGCGCAGTTGCAAAAAAAAAAATCAACTCCAAGGGAGATGTAGGAATCCCCAAGGTCTGTATAAATAAGATTGCGCCAAATGAAGAAAAAAAATCACGTGACCAAGCAATCTCACGTGCAACCACTCCTCCGCCTTTTTTGGACCTTAACTTTTGTTGCAAGTGCCGAAACTTCTATTGGATTAACATAGGGAGTCGTGGAATCGTAATCTATAATGTAAAACGAAGTATGATGCCAGACCGTTGAGACAAAAGCAATCATAGGGCGATGTGCTCAAATAATTGGAGTTTTTTTACGGTATTGTTTTTAATTTATTTTCACCTTCATATTTTTCAGTAGCATGGCTCCGGAGCGGACAGCTCCATACCAATGGCAACGGTTTTTGGTGGTTTTGACCCAATTTGGTCCACTTAGAGTGAACCAATCTGGATAAAACGCATAACGGTACCGTTTTGGACCACGCCGGATCGAATGGTGAAGAAATCATGCAGATCGGTTCCATAGCCTCGGAGCATGGGCTTGCCTGCAACAGTTGTTGGTGGTTTTGGTCCAATTTGGTCCACATAGAGTAAACCAATCTGTATAAAACGCAAAACGGCACCGTTTTGGACCACGCCGAACCGAATGGTGAAGAAATCATGCAGATTTTTTTTCCCACTTTATCCGGCTTCCGCGGTGGTGTATTTTAACATACATTCATACACATATACAAATTACACATGACACGGATCAGCTGTGTACTTTTTTAACATAGAAAACACTTCAAAACATACAATCACCCACACCAACATCAAACGCCTCATCAGCGGCATCGGCGGACCCCGCGCCGCCGCGCGTGTGTGTGTGTGTGTGTGTGTGTGTGTGTGTGTGTGTGTTGTGTGTGTGTGTGTGTGTGTGTGTGTGTGTGTGTGTGTGTGTGTGTGTGTGTGTGTGTGTGTGTGTGTGTGTGTGTGTGTGTGTGTGTGGTGTGTGTGTGTGTGTGTGTGTGTGTGTGTGTGTGTGTGTGTGTGTGTGTGTGTGTGTGTGTGTGTGTGTGTGTGTGTGTGTGTGTGTGTGTGTGTGTGTGTGTGTGTGTGTGTGTGTGTGTGTGTGTGTGTGTGTGTGTGTGTGTGTGTGTGTGTGTGTGTGTGTGTGTGTGTGTGTGTGTGTGTGTGTGTGTGTGTCGTGTGTGTGTGTGTGTGTGTGTGTGTGTGTGTGTGTGTGTGTGTGTGTGTGTGTGTGTGTGTGTGTGTGTGTGTGTGTGTGTGTGTGTGTGTGTGTGTGTGTGTGTGTGTGTGTGTGTGTGTGTGTGTGTGTGTGTGTGTGTGTGTGTGTGTGTGTGTGTGTGTGTGTGTGTGTGTGTGTTGTGTGTGTGTGTGTGTGTGTGTGTGTGTGTGTGTGTGTATGTGTAGGTGTATTGTGTATGTGTATGTGTATGTGTATGTGTATGTGTATGTGTATGTGTATGTGTATGTGTATGTGTATGTGTATGTGTATGTGTATGTGTATGTGTATGTGTATGTGTATGTGTATGTGTGTGTGTGTGTGTGTGTGTGTGTGTGTGTGTGTGTGTGTGTGTGTGTGTGTGTTTCGTTGTAGGCGCATGAATCACACGCCCGGAAGCAGCACAGGCCCACCCCATAGTCACAACTGGTTGATGCAAACAAAGCATAGCACATGAATTAAATGAAATGAAAGCATGAGTGAAAAGTTAATAATTTTACTAACCCTTCATTCAAACACTTGCCTCAGCCGTTCCCATTTCTGCTCGAATTTATCTAAACTGCCTTTCGCTTTGGCAACGTAATATTCTTTTTTTATTTCGAGCTTTAGCGATTGCATCATGATTTGTATACTTGGTTGATTTGACATTAATCGTGCTTTATGTATACAGGCCTTACATAATGATATTATTAAGCGCTTCTAAGTTGGACGTTTCAACAAGGAAAAACCAGTTAAATGCATTTATATGTATTATGACTTGGTATGTTGTCCTTAAATGTGATAGTATCTCCTTAATGAACAGTTGAGTTTTGGAACAGTGCCAAAAGAGATTTTATTTTATTTTTATTTATTTTATTTTATTTTATTTATTCGTTCTATCATGGCTAATGGTTTCTGGTTATGTTTCTATTGAAACCATAGATGGCTAATGGTTTCAATAGCTGTTTCACAGAATGTACAGTTACTTGATTGTTTTATATGTATTGTTTTCAAATATTTATTAGTTGCGTAATTCTATTTACTATTCGAAAATGAAGGTATAGAAGATAAGTGGAGGTCGTTGCAGCACTAACATTATCTAAACTTCCTTCCGTGTAATTACTTATATCTGCCACCCATTTTGCTCGCAGACGTTCGTTGGTATTGTTATTTTGTGTTGAAGCGTTCGAAATAAACGCATTATAAGCTTGCTTTGAGAACTTTTTGTTATTCAATACTAAGTTTATTTTATATGGTATGTTTGGTTTATTTATCAGCGTCTTGTCAATACTTCTACGTATATCCTGCGGCAGACTTCGCACTAAGGTTTCTTAGCATAAGAACGTCATACTAATTCCATACATATTTTCTACTTCTTGCTTGCAATAAATTGTTTCTGTGTTTGAGTTATATAAGTCTCCTATGAAGCGTAATCCTCGTTCGTTCCAACTTCTAACTATATTTGTTGAATATTTTGTCCAATCTGAAAACCATATTTTTCTCAGATATAATTTCCTCGTTACATGGTTTATATTCGCGATTGAACTTTATCAAAGCATCGATGATATCTATATAGAAAGGGTTTGATAACTTGCTTTGTATCTGTTGCAACTTCCCACATCCGTACGTTAACAACAATTCGATGTCTGGAAGTTCCTGTGTAGCGAGTAGTGTCCAGTCGGCACGTGATGTTGCCAATCGTTTCAACCACGTCAGTTTCATACATTTGAAAATGACTCTATATGCACCATGTTTAAACCGTCTTTTGATTGGGTTTGTACTAGTTTAGTACGTTTTATCTTATCTTTTTTATGACCCCAAATTAATGCAAATAGAAGCCTCTCTAGTACTTTTATACATTTACTTGAAGGGTTAGGAAGTGCGATGAATAAATGTACAAGTTTAGATAGTAACAAAGCCTTGACTATACATATTCTTCCAATTGGTGTAAGGTTACGTCTTTTCCACTGTTCCAATTCATTTTTTAATGCAGGCATTTTTAGTAGCATATTACGTTCCGTCACATTTGTACCGTTTCGGTCTATTTTTATCCCCAGAACTGTCAGCTCATCCACAAATTGTATGCTATGTTCTGTACTAATCTGATCTGCTAATGTCCCTACTGACATACCTGCGGTTTTTTCAAGATTTATTTTCAAAACCCGGAAATCATGCAGATTGATTCCATATCCTCGGAGTATGGGCTTGCCTGCAACTGGTTTCCGTGGTTTTGGTCCAATTTGGTCTACTTAGAATGGACCAATCTGGATAAAACGCAAAACGGCACCGTTTTGGACCAACGCCGAATTAAATGATGAACAAATCATGCAGATCGGTTCCATAGCCTTGGAGCATGGGCTTACCTGCAAATTTGAACTACAGGTTTTGATCCAATTTGGTCCATTTAGATTGAACTAAAGTGGATAAAACGCAAAACGGCACCCATTCCCACCAGTTCAAATTGAATGATGAAAAACATCACTCAGATCGGTCCAGTAGTTTCGGAGCATGGGCTTGCCCTGCTAATCTGGGGCAGTTTTTAGATCCTCCCTATTCAATATAAACACAACATGGCTGCATTTATCATGTGACCAAGGCGGCCCTCAGCTAATGCAATACGAAATTGTTGACATCCATATTGACATATATAAAGTTAACTCCTCATATTAATTTATTACTGACCAATATTGATATATTGGTCAGTAATACATTTATATGAGGAGTTGACTGTTTAGCAATAATAAATGTATCACGTGATCAAAACAATGCCTACACCCCTACACCGGCAAAACAATAGTGCGGCAAAACAATAGCCGAAGTGCGCCAAAAAAATAAACTTTTGGACCTGCCATATATGGCCATGCTCCGCCCCGTTATGGTCACGTGACACTTGACACTTGTTGGGAATCCCGATAAGAGCGGCATAAAGTGATTTGGTTCCAAGTGTTTTTATTTAATCAATGTTTGATGGTTAGTGACAGAGTTCGTCATGGGCCGGGCTGGCCCTATGGGCCATGGGCTGGGCCTGGGCTGGGCCTGGGCTGGGCCTGGGCTGGGCCTGGGCTGGGCCTGGGCTGGGCCTGGGCTGGGCCTGGGCTGGGCCTGGGCCTGGACCTGGGCTGGGCCTGGGCTGGGCCTGGACCGGGCCTCAACTTTAAGGAAATCACTGGGCAGTGTGCGCAACCACCTTCTCGCTATGCTATATCCGGGTTAAATGTGTGTGTTTTGAATCTGCCCGTGTAGCTCAGTCGGAAGAGCGTTGGGCTTTCGATCTAACTCGCCCTGGCAAGGTGGGTTCGAGCTGCTCCGGCGCTCGCTATTTGCTCCTGGCGGGGATGACCTGCGGCCGGTGGCAGCGGCCGTGTTCAAGGTCAGATGAAGCCAGCGAGCCGGGCGGACCGTCCTCAGACGTTAGGGGACGCCTTAAAATTTCGCCTTTAAATTCCACCGGTGACTGGAATTGCGCGAGGGGATGGTGAGGTCAGGACCGGCGCAACAAGCTTAGCTTAGCGTGGGTCCTGATCTCGGAAGTCCATCCCATCAAAAGCATTGGGACTTCATTGATAAAAAGCAGGCCAAACGTAATCGAGGACAAAGAAACTATCTGGCCTGATTTCGGTTCGGGTGGCAATACTCTGTGATTGATTTGGGCCAGCGCTATGTGAGGTCCGATGACAGATACCCCTGTTTGGCGGGAGAACGTCCCTCTCTCTCTCCCTCGCTGCCTCCTTCTCGAGTCGGGAACAGGAGCCTTCCCTCCCTTCCCAGCCCAGGGTGACACACCAGCTACCGCTCCGCTCGACCATTCACCGAAATCAAATTGTCCCCGGGAAAAATCAATAGGTATGCATTTGGTGGGGGGCGGCCTTTCAGGCGACCGCGGTCGTCGATTGGCCACGCATTCCGTGCTCTCAGGGGCGGTCAGCGACAGCAGGGTCTCTGTTGTCACCGCCGGCACAGGGGCGCACCCAGGGCACACAGGACGGGGGCTGTCGCCGGCACACACGGGACTGTCAGCTTGTTCACTATGCCAACACTGCCATTAGGAGTCTAGCTGCGGATCTTGATATCATAGTTTTCGAACTGTAGTCCCGAATATTTGCCGCGATGGCTGTCTCGAGAAGCATCCCTTGTCGTTCTTCCCCACCACTTCTCGTCCTCTCGCGCCGCCTCTGCCGGCGCGGGTGGCCCTGCTTTTCATCGTACAAATGGGTCCAAAGGAAGGATTGTGTGATTCAGAATATCGGCGATTTGGAACAAAGGCTGTCCCCCGGAACGGCGGTTCGTGTGAACTGCTGTAACCCATTCAGTCGGAATTCTGCTCCACAATGGAGGGCAAATACAGCGGACGAACAGACTGGGCGGCGCCGGTTGGGAGGTCCACCACCACAGGTCAGGACTCGGAACAAACGCCACAGGTCAGGACTCGGGACAAACGCCACAGGTTAGGACTCGGGAAAAACGCCACAGGTCAGGACTCGGGACAAACGCCACAGGTCAGGACTCGGGACAAACGCCACAGGTCAGGACTCGGAACAAACGCCACAGGTCAGGACTCGGGACAACCGCCACAGGTCAGGAATCGGGACAAACGCCACAGGTTAGGACTCGGGACAAACGCCAAAGGTCAGGACTCGGGACAAACACCACAGGTCAGGACTCGGGACAAACGCCACAGGTCAGGACTCGGGACAAACGCCACATGTCAGGACTCGGGACAAACGCCACAGGTCAGGACTCGGGACAAACGCCACAGGTCAGGACTCGGGACAAACGTCACAGGTCAGGACTCGGGACAAACACCACAGGTTAGGACTCGGGACAAACGCCACATGTCAGGACTCGGGACAAACGCCACAGGTCAAGACTCGGGACAAACGCCACAGGTCAGGACTCGGGACAAACGCCACAGGTCAGGACTCGGGACAAACGCCACAGGTCAGGACTCGGGACAAACGCCACAGGTTAGGACTCGGGACGAACGCCACAGGTCAGGACTCGGTACAAACGCCACAGGTCAGGACTCTGGACAAACGCCACAGGTCAGGACTCGGGACAAACGCCACAGGTCAGGACTCGGGACAAATGCCACAGGTCAGGACTCGGGACAAACGCCAAAGGTCAGGGCTCGGGACAAACGCCACAGGTCAGGACTCGGGACAAACGCCACAGGTCAGGACTCGGGACAAACGCCACAGGTCAGGACTCGGGACAAACGCCACAGGTCAGGACTCGGGACAAACGCCACAGGTCAGGACTCGGGACAAACGCCACAGGTCAGGACTCGGGACAAATGCCACAGGTCAGGACTCGGGACAAACGCCAGGACTCGGGACAAACGCCAGGACTCGGGACAAACGCCACAGGCCAGGACTCGGGACAAACGCCACAGGTCAGGACTCGGGACAAACGTCACAGGTCAGGACTCGGGACAAACGCCACAGGTCAGGACTCGGGACAAACGCCACAGGTCAGGACTCGGGACAAACGCCACAGGTCAGGACTCGGGACAAACGCCACAGGTCAGACTCGGGACAAACGCCACAGGTCAGGACTCGGGACAAACGCCACAGGCCAGGACTCGGGACAAACGCCACAGGTCAGGACTCGGGACAAACGCCACGCCACTGTTCAACAGGGCTGCGGTGATGACAGGCTCTCAATCAACCTGAGATGGCGACTCTGTGGGTGGGACTTAGTGATGTGAGCGACTCGGGAATCTGGCTAAAATGGCACGTAATAGCATATTTCTGCTCTGGTAACCGAAGGTTGGTTGAACATTGGATAACACTATTCTTTAGAATTGTGTTTCCATTGTGAAACAATCCTGAGCTGTTCGACTGGAGGGGTTTAACAAAGGTGGCCGCGGATTGGTAAATCTTACCCGCCACCCAGGGAAACGGTTTGTTTGCGGCGATAAATACCGGATTTAGCTTCTTGGGAATAATAATGAAGTACGAAGTGGTGATTGGCGAGAGGACAGGAAATGGCAACTCTCGGGCTGAAACCATTACTACAACAACTGGTGTTGGCAGAATATAATGTTTTGTTGTGGTTGCTGTAATCCATTTGCCGCTTCGAATGTTTGACATATTTTTTTTCTCTCTCTCAGAAATCTAAGCATGACCGAAAAATACCGAATAATACAAAGGAAATCTAAAAAATACCTAAAAATGTTCCCAGAAATGATAATTTAAACATAATTATATTTCAAAAAGTTAAAATGATGAATATGAAAGCATTGTTTTTTATTCAAATGGTGTCAGGTGCTTTTACCGTAACTCGCAAATGTATTAATGTTAAAGGGAATGTTTCACCTTTCTGAAAGTTGTCAAATATACGCTGGATGTAGTCGAAAATATGAATGAAGTAAGTGTTGCTGAAAACGATGGTGGTATTTTTTTTCTCTCTCGAAAAGTTACTTAACTTTATTCAAATTAAGTTTTTTAAATTTGGGATGATGACGTCATTATTGAGCTATAGACCGCCGCTGATTGGTTGACAAAGTGGGATTGGCTGACAAAGTGTCTGTCAGTCAATCAGCGGCGGCACTGGCAGCCTAGACCCCATTTTGCAAATTATAAATTAAATTGCTTAAAAACGAATAAGTTTTGGGGAAAATGGCCTTAGTATTTTCGTCATTTTAATAACGGCCAAAGATAATGGCTATCTCAGTTCAAAACCAATACAAAGGTGAAACATTCCCTTTACACATTTTTCATTAGGGCTCCTTTCCTTTGGACATCGTTCGTAAACTAATCGTGAACATCATTTTGTTGTAATTTGAACATACTTTTGGGCCGCTCAGCGCTTTTCCATTGGAATCCGACGCCTTTGTCAAGCATCTTTTCAAACGCTTCATCCTCACACCTCTTGAAAAAGAGAACGGCTCCTTTCCCCTGTTCTCCATTTTCCAGTCCGATTACTTGGCAAAGTTTGCTGCTACTTTAAGCCAGCAAGTTTTTTCATCAGGCCCGACACGACGGATAGGCGAATAGGGTCCTGCTAGCTGGCATTCCCACCCGCCAGCGTCTATCTAACGGCCAGAGATAGTGGAAACTATGTCTCGCTTCGTTGACACATGCAAAGCCGGAACAGAGGGATCCGGACTCACTCCCAGGCTCCCCCACCTCGCTCGGGTCTCAGAAAACCTGCTGTCGGTGTGGTTTTCTGCCAGAGGGTGTCAATGTTCTGATCGCTGGCTCATACGCCCTGAGGCGGACAATAGACCAGCTGTGATCAGGCCCTGCGCCAGCACCCAGCCCTCTCAGCGCGGCGGGATTGGCGGCCGAGGTGACGCATTTTGGCCGCCAGATCGCTCTCAGAGTCTCAAGTGGCGACTCAAACAGGAAAGCGGTGGCGGCGGTGGCGAGGGCGGTGGCGGGGCGGCGGTGCGGATTTACAAGGCGGTACCGGGCGTGCTCAGCCAGTATCTCCCCTCTGATCGACGGCTGCCAGACGGCGCCGCTCCCTACTGCCAGTTCCCCTCTTCCTGCTGCTCCCCGCTCTCTGCTCTCTGCTCTCTGCTATCTGCTCTCTGCTCTCTGCTCTCTGCTCTCTGCTCTCTGCTCTCTGCTCTCTGCTCTCTGCTCTCTGCTCTCTGCTCTCTGCTCTCTGCTCTCTGCTCTCTGCTCTCTGCTCTCTGCTCTCTGCCTGCTCTCTGCTCTCTGCTCTCTGCTCTCTGCCTGCTCTCTGCTCTCTGCTCTCTGCTCTCTGCTCTCTGCTCTCTGCTCTCTGCTCTCTGCTCTCTGCTCTCTGCTCTCTGCCTGCTCTCTGCTCTCTGCTCTCTGCTCTCTGCTCTCTGCTCTCTGCTCTCTGCTCTCTGCTCTCTGCTCTCTGCCTGCTGCCTGCTGCCTGCTCTCTGCTCTCTGCTCTCTGCTCTCTGCTCTCTGCTCTCTGCTCTCTGCCTGCTCTCTGCTCTCTGCTCTCTGCTCTCTGCTCTCTGCTCTCTGCTCTCTGCTCTCTGCTCTCTGCTCTCTGCTCTCTGCTCTCTGCTCTCTGCCTGCTCTCTGCTCTCTGCTCTCTGCTCTCTGCTCTCTGCTCTCTGCTCTCTGCTCTCTGCTCTCTGCCTGCTGCCTGCTCTCTGCTCTCTGCTCTCTGCTCTCTGCTCTCTGCTCTCTGCTCTCTGCTCTCTGCTCTCTGCTCTCTGCCTGCTCTCTGCTCTCTGCTCTCTGCTCTCTGCTCTCTGCTCTCTGCTCTCTGCTCTCTGCTCTCTGCTCTCTGCTCTCTGCTCTCTGCTCTCTGCTCTCTGCTCTCTGCTCTCTGCTCTCTGCTCTCTGCTCTCTGCTCTCATCTCTCATCTCTCATCTCTCTGCTCTCTGCTCTCTGCTCTCTACTCTCTGCTCTCTGCTCTCTGACCTATGCTCTCTGCTCTCTACTCTCTACTCTCTGCTCTCTACTCTCTGCCTGCTCTCTACTCTCTGCTCTCTGCTCTCTGCTCTCTGCTCTCTGCTCTCTGCTCTCTGCTCTCTGCTCTCTGCTCTCTGCTCTCTGCTCTCTGCTCTCTGCTCTCTGCTCTCTGCTCTCTGCTCTCTGCTCTCTGCTCTCTGCTCTCTGCTCTCTGCTCTCTGCTCTCTGCTCTCTGCCTGCTCTCTGCTCTCTGCTCTCTGCTCTCTGCTCTCTGCTCTCTGCTCTCTGCTCTCTGCTCTCTGCTCTCTGCTCTCTGCCTGCTCTCTGCTCTCTGCTCTCTGCTCTCTGCTCTCTGCTCTCTGCTCTCTGCTCTCTGCTCTCTGCCTGCTGCCTGCTCTCTGCTCTCTGCTCTCTGCTCTCTGCTCTCTGCTCTCTGCTCTCTGCTCTCTGCTCTCTGCCTGCTCTCTGCTCTCTGCTCTCTGCTCTCTGCTCTCTGCTCTCTGCTCTCTGCTCTCTGCTCTCTGCTCTCTGCTCTCTGCTCTGCTCTCTGCTCTCTGCTCTCTGCTCTCTGCTCTCTGCTCTCATCTCTCATCTCTCATCTCTCTGCTCTCTGCTCTCTGCTCTCTACTCTCTGCTCTCTGCTCTCTGACCTATGCTCTCTGCTCTCTACTCTCTACTCTCTGCTCTCTACTCTCTGCCTGCTCTCTACTCTCTGCTCTCTGCTCTCTGCTCTCTGCTCTCTGCTCTCTGCTCTCTGCTCTCTGCTCTCTGCTCTCTGCTCTCTGCTCTCTGCTCTCTGCTCTCTGCTCTCTGCTCTCTGCTCTCTGCTCTCTGCTCTCTGCTCTCTGCTCTCTGCTCTCTGCTCTCTGCTCTCTGCTCTCTGCTCTCTGCTCTCATCTCTCTGCTCTCTGCTCTCTGCTCTCTGCTCTCTGCTCTCTGCTCTCTGCTCTCTGCTCTCTGCTCTCTACTCTCTGCTCTCTGCTCTCTGCTCTCTGCTCTCTGCTCTCTGCTCTCTGCTCTCTGCTCTCTGCTCTCTTCTCTCTTCTCTCTGTTCTCTGCTCTCTGCTCTCTGCTCTCTGTTCTCTGCTCTCTGCTCTCTGCTCGCCGCCGCCGCTGAGAGTCGTCCTCCCTGGCGCTCCTCCCTTGATGGGCTGCGGGCGCTCCGCACCGGAGGGAGAGGGGCTGGAGGGCGCTCCGCACCGGAGGGAGAGGGGCTGGAGGGCGAACTGTTCGGTCGAAGTGTCTGTCTCCCCTCCGGTGTGGCGGCGCCGGCGGCCGGTCGGCATCACTAATGTGGCGCGGTGTTCAGTCATAATTCGCCGCTGATGTGGCTGCTGTAATGAAGAGAGCTGATTCGTTGCGATAGGGACAGATTCTGCGGTAAATTGAGAGCGCGGTATAAAGAAGTGAAGTGCCAAGCGCATCAGTAGAGTGCCTACTTGTCAGGTCCTCCGATAAACCACTGGGGTTCGGCGATGGTATTGTTTTTAGAAACGATGTCGTTGAATTTCCGCCCGCAGGAAGGCCGATGAAAGCATGTGCACTGGGAAGAGAATACCACGACATATATCAGCTCTGACGTAGAAGTACAGCATAGTTGCAGTGTTACACTGCAGTCATTTACATCCATTACACTTCGCTGGAAACAGTTACAAC
>JAXIVJ010000472.1:122137-231024 GCA_036785665.1 Chirona hameri
TTCAAGACAGTTTCATGCGACACAATTGCTATGAGGTGTTATATTACTCTCCCTAAAGCTGACTGATCTATTGTGTTGTTCCAAGACAGTTTCATGCGAGCACATTGCTATGAGGTGTTATATTACTCTCCCTAAAGCTGATGATCTATTGTGTTGTTCCAAGACAGCTTCACGCGACACATTGCTATGAGGTGTTATATTACTCTCCCTAAAGCTGATGATCTATTGCGTTGTTCCAAGACAGTTTCATGCGACACATTGCTATGAGGTGTTAAATTACTCTCCCTAAAGCTGATGAATCTATTGCGTTGTTCCAAGACAGTTTCATGCGACACATTGCTATGAGGTGTTATATTACTCTCCCTAAAGCTGATGATCTATTGCGTTGTTCCAAGACAGTTTCATGCGACACATTGCTATGAGGTGTTATATTACTCTCCCTAAAGCTGATGATCTATTGCGTTGTTCCAAGACAGTTTCATGCGACCATTGCTATGAGGTGTTATATTACTCTCCCTAAAGCTGATGATCTATTGCGTTGTTCCAAGACAGTTTCATGCGACACATTGCTATGAGGTGTTATATTACTCTCCCTAAAGCTGATGATCTATTGTGTTGTTCCAAGACAGTTTCATGCGGCACATTGCTATGAGGTGTTATATTACTCTCCCTAAAGCTGATGATCTATTGTGTTGTTCCAAGACAGTTTCATGCGGCACACTTGCTATGAGGTGTTATATTACTCTCCCTAAAGCTGATGATCTATTGCGTTGTTCCAAGACAGTTTCATGCGACACATTGCTATGTGGTGTTATATTACTCTCCCTAAAGCTGATGATCTATTGCGTTGTTCCAAGACAGTTTCATGCGACACATTGCTATGAGGTGTTTTATTACTCTCCCTAAAGCTGATGATCTATTGTGTTGTTCCAAGACAGTTTCATGCGGCACATTGCTATGTGGTGTTATATTACTCTCCCTAAAGCTGATGATCTATTGTGTTGTTCCAAGACAGTTTCATGCGACAAATTGCTATGTGGTGTTGTATTAGTCTCCCTAAAGCTGATGATCTATTGTGTTGTTCCAAGACAGTTTCATGCGACACATTGCTATGAGGTGCTATATTACTCTCCCTAAAGCTGATGATCTATTGCGTTGTTCCAAGACAGTTTCATGCGACACATTGCTATGAGGTGTTATATTACTCTCCCTAAAGCTGATGATCTATTGCCTTGTTCCAAGACAGTTTCATGCGACACATTGCTATGAGGTGTTATATTACTCTCCCTAAAGCTGATGATCTATTGCGTTGTTCCAAGACAGTTTCATGCGGCACATTGCTATGAGGTGTTATATTACTCTCCCTAAAGCTGATGATCTATTGCGTTGTTCCAAGACAGTTTCATGCGACACATTGCTATGAGGTGTTATATTACTCTCCCTAAAGCTGATGATCTATTGCGTTGTTCCAAGACAGTTTCATGCGACACATTGCTATGAGGTGTTATATTACTCTCCCTAAAGCTGATGATCTATTGCGTTGTTCCAAGACAGTTTCATGCGACACATTGCTATGAGGTGTTATATTACTCTCGCTAAAGCTGATGATCTATTGCGTTGTTCCAAGACAGTTTCATGCGACACATTGCTATGAGGTGTTATATTACTCTCCCTAAAGCTGATGATCTATTGCGTTGTTCCAAGACAGTTTCATGCGACACATTGCTATGAGGTGTTATAATTACTCTCGCTAAAGCTGATGATCTATTGCGTTGTTCCAAGACAGTTTCATGCGACACATTGCTATGAGGTGTTTATATTACTCTCCCTAAAGCTGATGATCTATTGCGTTGTTCCAAGACAGTTTCATGCGACACATTGCTATGAGGTGTTATATTACTCTCCCTAAAGCTGATGATCTATTGTGTTGTTCCAAGACAGTTTCATGCGACACATTGCTATGAGGTGTTATATTACTCTCCCTAAAGCTGATGATCTATTGCGTTGTTCCAAGACAGTTTCATGCGACACATTGCTATGAGGTGTTATATTACTCTCCCTAAAGCTGATGATCTATTGCGTTGTTCCAAGACAGTTTCATGCGACACATTGCTATGAGGTGTTATATTACTCTCCCTAAAGCTGATGATCTCTTGTGTTGTTCCAAGACAGTTTCATGCGACACATTGCTATGAGGTGTTATATTACTCTCCCTAAAGCTGATGATCTATTGTGTTGTTCCAAGACAGTTTCGTGCGGCACATTGCTATGAGGTGTTATATTACTCTCCCTAAAGCTGATGATCTATTGTGTTGTTCCAAGACAGTTTCATGCGGCACATTGCTATGAGGTGTTATATTACTCTCCCTAAAGCTGATGATCTATTGCGTTGTTCCAAGACAGTTTCATGCGACACATTGCTATGAGGTGTTATATTACTCTCCCTAAAGCTGATGATCTATTGCGTTGTTCCAAGACAGTTTCATGCGACACATTGCTATGAGGTGTTATATTACTCTCCCTAAAGCTGATGATCTATTGCGTTGTTCCAAGACAGTTTCATGCGGCACATTGCTATGAGGTGTTATATTACTCTCCCTAAAGCTGATGATCTATTGCGTTGTTCCAAGACAGTTTCATGCGACACATTGCTATGAGGTGTTATATTACTCTCCCTAAAGCTGATGATCTATTGCGTTGTTCCAAGACAGTTTCATGCGACACATTGCTATGAGGTGTTATATTACTCTCCCTAAAGCTGATGATCTATTGCGTTGTTCCAAGACAGTTTCATGCGACACATTGCTATGAGGTGTTATATTACTCTCGCTAAAGCTGATGATCTATTGCGTTGTTCCAAGACAGTTTCATGCGACACATTGCTATGAGGTGTTATATTACTCTCCCTAAAGCTGATGATCTATTGCGTTGTTCCAAGACAGTTTCATGCGACACATTGCTATGAGGTGTTATATTACTCTCGCTAAAGCTGATGATCTATTGCGTTGTTCCAAGACAGTTTCATGCGACACATTGCTATGAGGTGTTATATTACTCTCGCTAAAGCTGATGATCTATTGCGTTGTTCCAAGACAGTTTCATGCGACACATTGCTATGAGGTGTTATATTACTCTCCCTAAAGCTGATGATCTATTGCGTTGTTCCAAGACAGTTTCATGCGACACATTGCTATGAGGTGTTATGTTACTCTCCCTAAAGCTGATGATCTATTGTGTTGTTCCAAGACAGTTTCATGCGGCACATTGCTATGTGGTGTTATATTACTCTCCCTAAAGCTGATGATCTATTGTGTTGTTCCAAGACAGTTTCATGCGAAAAATTGCTATGTGGTGTTATATTACTCTCCCTAAAGCTGATGATCTATTGTGTTGTTCCAAGACAGTTTCATGCGACACATTGCTATGAGGTGTTATATTACTCTCCCGAAAGCTGATGATCTATTGCGTTGTTCCAAGACAGTTTCATGCGACACATGCTATGAGGTGTTATATTACTCTCCCTAAAGCTGATGATCTATTGCGTTGTTCCAAGACAGTTTCATGCGACACATTGCTATGAGGTGTTATATTACTCTCCCTAAAGCTGATGATCTATTGCGTTGTTCCAAGACAGTTTCATGCGGCACATTGCTATGAGGTGTTATATTACTCTCCCTAAAGCTGATGATCTATTGCGTTGTTCCAAGACAGTTTCATGCGACACATTGCTATGAGGTGTTATATTACTCTCCCTAAAGCTGATGATCTATTGCGTTGTTCCAAGACAGTTTCATGCGGCACATTGCTATGAGGTGTTATATTACTCTCCCTAAAGCTGATGATCTATTGCGTTGTTCCAAGACAGTTTCATGCGACACATTGCTATGAGGTGTTATATTACTCTCCCTAAAGCTGATGATCTATTGCGTTGTTCCAAGACAGTTCATGCGACACATTGCTATGAGGTGTGATATTACTCTCCCTAAAGCTGATGATCTATTGCGTTGTTCCAAGACAGTTTCATGCGACACATTGCTATGAGGTGTTATATTACTCTCGCTAAAGCTGATGATCTATTGCGTTGTTCCAAGACAGTTTCATGCGACACATTGCTATGAGGTGTTATATTACTCTCCCTAAAGCTGATGATCTATTGCGTTGTTCCAAGACAGTTTCATGCGACACATTGCTATGAGGTGTTATATTACTCTCCCTAAAGCTGATGATCTATTGTGTTGTTCCAAGACAGTTTCATGCGGCACATTGCTATGTGGTGTTATATTACTCTCCCTAAAGCTGATGATCTATTGTGTTGTTCCAAGACAGTTTCATGCGACAAATTGCTATGTGGTGTTATATTACTCTCCCTAAAGCTGATGATCTATTGTGTTGTTCCAAGACAGTTTCATGCGACACATTGCTATGAGGTGTTATATTACTCTCCCTAAAGCTGATGATCTATTGCGTTGTTCCAAGACAGTTTCATGCGACACATTGCTATGAGGTGTTATATTACTGTCCCTAAAGCTGATGATCTATTGCGTTGTTCCAAGACAGTTTCATGCGACACATTGCTATGAGGTGTTATATTACTCTCCCTAAAGCTGATGATCTATTGCGTTGTTCCAAGACAGTTTCATGCGACACATTGCTATGAGGTGTTATATTACTCTCGCTAAAGCTGATGATCTATTGCGTTGTTCCAAGACAGTTTCATGCGACACATTGCTATGAGGTGTTATATTACTCTCCCTAAAGCTGATGATCTATTGCGTTGTTCCAAGACAGTTTCATGCGACACATTGCTATGAGGTGTTATATTACTCTCTCTAAAGCTGATGATCTATTGCGTTGTTCCAAGACAGTTTCATGCGACACATTGCTATGAGGTGTTATATTACTCTCCCTAAAGCTGATGATCTATTGCGTTGTTCCAAGACAGTTTCATGCGACACATTGCTATGAGGTGTTATATTACTCTCCCTAAAGCTGATGATCTATTGCGTTGTTCCAAGACAGTTTCATGCGACACATTGCTATGAGGTGTTATATTACTCTCCCTAAAGCTGATGATCTATTGCGTTGTTCCAAGACAGTTTCATGCGACACATTGCTATGAGGTGTTATATTACTCTCCCTAAAGCTGATGATCTATTGTGTTGTTCCAAGACAGTTTCATGCGACACATTGCTATGAGGTGTTATATTACTCTCCCTAAAGCTGATGATCTATTGTGTTGTTCCAAGACAGTTTCATGCGGCACATTGCTATGAGGTGTTATATTACTCTCCCTAAAGCTGATGATCTATTGTGTTGTTCCAAGACAGCTTCACGCGACACATTGCTATGAGGTGTTATATTACTCTCCCTAAAGCTGATGATCTATTGCGTTGTTCCAAGACAGTTTCATGCGACACATTGCTATGAGGTGTTAAATTACTCTCCCTAAAGCTGATGATCTATTGCGTTGTTCCAAGACAGTTTCATGCGACACATTGCTATGAGGTGTTATATTACTCTCGCTAAAGCTGATGATCTATTGCGTTGTTCCAAGACAGTTTCATGCGACACATTGCTATGAGGTGTTATATTACTCTCCCTAAAGCTGATGATCTATTGCGTTGTTCCAAGACAGTTTCATGCGACACATTGCTATGAGGTGTTATATTACTCTCCCTAAAGCTGATGATCTATTGTGTTGTTCCAAGAGAGTTTCATGCGGCACATTGCTATGAGGTGTTATATTACTCTCCCTAAAGCTGATGATCTATTGTGTTGTTCCAAGACAGTTTCATGCGGCACACTGCTATGAGGTGTTATATTACTCTCCCTAAAGCTGATGATCTATTGTGTTGTTCCAAGACAGTTTCATGCGGCACATTGCTATGAGGTGTTATATTACTCTCCCTAAAGCTGATGATCTATTGCGTTGTTCCAAGACAGTTTCATGCGACACATTGCTATGTGGTGTTATATTACTCTCCCTAAAGCTGATGATCTATTGCGTTGTTCCAAGACAGTTTCATGCGACACATTGCTATGAGGTGTTTTATTACTCTCCCTAAAGCTGATGATCTATTGTGTTGTTCCAAGACAGTTTCATGCGGCACATTGCTATGTGGTGTTATATTACTCTCCCTAAAGCTGATGATCTATTGTGTTGTTCCAAGACAGTTTCATGCGACAAATTGCTATGTGGTGTTGTATTAGTCTCCCTAAAGCTGATGATCTATTGTGTTGTTCCAAGACAGTTTCATGCGACACATTGCTATGAGGTGTTATATTACTCTCCCTAAAGCTGATGATCTATTGCGTTGTTCCAAGACAGTTTCATGCGACACATTGCTATGAGGTGTTATATTACTCTCCCTAAAGCTGATGATCTATTGCCTTGTTCCAAGACAGTTTCATGCGACACATTGCTATGAGGTGTTATATTACTCTCCCTAAAGCTGATGATCTATTGCGTTGTTCCAAGACAGTTTCATGCGGCACATTGCTATGAGGTGTTATATTACTCTCCCTAAAGCTGATGATCTATTGCGTTGTTCCAAGACAGTTTCATGCGACACATTGCTATGAGGTGTTATATTACTCTCCCTAAAGCTGATGATCTATTGCGTTGTTCCAAGACAGTTTCATGCGACACATTGCTATGAGGTGTTATATTACTCTCCCTAAAGCTGATGATCTATTGCGTTGTTCCAAGACAGTTTCATGCGACACATTGCTATGAGGTGTTATATTACTCTCGCTAAAGCTGATGATCTATTGCGTTGTTCCAAGACAGTTTCATGCGACACATTGCTATGAGGTGTTATATTACTCTCCCTAAAGCTGATGATCTATTGCGTTGTTCCAAGACAGTTTCATGCGACACATTGCTATGAGGTGTTATATTACTCTCGCTAAAGCTGATGATCTATTGCGTTGTTCCAAGACAGTTTCATGCGACACATTGCTATGAGGTGTTATATTACTCTCCCTAAAGCTGATGATCTATTGCGTTGTTCCAAGACAGTTTCATGCGACACATTGCTATGAGGTGTTATATTACTCTCCCTAAAGCTGATGATCTATTGTGTTGTTCCAAGACAGTTTCATGCGACACATTGCTATGAGGTGTTATATTACTCTCCCTAAAGCTGATGATCTATTGCGTTGTTCCAAGACAGTTTCATGCGACACATTGCTATGAGGTGTTATATTACTCTCCCTAAAGCTGATGATCTATTGCGTTGTTCCAAGACAGTTTCATGCGACACATTGCTATGAGGTGTTATATTACTCTCCCTAAAGCTGATGATCTCTTGTGTTGTTCCAAGACAGTTTCATGCGACACATTGCTATGAGGTGTTATATTACTCTCCCTAAAGCTGATGATCTATTGTGTTGTTCCAAGACAGTTTCGTGCGGCACATTGCTATGAGGTGTTATATTACTCTCCCTAAAGCTGATGATCTATTGTGTTGTTCCAAGACAGTTTCATGCGGCACATTGCTATGAGGTGTTATATTACTCTCCCTAAAGCTGATGATCTATTGCGTTGTTCCAAGACAGTTTCATGCGACACATTGCTATGAGGTGTTATATTACTCTCCCTAAAGCTGATGATCTATTGCGTTGTTCCAAGACAGTTTCATGCGACACATTGCTATGAGGTGTTATATTACTCTCCCTAAAGCTGATGATCTATTGCGTTGTTCCAAGACAGTTTCATGCGGCACATTGCTATGAGGTGTTATATTACTCTCCCTAAAGCTGATGATCTATTGCGTTGTTCCAAGACAGTTTCATGCGACACATTGCTATGAGGTGTTATATTACTCTCCCTAAAGCTGATGATCTATTGCGTTGTTCCAAGACAGTTTCATGCGACACATTGCTATGAGGTGTTATATTACTCTCCCTAAAGCTGATGATCTATTGCGTTGTTCCAAGACAGTTTCATGCGACACATTGCTATGAGGTGTTATATTACTCTCGCTAAAGCTGATGATCTATTGCGTTGTTCCAAGACAGTTTCATGCGACACATTGCTATGAGGTGTTATATTACTCTCCCTAAAGCTGATGATCTATTGCGTTGTTCCAAGACAGTTTCATGCGACACATTGCTATGAGGTGTTATATTACTCTCGCTAAAGCTGATGATCTATTGCGTTGTTCCAAGACAGTTTCATGCGACACATTGCTATGAGGTGTTATATTACTCTCGCTAAAGCTGATGATCTATTGCGTTGTTCCAAGACAGTTTCATGCGACACATTGCTATGAGGTGTTATATTACTCTCCCTAAAGCTGATGATCTATTGCGTTGTTCCAAGACAGTTTCATGCGACACATTGCTATGAGGTGTTATGTTACTCTCCCTAAAGCTGATGATCTATTGTGTTGTTCCAAGACAGTTTCATGCGGCACATTGCTATGTGGTGTTATATTACTCTCCCTAAAGCTGATGATCTATTGTGTTGTTCCAAGACAGTTTCATGCGAAAAATTGCTATGTGGTGTTATATTACTCTCCCTAAAGCTGATGATCTATTGTGTTGTTCCAAGACAGTTTCATGCGACACATTGCTATGAGGTGTTATATTACTCTCCCGAAAGCTGATGATCTATTGCGTTGTTCCAAGACAGTTTCATGCGACACATTGCTATGAGGTGTTATATTACTCTCCCTAAAGCTGATGATCTATTGCGTTGTTCCAAGACAGTTTCATGCGACACATTGCTATGAGGTGTTATATTACTCTCCCTAAAGCTGATGATCTATTGCGTTGTTCCAAGACAGTTTCATGCGGCACATTGCTATGAGGTGTTATATTACTCTCCCTAAAGCTGATGATCTATTGCGTTGTTCCAAGACAGTTTCATGCGACACATTGCTATGAGGTGTTATATTACTCTCCCTAAAGCTGATGATCTATTGCGTTGTTCCAAGACAGTTTCATGCGGCACATTGCTATGAGGTGTTATATTACTCTCCCTAAAGCTGATGATCTATTGCGTTGTTCCAAGACAGTTTCATGCGACACATTGCTATGAGGTGTTATATTACTCTCGCTAAAGCTGATGATCTATTGCGTTGTTCCAAGACAGTTCATGCGACACATTGCTATGAGGTGTGATATTACTCTCCCTAAAGCTGATGATCTATTGCGTTGTTCCAAGACAGTTTCATGCGACACATTGCTATAAGGGTGTTATATTACTCTCGCTAAAGCTGATGAGCTATTGCGTTGTTCCAAGACAGTTTCATGCGACACATTGCTATGAGGTGTTATATTACTCTCCCTAAAGCTGATGATCTATTGCGTTGTTCCAAGACAGTTTCATGCGACACATTGCTATGAGGTGTTATATTACTCTCCCTAAAGCTGATGATCTATTGCGTTGTTCCAAGACAGTTTCATGCGACACATTGCTATGAGGTGATATATTACTCTCCCTAAAGCTGATGATCTATTGCGTTGTTCCAAGACAGTTTCATGCGACACATTGCTATGAGGTGTTATATTACTCTCGCTAAAGCTGATGATCTATTGCGTTGTTCCAAGACAGTTTCATGCGACACATTGCTATGAGGTGTTATATTACTCTCCCTAAAGCTGATGATCTGTTGCGTTGTCCCAAGACAGTTTCATGCGACACATTGCTATGAGGTGTTATATTACTCTCCCTAAAGCTGATGATCTATTGCGTTGTTCCAAGACAGTTTCATGCGACACATTGCTATGAGGTGTTATATTACTCTCCCTAAAGCTGATGATCCATTGCGTTTTTCCAAGACAGTTTTATGCGACACATTGCTATGAGGTGTTATATTACTCTCGCTAAAGCTGATGATCTATTGCGTTGTTCCAAGACAGTTTCATGCGACACATTGCTATGAGGTGTTATATTACTCTCCCTAAAGCTGATGATCTATTGCGTTGTTCCAAGACAGTTTCATGCGACACATTGCTATGAGGTGTTATATTACTCTCGCTAAAGCTGATGATCTATTGCGTTGTTCCAAGACAGTTTCATGCGACACATTGCTATGAGGTGTTATATTACTCTCCCTAAAGCTGATGATCTATTGCGTTGTTCCAAGACAGTTTCATGCGACACATTGCTATGAGGTGTTATATTACTCTCCCTAAAGCTGATGATCTATTGTGTTGTTCCAAGACAGTTTCATGCGGCACATTGCTATGTGGTGTTATATTACTCTCCCTAAAGCTGATGATCTATTGTGTTGTTCCAAGACAGTTTCATGCGACAAATTGCTATGTGGTGTTATATTACTCTCCCTAAAGCTGATGATCTATTGTGTTGTTCCAAGACAGTTTCATGCGACACATTGCTATGAGGTGTTATATTACTCTCCCTAAAGCTGATGATCTATTGCGTTGTTCCAAGACAGTTTCATGCGACACATTGCTATGAGGTGTTATATTACTCTCCCTAAAGCTGATGATCTATTGTGTTGTTCCAAGACAGTTTCATGCGGCACATTGCTATGAGGTGTTATATTACTCTCCCTAAAGCTGATGATCTATTGTGTTGTTCCAAGACAGTTTCATGCGGCACATTGCTATGAGGTGTTATATTACTCTCCCTAAAGCTGATGATCTATTGTGTTGTTCCAAGACAGTTTCATGCGGCACATTGCTATGAGGTGTTATATTACTCTCCCTAAAGCTGATGATCTATTGCGTTGTTCCAAGACAGTTTCATGCGACACATTGCTATGTGGTGTTATATTACTCTCCCTAAAGCTGATGATCTATTGCGTTGTTCCAAGACAGTTTCATGCGACACATTGCTATGAGGTGTTTTATTACTCTCCCTAAAGCTGATGATCTATTGTGTTGTTCCAAGACAGTTTCATGCGGCACATTGCTATGTGGTGTTATATTACTCTCCCTAAAGCTGATGATCTATTGTGTTGTTCCAAGACAGTTTCATGCGACAAATTGCTATGTGGTGTTATATCACTCTCCCTAAAGCTGATGATCTATTGTGTTGTTCCAAGACAGTTTCATGCGACACATTGCTATGAGGTGTTATATTACTCTCCCTAAAGCTGATGATCTATTGCGTTGTTCCAAGACAGTTTCATGCGACACATTGTTATGAGGTGTTATATTACTCTCCCTAAAGCTGATGATCTATTGCGTTGTTCCAAGACAGTTTCATGCGACACATTGCTATGAGGTGTTATATTACTCTCCCTAAAGCTGATGATCTATTGCGTTGTTCCAAGACAGTTTCATGCGGCACATTGCTATGAGGTGTTATATTACTCTCCCTAAAGCTGATGATCTATTGCGTTGTTCCAAGACAGTTTCATGCGACACATTGCTATGAGGTGTTATATTACTCTCCCTAAAGCTGATGATCTATTGCGTTGTTCCAAGACAGTTTCATGCGACACATTGCTATGAGGTGTTATATTACTCTCCCTAAAGCTGATGATCTATTGCGTTGTTCCAAGACAGTTTCATGCGACACATTGCTATGAGGTGTTATATTACTCTCGCTAAAGCTGATGATCTATTGCGTTGTTCCAAGACAGTTTCATGCGACACATTGCTATGAGGTGTTATATTACTCTCCCTAAAGCTGATGATCTATTGCGTTGTTCCAAGACAGTTTCATGCGACACATTGCTATGAGGTGTTATATTACTCTCGCTAAAGCTGATGATCTATTGCGTTGTTCCAAGACAGTTTCATGCGACACATTGCTATGAGGTGTTATATTACTCTCCCTAAAGCTGATGATCTATTGCGTTGTTCCAAGACAGTTTCATGCGACACATTGCTATGAGGTGTTATATTACTCTCCCTAAAGCTGATGATCTATTGTGTTGTTCCAAGACAGTTTCATGCGACACATTGCTATGAGGTGTTATATTACTCTCCCTAAAGCTGATGATCTATTGCGTTGTTCCAAGACAGTTTCATGCGACACATTGCTATGAGGTGTTATATTACTCTCCCTAAAGCTGATGATCTATTGCGTTGTTCCAAGACAGTTTCATGCGACACATTGCTATGAGGTGTTATATTACTCTCCCTAAAGCTGATGATCTCTTGTGTTGTTCCAAGACAGTTTCATGCGACACATTGCTATGAGGTGTTATATTACTCTCCCTAAAGCTGATGATCTATTGTGTTGTTCCAAGACAGTTTCATGCGGCACATTGCTATGAGGTGTTATATTACTCTCCCTAAAGCTGATGATCTATTGTGTTGTTCCAAGACAGTTTCATGCGGCACATTGCTATGAGGTGTTATATTACTCTCCCTAAAGCTGATGATCTATTGCGTTGTTCCAAGACAGTTTCATGCGACACATTGCTATGAGGTGTTATATTACTCTCCCTAAAGCTGATGATCTATTGCGTTGTTCCAAGACAGTTTCATGCGACACATTGCTATGAGGTGTTATATTACTCTCCCTAAAGCTGATGATCTATTGCGTTGTTCCAAGACAGTTTCATGCGGCACATTGCTATGAGGTGTTATATTACTCTCCCTAAAGCTGATGATATATTGCGTTGTTCCAAGACAGTTTCATGCGACACATTGCTATGAGGTGTTATATTACTCTCCCTAAAGCTGATGATCTATTGCGTTGTTCCAAGACAGTTTCATGCGACACATTGCTATGAGGTGTTATATTACTCTCCCTAAAGCTGATGATCTATTGCGTTGTTCCAAGACAGTTTCATGCGACACATTGCTATGAGGTGTTATATTACTCTCGCTAAAGCTGATGATCTATTGCGTTGTTCCAAGACAGTTTCATGCGACACATTGCTATGAGGTGTTATATTACTCTCCCTAAAGCTGATGATCTATTGCGTTGTTCCAAGACAGTTTCATGCGACACATTGCTATGAGGTGTTATATTACTCTCGCTAAAGCTGATGATCTATTGCGTTGTTCCAAGACAGTTTCATGCGACACATTGCTATGAGGTGTTATATTACTCTCGCTAAAGCTGATGATCTATTGCGTTGTTCCAAGACAGTTTCATGCGACACATTGCTATGAGGTGTTATATTACTCTCCCTAAAGCTGATGATCTATTGCGTTGTTCCAAGACAGTTTCATGCGACACATTGCTATGAGGTGTTATATTACTCTCCCTAAAGCTGATGATCTATTGTGTTGTTCCAAGACAGTTTCATGCGGCACATTGCTATGTGGTGTTATATTACTCTCCCTAAAGCTGATGATCTATTGTGTTGTTCCAAGACAGTTTCATGCGAAAAATTGCTATGTGGTGTTATATTACTCTCCCTAAAGCTGATGATCTATTGTGTTGTTCCAAGACAGTTTCATGCGACACATTGCTATGAGGTGTTATATTACTCTCCCGAAAGCTGATGATCTATTGCGTTGTTCCAAGACAGTTTCATGCGACACATTGCTATGAGGTGTTATATTACTCTCCCTAAAGCTGATGATCTATTGCGTTGTTCCAAGACAGTTTCATGCGACACATTGCTATGAGGTGTTATATTACTCTCCCTAAAGCTGATGATCTATTGCGTTGTTCCAAGACAGTTTCATGCGGCACATTGCTATGAGGTGTTATATTACTCTCCCTAAAGCTGATGATCTATTGCGTTGTTCCAAGACAGTTTCATGCGACACATTGCTATGAGGTGTTATATTACTCTCCCTAAAGCTGATGATCTATTGCGTTGTTCCAAGACAGTTTCATGCGGCACATTGCTATGAGGTGTTATATTACTCTCCCTAAAGCTGATGATCTATTGCGTTGTTCCAAGACAGTTTCATGCGACACATTGCTATGAGGTGTTATATTACTCTCGCTAAAGCTGATGATCTATTGCGTTGTTCCAAGACAGTTCATGCGACACATTGCTATGAGGTGTGATATTACTCTCCCTAAAGCTGATGATCTATTGCGTTGTTCCAAGACAGTTTCATGCGACACATTGCTATAAGGGTGTTATATTACTCTCGCTAAAGCTGATGATCTATTGCGTTGTTCCAAGACAGTTTCATGCGACACATTGCTATGAGGTGTTATATTACTCTCCCTAAAGCTGATGATCTATTGCGTTGTTCCAAGACAGTTTCATGCGACACATTGCTATGAGGTGTTATATTACTCTCCCTAAAGCTGATGATCTATTGCGTTGTTCCAAGACAGTTTCATGCGACACATTGCTATGAGGTGATATATTACTCTCCCTAAAGCTGATGATCTATTGCGTTGTTCCAAGACAGTTTCATGCGACACATTGCTATGAGGTGTTATATTACTCTCGCTAAAGCTGATGATCTATTGCGTTGTTCCAAGACAGTTTCATGCGACACATTGCTATGAGGTGTTATATTACTCTCCCTAAAGCTGATGATCTATTGCGTTGTTCCAAGACAGTTTCATGCGACACATTGCTATGAGGTGTTATATTACTCTCCCTAAAGCTGATGATCTATTGCGTTGTTCCAAGACAGTTTCATGCGACACATTGCTATGAGGTGTTATATTACTCTCGCTAAAGCTGATGATCTATTGCGTTGTTCCAAGACAGTTTCATGCGACACATTGCTATGAGGTGTTATATTACTCTCCCTAAAGCTGATGATCTATTGCGTTGTTCCAAGACAGTTTCATGCGACACATTGCTATGAGGTGTTATATTACTCTCCCTAAAGCTGATGATCTATTGTGTTGTTCCAAGACAGTTTCATGCGGCACATTGCTATGTGGTGTTATATTACTCTCCCTAAAGCTGATGATCTATTGTGTTGTTCCAAGACAGTTTCATGCGACAAATTGCTATGTGGTGTTATATTACTCTCCCTAAATCTGATGATCTATTGTGTTGTTCCAAGACAGTTTCATGCGACACATTGCTATGAGGTGTTATATTACTCTCCCTAAAGCTGATGATCTATTGCGTTGTTCCAAGACAGTTTCATGCGACACATTGCTATGAGGTGTTGTATTACTCTCCCTAAAGCTGATGATCTATTGTGTTGTTCCAAGACAGTTTCATGCGGCACATTGCTATGAGGTGTTATATTACTCTCCCTAAAGCTGATGATCTATTGTGTTGTTCCAAGACAGTTTCATGCGGCACATTGCTATGAGGTGTTATATTACTCTCCCTAAAGCTGATGATCTATTGTGTTGTTCCAAGACAGTTTCATGCGGCACATTGCTATGAGGTGTTATATTACTCTCCCTAAAGCTGATGATCTATTGCGTTGTTCCAAGACAGTTTCATGCGACACATTGCTATGTGGTGTTATATTACTCTCCCTAAAGCTGATGATCTATTGCGTTGTTCCAAGACAGTTTCATGCGACACATTGCTATGAGGTGTTTTATTACTCTCCCTAAAGCTGATGATCTATTGTGTTGTTCCAAGACAGTTTCATGCGGCACATTGCTATGTGGTGTTATATTACTCTCCCTAAAGCTGATGATCTATTGTGTTGTTCCAAGACAGTTTCATGCGACAAATTGCTATGTGGTGTTATATTACTCTCCCTAAAGCTGATGATCTATTGTGTTGTTCCAAGACAGTTTCATGCGACACATTGCTATGAGGTGTTATATTACTCTCCCTAAAGCTGATGATCTATTGCGTTGTTCCAAGACAGTTTCATGCGACACATTGCTATGAGGTGTTATATTACTCTCCCTAAAGCTGATGATCTATTGCGTTGTTCCAAGACAGTTTCATGCGACACATTGCTATGGGGTGTTATATTACTCTCCCTAAAGCTGATGATCTATTGCGTTGTTCCAAGACAGTTTCATGCGGCACATTGCTATGAGGTGTTATATTACTCTCCCTAAAGCTGATGATCTATTGCGTTGTTCCAAGACAGTTTCATGCGACACATTGCTATGAGGTGTTATATTACTCTCCCTAAAGCTGATGATCTATTGCGTTGTTCCAAGACAGTTTCATGCGACACATTGCTATGAGGTGTTATATTACTCTCCCTAAAGCTGATGATCTATTGCGTTGTTCCAAGACAGTTTCATGCGACACATTGCTATGAGGTGTTATATTACTCTCGCTAAAGCTGATGATCTATTGCGTTGTTCCAAGACAGTTTCATGCGACACATTGCTATGAGGTGTTATATTACTCTCCCTAAAGCTGATGATCTATTGCGTTGTTCCAAGACAGTTTCATGCGACACATTGCTATGAGGTGTTATATTACTCTCGCTAAAGCTGATGATCTATTGCGTTGTTCCAAGACAGTTTCATGCGACACATTGCTATGAGGTGTTATATTACTCTCCCTAAAGCTGATGATCTATTGCGTTGTTCCAAGACAGTTTCATGCGACACATTGCTATGAGGTGTTATATTACTCTCCCTAAAGCTGATGATCTATTGTGTTGTTCCAAGACAGTTTCATGCGACACATTGCTATGAGGTGTTATATTACTCTCCCTAAAGCTGATGATCTATTGCGTTGTTCCAAGACAGTTTCATGCGACACATTGCTATGAGGTGTTATATTACTCTCCCTAAAGCTGATGATCTATTGCGTTGTTCCAAGACAGTTTCATGCGACACGTTGCTATGAGGTGTTATATTACTCTCCCTAAAGCTGATGATCTCTTGTGTTGTTCCAAGACAGTTTCATGCGACACATTGTTATGAGGTGTTATATTACTCTCCCTAAAGCTGATGATCTATTGTGTTGTTCCAAGACAGTTTCATGCGGCACATTGCTATGAGGTGTTATATTACTCTCCCTAAAGCTGATGATCTATTGTGTTGTTCCAAGACAGTTTCATGCGGCACATTGCTATGAGGTGTTATATTACTCTCCCTAAAGCTGATGATCTATTGCGTTGTTCCAAGACAGTTTCATGCGACACATTGCTATGAGGTGTTATATTACTCTCCCTAAAGCTGATGATCAATTGCGTTGTTCCAAGACAGTTTCATGCGACACATTGCTATGAGGTGTTATATTACTCTCCCTAAAGCTGATGATCTATTGCGTTGTTCCAAGACAGTTTCATGCGGCACATTGCTATGAGGTGTTATATTACTCTCCCTAAAGCTGATGATCTATTGCGTTGTTCCAAGACAGTTTCATGCGACACATTGCTATGAGGTGTTATATTACTCTCGCTAAAGCTGATGATCTATTGCGTTGTTCCAAGACAGTTCATGCGACACATTGCTATGAGGTGTGATATTACTCTCCCTAAAGCTGATGATCTATTGCGTTGTTCCAAGACAGTTTCATGCGACACATTGCTATAAGGGTGTTATATTACTCTCGCTAAAGCTGATGATCTATTGCGTTGTTCCAAGACAGTTTCATGCGACACATTGCTATGAGGTGTTATATTACTCTCCCTAAAGCTGATGATCTATTGCGTTGTTCCAAGACAGTTTCATGCGACACATTGCTATGAGGTGTTATATTACTCTCCCTAAAGCTGATGATCTATTGCGTTGTTCCAAGACAGTTTCATGCGACACATTGCTATGAGGTGATATATTACTCTCCCTAAAGCTGATGATCTATTGCGTTGTTCCAAGACAGTTTCATGCGACACATTGCTATGAGGTGTTATATTACTCTCGCTAAAGCTGATGATCTATTGCGTTGTTCCAAGACAGTTTCATGCGACACATTGCTATGAGGTGTTATATTACTCTCCCTAAAGCTGATGATCTATTGCGTTGTTCCAAGACAGTTTCATGCGACACATTGCTATGAGGTGTTATATTACTCTCCCTAAAGCTGATGATCTATTGCGTTGTTCCAAGACAGTTTCATGCGACACATTGCTATGAGGTGTTATATTACTCTCCCTAAAGCTGATGATCTATTGCATTGTTCCAAGACAGTTTTATGCGACACATTGCTATGAGGTGTTATATTACTCTCGCTAAAGCTGATGATCTATTGCGTTGTTCCAAGACAGTTTCATGCGACACATTGCTATGAGGTGTTATATTACTCTCCCTAAAGCTGATGATCTATTGCGTTGTTCCAAGACAGTTTCATGCGACACATTGCTATGAGGTGTTATATTACTCTCCCTAAAGCTGATGATCTATTGCGTTGTTCCAAGACAGTTTCATGCGACACATTGCTATGAGGTGTTATATTACTCTCCCTAAAGCTGATGATCTATTGTGTTGTTCCAAGACAGTTTCATGCGGCACATTGCTATGTGGTGTTATATTACTCTCCCTAAAGCTGATGATCTATTGTGTTGTTCCAAGACAGTTTCATGCGACAAATTGCTATGTGGTGTTATATTACTCTCCCTAAAGCTGATGATCTATTGTGTTGTTCCAAGACAGTTTCATGCGACACATTGCTATGAGGTGTTATATTACTCTCCCTAAAGCTTATGATCTATTGCGTTGTTCCAAGACAGTTTCATGCGACACATTGCTATGAGGTGTTGTATTACTCTCCCTAAAGCTGATGATCTATTGTGTTGTTCCAAGACAGTTTCATGCGGCACATTGCTATGAGGTGTTATATTACTCTCCCTAAAGCTGATGATCCATTGTGTTGTTCCAAGACAGTTTCATGCGGCACATTGCTATGAGGTGTTATATTACTCTCCCTAAAGCTGATGATCTATTGTGTTGTTCCAAGACAGTTTCATGCGGCACATTGCTATGAGGTGTTATATTACTCTCCCTAAAGCTGATGATCTATTGCGTTGTTCCAAGACAGTTTCATGCGACACATTGCTATGTGGTGTTATATTACTCTCCCTAAAGCTGATGATCTATTGCGTTGTTCCAAGACAGTTTCATGCGACACATTGCTATGAGGTGTTTTATTACTCTCCCTAAAGCTGATGATCTATTGTGTTGTTCCAAGACAGTTTCATGCGGCACATTGCTATGTGGTGTTATATTACTCTCCCTAAAGCTGATGATCTATTGTGTTGTTCCAAGACAGTTTCATGCGACAAATTGCTATGTGGTGTTATATTACTCTCCCTAAAGCTGATGATCTATTGTGTTGTTCCAAGACAGTTTCATGCGACACATTGCTATGAGGTGTTATATTACTCTCCCTAAAGCTGATGATCTATTGCGTTGTTCCAAGACAGTTTCATGCGACACATTGCTATGAGGTGTTATATTACTCTCGCTAAAGCTGATGATCTATTGCGTTGTTCCAAGACAGTTTCATGCGACACATTGCTATGAGGTGTTATATTACTCTCCCTAAAGCTGATGATCTATTGCGTTGTTCCAAGACAGTTTCATGCGACACATTGCTATGAGGTGTTATATTACTCTCCCTAAAGCTGATGATCTATTGCGTTGTTCCAAGACAGTTTCATGCGACACATTGCTATGAGGTGTTATATTACTCTCCCTAAAGCTGATGATCTATTGCGTTGTTCCAAGACAGTTTCATGCGACACATTGCTATGAGGTGATATATTACTCTCCCTAAAGCTGATGATCTATTGCGTTGTTCCAAGACAGTTTCATGCGACACATTGCTATGAGGTGTTATATTACTCTCGCTAAAGCTGATGATCTATTGCGTTGTTCCAAGACAGTTTCATGCGACACATTGCTATGAGGTGTTATATTACTCTCCCTAAAGCTGATGATCTATTGCGTTGTTCCAAGACAGTTTCATGCGACACATTGCTATGAGGTGTTATATTACTCTCCCTAAAGCTGATGATCTATTGCGTTGTTCCAAGACAGTTTCATGCGACACATTGCTATGAGGTGTTATATTACTCTCCCTAAAGCTGATGATCTATTGCGTTGTTCCAAGACAGTTTTATGCGACACATTGCTATGAGGTGTTATATTACTCTCGCTAAAGCTGATGATCTATTGCGTTGTTCCAAGACAGTTTCATGCGACACATTGCTATGAGGTGTTATATTACTCTCCCTAAAGCTGATGATCTATTGCGTTGTTCCAAGACAGTTTCATGCGACACATTGCTATGAGGTGTTATATTACTCTCGCTAAAGCTGATGATCTATTGCGTTGTTCCAAGACAGTTTCATGCGACACATTGCTATGAGGTGTTATATTACTCTCCCTAAAGCTGATGATCTATTGCGTTGTTCCAAGACAGTTTCATGCGACACATTGCTATGAGGTGTTATATTACTCTCCCTAAAGCTGATGATCTATTGTGTTGTTCCAAGACAGTTTCATGCGGCACATTGCTATGTGGTGTTATATTACTCTCCCTAAAGCTGATGATCTATTGTGTTGTTCCAAGACAGTTTCATGCGACAAATTGCTATGTGGTGTTATATTACTCTCCCTAAATCTGATGATCTATTGTGTTGTTCCAAGACAGTTTCATGCGACACATTGCTATGAGGTGTTATATTACTCTCCCTAAAGCTGATGATCTATTGCGTTGTTCCAAGACAGTTTCATGCGACACATTGCTATGAGGTGTTGTATTACTCTCCCTAAAGCTGATGATCTATTGTGTTGTTCCAAGACAGTTTCATGCGGCACATTGCTATGAGGTGTTATATTACTCTCCCTAAAGCTGATGATCTATTGTGTTGTTCCAAGACAGTTTCATGCGGCACATTGCTATGAGGTGTTATATTACTCTCCCTAAAGCTGATGATCTATTGTGTTGTTCCAAGACAGTTTCATGCGGCACATTGCTATGAGGTGTTATATTACTCTCCCTAAAGCTGATGATCTATTGCGTTGTTCCAAGACAGTTTCATGCGACACATTGCTATGTGGTGTTATATTACTCTCCCTAAAGCTGATGATCTATTGCGTTGTTCCAAGACAGTTTCATGCGACACATTGCTATGAGGTGTTTTATTACTCTCCCTAAAGCTGATGATCTATTGTGTTGTTCCAAGACAGTTTCATGCGGCACATTGCTATGTGGTGTTATATTACTCTCCCTAAAGCTGATGATCTATTGTGTTGTTCCAAGACAGTTTCATGCGACAAATTGCTATGTGGTGTTATATTACTCTCCCTAAAGCTGATGATCTATTGTGTTGTTCCAAGACAGTTTCATGCGACACATTGCTATGAGGTGTTATATTACTCTCCCTAAAGCTGATGATCTATTGCGTTGTTCCAAGACAGTTTCATGCGACACATTGCTATGAGGTGTTATATTACTCTCCCTAAAGCTGATGATCTATTGCGTTGTTCCAAGACAGTTTCATGCGACACATTGCTATGGGGTGTTATATTACTCTCCCTAAAGCTGATGATCTATTGCGTTGTTCCAAGACAGTTTCATGCGGCACATTGCTATGAGGTGTTATATTACTCTCCCTAAAGCTGATGATCTATTGCGTTGTTCCAAGACAGTTTCATGCGACACATTGCTATGAGGTGTTATATTACTCTCCCTAAAGCTGATGATCTATTGCGTTGTTCCAAGACAGTTTCATGCGACACATTGCTATGAGGTGTTATATTACTCTCCCTAAAGCTGATGATCTATTGCGTTGTTCCAAGACAGTTTCATGCGACACATTGCTATGAGGTGTTATATTACTCTCGCTAAAGCTGATGATCTATTGCGTTGTTCCAAGACAGTTTCATGCGACACATTGCTATGAGGTGTTATATTACTCTCCCTAAAGCTGATGATCTATTGCGTTGTTCCAAGACAGTTTCATGCGACACATTGCTATGAGGTGTTATATTACTCTCGCTAAAGCTGATGATCTATTGCGTTGTTCCAAGACAGTTTCATGCGACACATTGCTATGAGGTGTTATATTACTCTCCCTAAAGCTGATGATCTATTGCGTTGTTCCAAGACAGTTTCATGCGACACATTGCTATGAGGTGTTATATTACTCTCCCTAAAGCTGATGATCTATTGTGTTGTTCCAAGACAGTTTCATGCGACACATTGCTATGAGGTGTTATATTACTCTCCCTAAAGCTGATGATCTATTGCGTTGTTCCAAGACAGTTTCATGCGACACATTGCTATGAGGTGTTATATTACTCTCCCTAAAGCTGATGATCTATTGCGTTGTTCCAAGACAGTTTCATGCGACACGTTGCTATGAGGTGTTATATTACTCTCCCTAAAGCTGATGATCTCTTGTGTTGTTCCAAGACAGTTTCATGCGACACATTGTTATGAGGTGTTATATTACTCTCCCTAAAGCTGATGATCTATTGTGTTGTTCCAAGACAGTTTCATGCGGCACATTGCTATGAGGTGTTATATTACTCTCCCTAAAGCTGATGATCTATTGTGTTGTTCCAAGACAGTTTCATGCGGCACATTGCTATGAGGTGTTATATTACTCTCCCTAAAGCTGATGATCTATTGCGTTGTTCCAAGACAGTTTCATGCGACACATTGCTATGAGGTGTTATATTACTCTCCCTAAAGCTGATGATCTATTGCGTTGTTCCAAGACAGTTTCATGCGACACATTGCTATGAGGTGTTATATTACTCTCCCTAAAGCTGATGATCTATTGCGTTGTTCCAAGACAGTTTCATGCGGCACATTGCTATGAGGTGTTATATTACTCTCCCTAAAGCTGATGATCTATTGCGTTGTTCCAAGACAGTTTCATGCGACACATTGCTATGAGGTGTTATATTACTCTCGCTAAAGCTGATGATCTATTGCGTTGTTCCAAGACAGTTCATGCGACACATTGCTATGAGGTGTGATATTACTCTCCCTAAAGCTGATGATCTATTGCGTTGTTCCAAGACAGTTTCATGCGACACATTGCTATAAGGGTGTTATATTACTCTCGCTAAAGCTGATGATCTATTGCGTTGTTCCAAGACAGTTTCATGCGACACATTGCTATGAGGTGTTATATTACTCTCCCTAAAGCTGATGATCTATTGCGTTGTTCCAAGACAGTTTCATGCGACACATTGCTATGAGGTGTTATATTACTCTCCCTAAAGCTGATGATCTATTGCGTTGTTCCAAGACAGTTTCATGCGACACATTGCTATGAGGTGATATATTACTCTCCCTAAAGCTGATGATCTATTGCGTTGTTCCAAGACAGTTTCATGCGACACATTGCTATGAGGTGTTATATTACTCTCGCTAAAGCTGATGATCTATTGCGTTGTTCCAAGACAGTTTCATGCGACACATTGCTATGAGGTGTTATATTACTCTCCCTAAAGCTGATGATCTATTGCGTTGTTCCAAGACAGTTTCATGCGACACATTGCTATGAGGTGTTATATTACTCTCCCTAAAGCTGATGATCTATTGCGTTGTTCCAAGACAGTTTCATGCGACACATTGCTATGAGGTGTTATATTACTCTCCCTAAAGCTGATGATCTATTGCATTGTTCCAAGACAGTTTTATGCGACACATTGCTATGAGGTGTTATATTACTCTCGCTAAAGCTGATGATCTATTGCGTTGTTCCAAGACAGTTTCATGCGACACATTGCTATGAGGTGTTATATTACTCTCCCTAAAGCTGATGATCTATTGCGTTGTTCCAAGACAGTTTCATGCGACACATTGCTATGAGGTGTTATATTACTCTCCCTAAAGCTGATGATCTATTGCGTTGTTCCAAGACAGTTTCATGCGACACATTGCTATGAGGTGTTATATTACTCTCCCTAAAGCTGATGATCTATTGTGTTGTTCCAAGACAGTTTCATGCGGCACATTGCTATGTGGTGTTATATTACTCTCCCTAAAGCTGATGATCTATTGTGTTGTTCCAAGACAGTTTCATGCGACAAATTGCTATGTGGTGTTATATTACTCTCCCTAAAGCTGATGATCTATTGTGTTGTTCCAAGACAGTTTCATGCGACACATTGCTATGAGGTGTTATATTACTCTCCCTAAAGCTTATGATCTATTGCGTTGTTCCAAGACAGTTTCATGCGACACATTGCTATGAGGTGTTGTATTACTCTCCCTAAAGCTGATGATCTATTGTGTTGTTCCAAGACAGTTTCATGCGGCACATTGCTATGAGGTGTTATATTACTCTCCCTAAAGCTGATGATCCATTGTGTTGTTCCAAGACAGTTTCATGCGGCACATTGCTATGAGGTGTTATATTACTCTCCCTAAAGCTGATGATCTATTGTGTTGTTCCAAGACAGTTTCATGCGGCACATTGCTATGAGGTGTTATATTACTCTCCCTAAAGCTGATGATCTATTGCGTTGTTCCAAGACAGTTTCATGCGACACATTGCTATGTGGTGTTATATTACTCTCCCTAAAGCTGATGATCTATTGCGTTGTTCCAAGACAGTTTCATGCGACACATTGCTATGAGGTGTTTTATTACTCTCCCTAAAGCTGATGATCTATTGTGTTGTTCCAAGACAGTTTCATGCGGCACATTGCTATGTGGTGTTATATTACTCTCCCTAAAGCTGATGATCTATTGTGTTGTTCCAAGACAGTTTCATGCGACAAATTGCTATGTGGTGTTATATTACTCTCCCTAAAGCTGATGATCTATTGTGTTGTTCCAAGACAGTTTCATGCGACACATTGCTATGAGGTGTTATATTACTCTCCCTAAAGCTGATGATCTATTGCGTTGTTCCAAGACAGTTTCATGCGACACATTGCTATGAGGTGTTATATTACTCTCCCTAAAGCTGATGATCTATTGCGTTGTTCCAAGACAGTTTCATGCGACACATTGCTATGAGGTGTTATATTACTCTCCCTAAAGCTGATGATCTATTGCGTTGTTCCAAGACAGTTTCATGCGGCACATTGCTATGAGGTGTTATATTACTCTCCCTAAAGCTGATGATCTATTGCGTTGTTCCAAGACAGTTTCATGCGACACATTGCTATGAGGTGTTATATTACTCTCCCTAAAGCTGATGATCTATTGCGTTGTTCCAAGACAGTTTCATGCGACACATTGCTATGAGGTGTTATATTACTCTCCCTAAAGCTGATGATCTATTGCGTTGTTCCAAGACAGTTTCATGCGACACATTGCTATGAGGTGTTATATTACTCTCGCTAAAGCTGATGATCTATTGCGTTGTTCCAAGACAGTTTCATGCGACACATTGCTATGAGGTGTTATATTACTCTCCCTAAAGCTGATGATCTATTGCGTTGTTCCAAGACAGTTTCATGCGACACATTGCTATGAGGTGTTATATTACTCTCGCTAAAGCTGATGATCTATTGCGTTGTTCCAAGACAGTTTCATGCGACACATTGCTATGAGGTGTTATATTACTCTCCCTAAAGCTGATGATCTATTGCGTTGTTCCAAGACAGTTTCATGCGACACATTGCTATGAGGTGTTATATTACTCTCCCTAAAGCTGATGATCTATTGTGTTGTTCCAAGACAGTTTCATGCGACACATTGCTATGTGGTGTTATATTACTCTCCCTAAAGCTGATGATCTATTGCGTTGTTCCAAGACAGTTTCATGCGACACATTGCTATGAGGTGTTATATTACTCTCCCTAAAGCTGATGATCTATTGCGTTGTTCCAAGACAGTTTCATGCGACACATTGCTATGAGGTGTTATATTGCTCTCCCTAAAGCTGATGATCTCTTGTGTTGTTCCAAGACAGTTTCATGCGACACATTGCTATGAGGTGTTATATTACTCTCCCTAAAGCTGATGATCTATTGTGTTGTTCCAAGACAGTTTCATGCGGCACATTGCTATGAGGTGTTATATTACTCTCCCTAAAGCTGATGATCTATTGTGTTGTTCCAAGACAGTTTCATGCGGCACATTGCTATGAGGTGTTATATTACTCTCCCTAAAGCTGATGATCTATTGCGTTGTTCCAAGACAGTTTCATGCGACACATTGCTATGAGGTGTTATATTACTCTCCCTAAAGCTGATGATCTATTGCGTTGTTCCAAGACAGTTTCATGCGACACATTGCTATGAGGTGTTATATTACTCTCCCTAAAGCTGATGATCTATTGCGTTGTTCCAAGACAGTTTCATGCGGCACATTGCTATGAGGTGTTATATTACTCTCCCTAAAGCTGATGATCTATTGCGTTGTTTCAAGACAGTTTCATGCGACACATTGCTATGAGGTGTTATATTACTCTCCCTAAAGCTGATGATCTATTGCGTTGTTCCAAGACAGTTTCATGCGACACATTGCTATGAGGTGTTATATTACTCTCCCTAAAGCTGATGATCTATTGCGTTGTTCCAAGACAGTTTCATGCGACACATTGCTATGAGGTGTTATATTACTCTCGCTAAAGCTGATGATCTATTGCGTTGTTCCAAGACAGTTTCATGCGACACATTGCTATGAGGTGTTATATTACTCTCCCTAAAGCTGATGATCTATTGCGTTGTTCCAAGACAGTTTCATGCGACACATTGCTATGAGGTGTTATGTTACTCTCGCTAAAGCTGATGATCTATTGCGTTGTTCCAAGACAGTTTCATGCGACACATTGCTATGAGGTGTTATATTACTCTCGCTAAAGCTGATGATCTATTGCGTTGTTCCAAGACAGTTTCATGCGACACATTGCTATGAGGTGTTATATTACTCTCCCTAAAGCTGATGATCTATTGCGTTGTTCCAAGACAGTTTCATGCGACACATTGCTATGAGGTGTTATATTACTCTCCCTAAAGCTGATGATCTATTGTGTTGTTCCAAGACAGTTTCATGCGGCACATTGCTATGTGGTGTTATATTACTCTCCCTAAAGCTGATGATCTATTGTGTTGTTCCAAGACAGTTTCATGCGAAAAATTGCTATGTGGTGTTATATTACTCTCCCTAAAGCTGATGATCTATTGTGTTGTTCCAAGACAGTTTCATGCGACACATTGCTATGAGGTGTTATATTACTCTCCCGAAAGCTGATGATCTATTGCGTTGTTCCAAGACAGTTTCATGCGACACATTGCTATGAGGTGTTATATTACTCTCCCTAAAGCTCATGATCTATTGCGTTGTTCCAAGACAGTTTCATGCGACACATTGCTATGAGGTGTTATATTACTCTCCCTAAAGCTGATGATCTATTGCGTTGTTCCAAGACAGTTTCATGCGGCACATTGCTATGAGGTATTATATTACTCTCCCTAAAGCTGATGATCTATTGCGTTGTTCCAAGACAGTGTCATGCGACACATTGCTATGAGGTGTTATATTACTCTCCCTAAAGCTGATGATCTATTGCGTTGTTCCAAGACAGTTTCATGCGGCACATTGCTATGAGGTGTTATATTACTCTCCCTAAAGCTGATGATCTATTGCGTTGTTCCAAGACAGTTTCATGCGACACATTGCTATGAGGTGTTATATTACTCTCGCTAAAGCTGATGATCTATTGCGTTGTTCCAAGACAGTTCATGCGACACATTGCTATGAGGTGTGATATTACTCTCCCTAAAGCTGATGATCTATTGCGTTGTTCCAAGACAGTTTCATGCGACACATTGCTATAAGGGTGTTATATTACTCTCGCTAAAGCTGATGATCTATTGCGTTGTTCCAAGACAGTTTCATGCGACACATTGCTATGAGGTGTTATATTACTCTCCCTAAAGCTGATGATCTATTGCGTTGTTCCAAGACAGTTTCATGCGACACATTGCTATGAGGTGTTATATTACTCTCCCTAAAGCTGATGATCTATTGCGTTGTTCCAAGACAGTTTCATGCGACACATTGCTATGAGGTGATATATTACTCTCCCTAAAGCTGATGATCTATTGCGTTGTTCCAAGACAGTTTCATGCGACACATTGCTATGAGGTGTTATATTACTCTCGCTAAAGCTGATGATCTATTGCGTTGTTCCAAGACAGTTTCATGCGACACATTGCTATGAGGTGTTATATTACTCTCCCTAAAGCTGATGATCTATTGCGTTGTTCCAAGACAGTTTCATGCGACACATTGCTATGAGGTGTTATATTACTCTCCCTAAAGCTGATGATCTATTGCGTTGTTCCAAGACAGTTTCATGCGACACATTGCTATGAGGTGTTATATTACTCTCCCTAAAGCTGATGATCTATTGCGTTGTTCCAAGACAGTTTTATGCGACACATTGCTATGAGGTGTTATATTACTCTCGCTAAAGCTGATGATCTATTGCGTTGTTCCAAGACAGTTTCATGCGACACATTGCTATGAGGTGTTATATTACTCTCCCTAAAGCTGATGATCTATTGCGTTGTTCCAAGACAGTTTCATGCGACACATTGCTATGAGGTGTTATATTACTCTCGCTAAAGCTGATGATCTATTGCGTTGTTCCAAGACAGTTTCATGCGACACATTGCTATGAGGTGTTATATTACTCTCCCTAAAGCTGATGATCTATTGCGTTGTTCCAAGACAGTTTCATGCGACACATTGCTATGAGGTGTTATATTACTCTCCCTAAAGCTGATGATCTATTGTGTTGTTCCAAGACAGTTTCATGCGGCACATTGCTATGTGGTGTTATATTACTCTCCCTAAAGCTGATGATCTATTGTGTTGTTCCAAGACAGTTTCATGCGACAAATTGCTATGTGGTGTTATATTACTCTCCCTAAAGCTGATGATCTATTGTGTTGTTCCAAGACAGTTTCATGCGACACATTGCTATGATGTGTTATATTACTCTCCCTAAAGCTGATGATCTATTGCGTTGTTCCAAGACAGTTTCATGCGACACATTGCTATGAGGTGTTATATTACTCTCCCTAAAGCTGATGATCTATTGCGTTGTTCCAAGACAGTTTCATGCGACACATTGCTATGAGGTGTTATATTACTCTCCCTAAAGCTGATGATCTATTGCGTTGTTCCAAGACAGTTTCATGCGGCACATTGCTATGAGGTGTTATATTACTCTCCCTAAAGCTGATGATCTATTGCGTTGTTCCAAGACAGTTTCATGCGACACATTGCTATGAGGTGTTATATTACTCTCCCTAAAGCTGATGATCTATTGCGTTGTTCCAAGACAGTTCATTGCGACACATTGCTATGAGGTGTTATATTACTCTCCCTAAAGCTGATGATCTATTGCGTTGTTCCAAGACAGTTTCATGCGACACATTGCTATGAGGTGTTATATTACTCTCGCTAAAGCTGATGATCTATTGCGTTGTTCCAAGACAGTTTCATGCGACACATTGCTATGAGGTGTTATATTACTCTTCCTAAAGCTGATGATCTATTGCGTTGTTCCAAGACAGTTTTATGCGACACATTGCTATGAGGTGTTATATTACTCTCGCTAAAGCTGATGATCTATTGCGTTGTTCCAAGACAGTTTCATGCGGCACATTGCTATGAGGTGTTATATTACTCTCCCTAAAGCTGATGATCTATTGCGTTGTTCCAAGACAGTTTCATGCGACACATTGCTATGAGGTGTTATATTACTCTCCCTAAAGCTGATGATCTATTGCGTTGTTCCAAGACAGTTTCATGCGGCACATTGCTATGAGGTGTTATATTACTCTCCCTAAAGCTGATGATCTATTGCGTTGTTCCAAGACAGTTTCATGCGACACATTGCTATGAGGTGTTATATTACTCTCGCTAAAGCTGATGATCTATTGCGTTGTTCCAAGACAGTTCATGCGACACATTGCTATGAGGTGTGATATTACTCTCCCTAAAGCTGATGATCTATTGCGTTGTTCCAAGACAGTTTCATGCGACACATTGCTATAAGGGTGTTATATTACTCTCGCTAAAGCTGATGATCTATTGCGTTGTTCCAAGACTGTTTCATGCGACACATTGCTATGAGGTGTTATATTACTCTCCCTAAAGCTGATGATCTATTGCGTTGTTCCAAGACAGTTTCATGCGACACATTGCTATGAGGTGTTATATTACTCTCCCTAAAGCTGATGATCTATTGCGTTGTTCCAAGACAGTTTCATGCGACACATTGCTATGAGGTGATATATTACTCTCCCTAAAGCTGATGATCTATTGCGTTGTTCCAAGACAGTTTCATGCGACACATTGCTATGAGGTGTTATATTACTCTCGCTAAAGCTGATGATCTATTGCGTTGTTCCAAGACAGTTTCATGCGACACATTGCTATGAGGTGTTATATTACTCTCCCTAAAGCTGATGATCTATTGCGTTGTTCCAAGACAGTTTCATGCGACACATTGCTATGAGGTGTTATATTACTCTCCCTAAAGCTGATGATCTATTGCGTTGTTCCAAGACAGTTTCATGCGACACATTGCTATGAGGTGTTATATTACTCTCCCTAAAGCTGATGATCTATTGCGTTGTTCCAAGACAGTTTTATGCGACACATTGCTATGAGGTGTTATATTACTCTCGCTAAAGCTGATGATCTATTGCGTTGTTCCAAGACAGTTTCATGCGACACATTGCTATGAGGTGTTATATTACTCTCCCTAAAGCTGATGATCTATTGCGTTGTTCCAAGACAGTTTCATGCGACACATTGCTATGAGGTGTTATATTACTCTCGCTAAAGCTGATGATCTATTGCGTTGTTCCAAGACAGTTTCATGCGACACATTGCTATGAGGTGTTATATTACTCTCCCTAAAGCTGATGATCTATTGCGTTGTTCCAAGACAGTTTCATGCGACACATTGCTATGAGGTGTTATATTACTCTCCCTAAAGCTGATGATCTATTGTGTTGTTCCAAGACAGTTTCATGCGGCACATTGCTATGTGGTGTTATATTACTCTCCCTAAAGCTGATGATCTATTGTGTTGTTCCAAGACAGTTTCATGCGACAAATTGCTATGTGGTGTTATATTACTCTCCCTAAAGCTGATGATCTATTGCGTTGTTCCAAGACAGTTTCATGCGACACATTGCTATGAGGTGTTATATTACTCTCCCTAAAGCTGATGATCTATTGCGTTGTTCCAAGACAGTTTCATGCGACACATTGCTATGAGGTGTTATATTACTCTCGCTAAAGCTGATGATCTATTGCGTTGTTCCAAGACAGTTTCATGCGACACATTGCTATGAGGTGTTATATTACTCTCCCTAAAGCTGATGATCTATTGCGTTGTTCCAAGACAGTTTCATGCGACACATTGCTATGAGGTGTTATATTACTCTCGCTAAAGCTGATGATCTATTGCGTTGTTCCAAGACAGTTTCATGCGACACATTGCTATGAGGTGTTATATTACTCTCCCTAAAGCTGATGATCTATTGCGTTGTTCCAAGACAGTTTCATGCGACACATTGCTATGAGGTGTTATATTACTCTCCCTAAAGCTGATGATCTATTGTGTTGTTCCAAGACAGTTTCATGCGACACATTGCTATGTGGTGTTATATTACTCTCCCTAAAGCTGATGATCTATTGCGTTGTTCCAAGACAGTTTCATGCGACACATTGCTATGAGGTGTTATATTACTCTCCCTAAAGCTGATGATCTATTGCGTTGTTCCAAGACAGTTTCATGCGACACATTGCTATGAGGTGTTATATTACTCTCCCTAAAGCTGATGATCTCTTGTGTTGTTCCAAGACAGTTTCATGCGACACATTGCTATGAGGTGTTATATTACTCTCCCTAAAGCTGATGATCTATTGTGTTGTTCCAAGACAGTTTCATGCGGCACATTGCTATGAGGTGTTATATTACTCTCCCTAAAGCTGATGATCTATTGTGTTGTTCCAAGACAGTTTCATGCGGCACATTGCTATGAGGTGTTATATTACTCTCCCTAAAGCTGATGATCTATTGCGTTGTTCCAAGACAGTTTCATGCGACACATTGCTATGAGGTGTTATATTACTCTCCCTAAAGCTGATGATCTATTGCGTTGTTCCAAGACAGTTTCATGCGACACATTGCTATGAGGTGTTATATTACTCTCCCTAAAGCTGATGATCTATTGCGTTGTTCCAAGACAGTTTCATGCGGCACATTGCTATGAGGTGTTATATTACTCTCCCTAAAGCTGATGATCTATTGCGTTGTTTCAAGACAGTTTCATGCGACACATTGCTATGAGGTGTTATATTACTCTCCCTAAAGCTGATGATCTATTGCGTTGTTCCAAGACAGTTTCATGCGACACATTGCTATGAGGTGTTATATTACTCTCCCTAAAGCTGATGATCTATTGCGTTGTTCCAAGACAGTTTCATGCGACACATTGCTATGAGGTGTTATATTACTCTCGCTAAAGCTGATGATCTATTGCGTTGTTCCAAGACAGTTTCATGCGACACATTGCTATGAGGTGTTATATTACTCTCCCTAAAGCTGATGATCTATTGCGTTGTTCCAAGACAGTTTCATGCGACACATTGCTATGAGGTGTTATGTTACTCTCGCTAAAGCTGATGATCTATTGCGTTGTTCCAAGACAGTTTCATGCGACACATTGCTATGAGGTGTTATATTACTCTCGCTAAAGCTGATGATCTATTGCGTTGTTCCAAGACAGTTTCATGCGACACATTGCTATGAGGTGTTATATTACTCTCCCTAAAGCTGATGATCTATTGCGTTGTTCCAAGACAGTTTCATGCGACACATTGCTATGAGGTGTTATATTACTCTCCCTAAAGCTGATGATCTATTGTGTTGTTCCAAGACAGTTTCATGCGGCACATTGCTATGTGGTGTTATATTACTCTCCCTAAAGCTGATGATCTATTGTGTTGTTCCAAGACAGTTTCATGCAAAAAATTGCTATGTGGTGTTATATTACTCTCCCTAAAGCTGATGATCTATTGTGTTGTTCCAAGACAGTTTCATGCGACACATTGCTATGAGGTGTTATATTACTCTCCCGAAAGCTGATGATCTATTGCGTTGTTCCAAGACAGTTTCATGCGACACATTGCTATGAGGTGTTATATTACTCTCCCTAAAGCTCATGATCTATTGCGTTGTTCCAAGACAGTTTCATGCGACACATTGCTATGAGGTGTTATATTACTCTCCCTAAAGCTGATGATCTATTGCGTTGTTCCAAGACAGTTTCATGCGGCACATTGCTATGAGGTATTATATTACTCTCCCTAAAGCTGATGATCTATTGCGTTGTTCCAAGACAGTGTCATGCGACACATTGCTATGAGGTGTTATATTACTCTCCCTAAAGCTGATGATCTATTGCGTTGTTCCAAGACAGTTTCATGCGGCACATTGCTATGAGGTGTTATATTACTCTCCCTAAAGCTGATGATCTATTGCGTTGTTCCAAGACAGTTTCATGCGACACATTGCTATGAGGTGTTATATTACTCTCGCTAAAGCTGATGATCTATTGCGTTGTTCCAAGACAGTTCATGCGACACATTGCTATGAGGTGTGATATTACTCTCCCTAAAGCTGATGATCTATTGCGTTGTTCCAAGACAGTTTCATGCGACACATTGCTATAAGGGTGTTATATTACTCTCGCTAAAGCTGATGATCTATTGCGTTGTTCCAAGACAGTTTCATGCGACACATTGCTATGAGGTGTTATATTACTCTCCCTAAAGCTGATGATCTATTGCGTTGTTCCAAGACAGTTTCATGCGACACATTGCTATGAGGTGTTATATTACTCTCCCTAAAGCTGATGATCTATTGCGTTGTTCCAAGACAGTTTCATGCGACACATTGCTATGAGGTGATATATTACTCTCCCTAAAGCTGATGATCTATTGCGTTGTTCCAAGACAGTTTCATGCGACACATTGCTATGAGGTGTTATATTACTCTCGCTAAAGCTGATGATCTATTGCGTTGTTCCAAGACAGTTTCATGCGACACATTGCTATGAGGTGTTATATTACTCTCCCTAAAGCTGATGATCTATTGCGTTGTTCCAAGACAGTTTCATGCGACACATTGCTATGAGGTGTTATATTACTCTCCCTAAAGCTGATGATCTATTGCGTTGTTCCAAGACAGTTTCATGCGACACATTGCTATGAGGTGTTATATTACTCTCGCTAAAGCTGATGATCTATTGCGTTGTTCCAAGACAGTTTCATGCGACACATTGCTATGAGGTGTTATATTACTCTCGCTAAAGCTGATGATCTATTGCGTTGTTCCAAGACAGTTTCATGCGACACATTGCTATGAGGTGTTATATTACTCTTCCTAAAGCTGATGATCTATTGCGTTGTTCCAAGACAGTTTTATGCGACACATTGCTATGAGGTGTTATATTACTCTCGCTAAAGCTGATGATCTATTGCGTTGTTCCAAGACAGTTTCATGCGGCACATTGCTATGAGGTGTTATATTACTCTCCCTAAAGCTGATGATCTATTGCGTTGTTCCAAGACAGTTTCATGCGACACATTGCTATGAGGTGTTATATTACTCTCCCTAAAGCTGATGATCTATTGCGTTGTTCCAAGACAGTTTCATGCGGCACATTGCTATGAGGTGTTATATTACTCTCCCTAAAGCTGATGATCTATTGCGTTGTTCCAAGACAGTTTCATGCGACACATTGCTATGAGGTGTTATATTACTCTCGCTAAAGCTGATGATCTATTGCGTTGTTCCAAGACAGTTCATGCGACACATTGCTATGAGGTGTGATATTACTCTCCCTAAAGCTGATGATCTATTGCGTTGTTCCAAGACAGTTTCATGCGACACATTGCTATAAGGGTGTTATATTACTCTCGCTAAAGCTGATGATCTATTGCGTTGTTCCAAGACAGTTTCATGCGACACATTGCTATGAGGTGTTATATTACTCTCCCTAAAGCTGATGATCTATTGCGTTGTTCCAAGACAGTTTCATGCGACACATTGCTATGAGGTGTTATATTACTCTCCCTAAAGCTGATGATCTATTGCGTTGTTCCAAGACAGTTTCATGCGACACATTGCTATGAGGTGATATATTACTCTCCCTAAAGCTGATGATCTATTGCGTTGTTCCAAGACAGTTTCATGCGACACATTGCTATGAGGTGTTATATTACTCTCGCTAAAGCTGATGATCTATTGCGTTGTTCCAAGACAGTTTCATGCGACACATTGCTATGAGGTGTTATATTACTCTCCCTAAAGCTGATGATCTATTGCGTTGTTCCAAGACAGTTTCATGCGACACATTGCTATGAGGTGTTATATTACTCTCCCTAAAGCTGATGATCTATTGCGTTGTTCCAAGACAGTTTCATGCGACACATTGCTATGAGGTGTTATATTACTCTCCCTAAAGCTGATGATCTATTGCGTTGTTCCAAGACAGTTTTATGCGACACATTGCTATGAGGTGTTATATTACTCTCGCTAAAGCTGATGATCTATTGCGTTGTTCCAAGACAGTTTCATGCGACACATTGCTATGAGGTGTTATATTACTCTCCCTAAAGCTGATGATCTATTGCGTTGTTCCAAGACAGTTTCATGCGACACATTGCTATGAGGTGTTATATTACTCTCGCTAAAGCTGATGATCTATTGCGTTGTTCCAAGACAGTTTCATGCGACACATTGCTATGAGGTGTTATATTACTCTCCCTAAAGCTGATGATCTATTGCGTTGTTCCAAGACAGTTTCATGCGACACATTGCTATGAGGTGTTATATTACTCTCCCTAAAGCTGATGATCTATTGTGTTGTTCCAAGACAGTTTCATGCGGCACATTGCTATGTGGTGTTATATTACTCTCCCTAAAGCTGATGATCTATTGTGTTGTTCCAAGACAGTTTCATGCGACAAATTGCTATGTGGTGTTATATTACTCTCCCTAAAGCTGATGATCTATTGTGTTGTTCCAAGACAGTTTCATGCGACACATTGCTATGAGGTGTTATATTACTCTCCCTAAAGCTGATGATCTATTGCGTTGTTCCAAGACAGTTTCATGCGACACATTGCTATGAGGTGTTGTATTACTCTCCCTAAAGCTGATGATCTATTGTGTTGTTCCAAGACAGTTTCATGCGGCACATTGCTATGAGGTGTTATATTACTCTCCCTAAAGCTGATGATCTATTGTGTTGTTCCAAGACAGTTTCATGCGGCACATTGCTATGAGGTGTTATATTACTCTCCCTAAAGCTGATGATCTATTGTGTTGTTCCAAGACAGTTTCATGCGGCACATTGCTATGAGGTGTTATATTACTCTCCCTAAAGCTGATGATCTATTGCGTTGTTCCAAGACAGTTTCATGCGACACATTGCTATGTGGTGTTATATTACTCTCCCTAAAGCTGATGATCTATTGCGTTGTTCCAAGACAGTTTCATGCGACACATTGCTATGAGGTATTTTATTACTCTCCCTAAAGCTGATGATCTATTGTGTTGTTCCAAGACAGTTTCATGCGGCACATTGCTATGTGGTGTTATATTACTCTCCCTAAAGCTGATGATCTATTGTGTTGTTCCAAGACAGTTTCATGCGACAAATTGCTATGTGGTGTTATATTACTCTCCCTAAAGCTGATGATCTATTGTGTTGTTCCAAGACAGTTTCATGCGACACATTGCTATGAGGTGTTATATTACTCTCCCTAAAGCTGATGATCTATTGCGTTTTTCCAAGACAGTTTCATGCGACACATTGCTATGAGGTGTTATATTACTCTCCCTAAAGCTGATGATCTATTGCGTTGTTCCAAGACAGTTTCATGCGACACATTGCTATGAGGTGTTATATTACTCTCCCTAAAGCTGATGATCTATTGCGTTGTTCCAAGACAGTTTCATGCGGCACATTGCTATGAGGTGTTATATTACTCTCCCTAAAGCTGATGATCTATTGCGTTGTTCCAAGACAGTTTCATGCGACACATTGCTATGAGGTGTTATATTACTCTCCCTAAAGCTGATGATCTATTGCGTTGTTCCAAGACAGTTTCATGCGACACATTGCTATGAGGTGTTATATTACTCTCGCTAAAGCTGATGATCTATTGCGTTGTTCCAAGACAGTTTCATGCGACACATTGCTATGAGGTGTTATATTACTCTCCCTAAAGCTGATGATCTATTGCGTTGTTCCAAGACAGTTTCATGCGACACATTGCTATGAGGTGTTATATTACTCTCGCTAAAGCTGATGATCTATTGCGTTGTTCCAAGACAGTTTCATGCGACACATTGCTATGAGGTGTTATATTACTCTCCCTAAAGCTGATGATCTATTGCGTTGTTCCAAGACAGTTTCATGCGACACATTGCTATGAGGTGTTATATTACTCTCCCTAAAGCTGATGATCTATTGTGTTGTTCCAAGACAGTTTCATGCGACACATTGCTATGAGGTGTTATATTACTCTCCCTAAAGCTGATGATCTATTGTATTGCTCCAAGACAGTTTCATGCGGCACATTGCTATGAGGTGTTATATTACTCTCCCTAAAGCTGATGATCTATTGTGTTGTTCCAAGACAGTTTCATGCGGCACATTGCTATGAGGTGTTATATTACTCTCCCTAAAGCTGATGATCTATTGCGTTGTTCCAAGACAGTTTCATGCGACACATTGCTATGAGGTGTTATATTACTCTCCCTAAAGCTGATGATCTATTGCGTTGTTCCAAGACAGTTTCATGCGACACATTGCTATGAGGTGTTATATTACTCTCCCTAAAGCTGATGATCTATTGCGTTGTTCCAAGACAGTTTCATGCGGCACATTGCTATGAGTTGTTATATTACTCTCCCTAAAGCTGATGATCTATTGCGTTGTTCCAAGACAGTTTCATGCGACACATTGCTATGAGGTGTTATATTACTCTCGCTAAAGCTGATGATCTATTGCGTTGTTCCAAGACAGTTCATGCGACACATTGCTATGAGGTGTGATATTACTCTCCCTAAAGCTGATGATCTATTGCGTTGTTCCAAGACAGTTTCATGCGACACATTGCTATAAGGGTGTTATATTACTCTCGCTAAAGCTGATGATCTATTGCGTTGTTCCAAGACAGTTTCATGCGACACATTGCTATGAGGTGTTATATTACTCTCCCTAAAGCTGATGATCTATTGCGTTGTTCCAAGACAGTTTCATGCGACACATTGCTATGAGGTGTTATATTACTCTCCCTAAAGCTGATGATCTATTGCGTTGTTCCAAGACAGTTTCATGCGACACATTGCTATGAGGTGATATATTACTCTCCCTAAAGCTGATGATCTATTGCGTTGTTCCAAGACAGTTTCATGCGACACATTGCTATGAGGTGTTATATTACTCTCGCTAAAGCTGATGATCTATTGCGTTGTTCCAAGACAGTTTCATGCGACACATTGCTATGAGGTGTTATATTACTCTCCCTAAAGCTGATGATCTATTGCGTTGTTCCAAGACAGTTTCATGCGACACATTGCTATGAGGTGTTATATTACTCTCCCTAAAGCTGATGATCTATTGCGTTGTTCCAAGACAGTTTCATGCGACACATTGCTATGAGGTGTTATATTACTCTCCCTAAAGCTGATGATCTATTGCATTGTTCCAAGACAGTTTTATGCGACACATTGCTATGAGGTGTTATATTACTCTCGCTAAAGCTGATGATCTATTGCGTTGTTCCAAGACAGTTTCATGCGACACATTGCTATGAGGTGTTATATTACTCTCCCTAAAGCTGATGATCTATTGCGTTGTTCCAAGACAGTTTCATGCGACACATTGCTATGAGGTGTTATATTACTCTCGCTAAAGCTGATGATCTATTGCGTTGTTCCAAGACAGTTTCATGCGACACATTGCTATGAGGTGTTATATTACTCTCCCTAAAGCTGATGATCTATTGCGTTGTTCCAAGACAGTTTCATGCGACACATTGCTATGAGGTGTTATATTACTCTCCCTAAAGCTGATGATCTATTGTGTTGTTCCAAGACAGTTTCATGCGGCACATTGCTATGTGGTGTTATATTACTCTCCCTAAAGCTGATGATCTATTGTGTTGTTCCAAGACAGTTTCATGCGACAAATTGCTATGTGGTGTTATATTACTCTTCCTAAAGCTGATGATCTATTGTGTTGTTCCAAGACAGTTTCATGCGACACATTGCTATGAGGTGTTATATTACTCTCCCTAAAGCTGATGATCTATTGCGTTGTTCCAAGACAGTTTCATGCGACACATTGCTATGAGGTGTTGTATTACTCTCCCTAAAGCTGATGATCTATTGTGTTGTTCCAAGACAGTTTCATGCGGCACATTGCTATGAGGTGTTATATTACTCTCCCTAAAGCTGATGATCCATTGTGTTGTTCCAAGACAGTTTCATGCGGCACATTGCTATGAGGTGTTATATTACTCTCCCTAAAGCTGATGATCTATTGTGTTGTTCCAAGACAGTTTCATGCGGCACATTGCTATGAGGTGTTATATTACTCTCCCTAAAGCTGATGATCTATTGCGTTGTTCCAAGACAGTTTCATGCGACACATTGCTATGTGGTGTTATATTACTCTCCCTAAAGCTGATGATCTATTGCGTTGTTCCAAGACAGTTTCATGCGACACATTGCTATGAGGTGTTTTATTACTCTCCCTAAAGCTGATGATCTATTGTGTTGTTCCAAGACAGTTTCATGCGGCACATTGCTATGTGGTGTTATATTACTCTCCCTAAAGCTGATGATCTATTGTGTTGTTCCAAGACAGTTTCATGCGACAAATTGCTATGTGGTGTTATATTACTCTCCCTAAAGCTGATGATCTATTGTGTTGTTCCAAGACAGTTTCATGCGACACATTGCTATGAGGTGTTATATTACTCTCCCTAAAGCTGATGATCTATTGCGTTGTTCCAAGACAGTTTCATGCGACACATTGCTATGAGGTGTTATATTACTCTCCCTAAAGCTGATGATCTATTGCGTTGTTCCAAGACAGTTTCATGCGACACATTGCTATGAGGTGTTATATTACTCTCCCTAAAGCTGATGATCTATTGCGTTGTTCCAAGACAGTTTCATGCGGCACATTGCTATGAGGTGTTATATTACTCTCCCTAAAGCTGATGATCTATTGCGTTGTTCCAAGACAGTTTCATGCGACACATTGCTATGAGGTGTTATATTACTCTCCCTAAAGCTGATGATCTATTGCGTTGTTCCAAGACAGTTTCATGCGACACATTGCTATGAGGTGTTATATTACTCTCCCTAAAGCTGATGATCTATTGCGTTGTTCCAAGACAGTTTCATGCGACACGTTGCTATGAGGTGTTATATTACTCTCGCTAAAGCTGATGATCTATTGCGTTGTTCCAAGACAGTTTCATGCGACACATTGCTATGAGGTGTTATATTACTCTCCCTAAAGCTGATGATCTATTGCGTTGTTCCAAGACAGTTTCATGCGACACATTGCTATGTGGTGTTATATTACTCTCCCTAAAGCTGATGATCTATTGCGTTGTTCCAAGACAGTTTCATGCGACACATTGCTATGAGGTGTTATATTACTCTCCCTAAAGCTGATGATCTATTGCGTTGTTCCAAGACAGTTTCATGCGACACATTGCTATGAGGTGTTATATTACTCTCCCTAAAGCTGATGATCTATTGCGTTGTTCCAAGACAGTTTCATGCGACACATTGCTATGAGGTGTTATATTACTCTCGCTAAAGCTGATGATCTATTGCGTTGTTCCAAGACAGTTTCATGCGACACATTGCTATGAGGTGTTATATTACTCTCCCTAAAGCTGATGATCTATTGCGTTGTTCCAAGACAGTTTCATGCGACACATTGCTATGAGGTGTTATATTACTCTCGCTAAAGCTGATGATCTATTGCGTTGTTCCAAGACAGTTTCATGCGACACATTGCTATGAGGTGTTATATTACTCTCCCTAAAGCTGATGATCTATTGCGTTGTTCCAAGACAGTTTCATGCGACACATTGCTATGAGGTGTTATATTACTCTCCCTAAAGCTGATGATCTATTGTGTTGTTCCAAGACAGTTTCATGCGACACATTGTTATGAGGTGTTATATTACTCTCCCTAAAGCTGATGATCTATTGCGTTGTTCCAAGACAGTTTCATGCGACACATTGCTATGAGGTGTTATATTACTCTCCCTAAAGCTGATGATCTATTGCGTTGTTCCAAGACAGTTTCATGCGACACATTGCTATGAGGTGTTATATTACTCTTCCTAAAGCTGATGATCTCTTGTGTTGTTCCAAGACAGTTTCATGCGACACATTGCTATGAGGTGTTATATTACTCTCCCTAAAGCTGATGATCTATTGTATTGCTCCAAGACAGTTTCATGCGGCACATTGCTATGAGGTGTTATATTACTCTCCCTAAAGCTGATGATCTATTGTGTTGTTCCAAGACAGTTTCATGCGGCACATTGCTATGAGGTGTTATATTACTCTCCCTAAAGCTGATGATCTATTGCGTTGTTCCAAGACAGTTTCATGCGACACATTGCTATGAGGTGTTATATTACTCTCCCTAAAGCTGATGATCTATTGCGTTGTTCCAAGACAGTTTCATGCGACACATTGCTATGAGGTGTTATATTACTCTCCCTAAAGCTGATGATCTATTGCGTTGTTCCAAGACAGTTTCATGCGGCACATTGCTATGAGGTGTTATATTACTCTCCCTAAAGCTGATGATCTATTGCGTTGTTCCAAGACAGTTTCATGCGACACATTGCTATGAGGTGTTATATTACTCTCGCTAAAGCTGATGATCTATTGCGTTGTTCCAAGACAGTTCATGCGACACATTGCTATGAGGTGTGATATTACTCTCCCTAAAGCTGATGATCTATTGCGTTGTTCCAAGACAGTTTCATGCGACACATTGCTATAAGGGTGTTATATTACTCTCCCTAAAGCTGATGATCTATTGCGTTGTTCCAAGACAGTTTCATGCGACACATTGCTATGAGGTGTTATATTACTCTCCCTAAAGCTGATGATCTATTGCGTTGTTCCAAGACAGTTTCATGCGACACATTGCTATGAGGTGTTATATTACTCTCCCTAAAGCTGATGATCTATTGCGTTGTTCCAAGACAGTTTCATGCGACACATTGCTATGAGGTGATATATTACTCTCCCTAAAGCTGATGATCTATTGCGTTGTTCCAAGACAGTTTCATGCGACACATTGCTATGAGGTGTTATATTACTCTCGCTAAAGCTGATGATCTATTGCGTTGTTCCAAGACAGTTTCATGCGACACATTGCTATGAGGTGTTATATTACTCTCCCTAAAGCTGATGATCTATTGCGTTGTTCCAAGACAGTTTCATGCGACACATTGCTATGAGGTGTTATATTACTCTCCCTAAAGCTGATGATCTATTGCGTTGTTCCAAGACAGTTTCATGCGACACATTGCTATGAGGTGTTATATTACTCTCCCTAAAGCTGATGATCTATTGCATTGTTCCAAGACAGTTTTATGCGACACATTGCTATGAGGTGTTATATTACTCTCGCTAAAGCTGATGATCTATTGCGTTGTTCCAAGACAGTTTCATGCGACACATTGCTATGAGGTGTTATATTACTCTCCCTAAAGCTGATGATCTATTGCGTTGTTCCAAGACAGTTTCATGCGACACATTGCTATGAGGTGTTATATTACTCTCGCTAAAGCTGATGATCTATTGCGTTGTTCCAAGACAGTTTCATGCGACACATTGCTATGAGGTGTTATATTACTCTCCCTAAAGCTGATGATCTATTGCGTTGTTCCAAGACAGTTTCATGCGACACATTGCTATGAGGTGTTATATTACTCTCCCTAAAGCTGATGATCTATTGTGTTGTTCCAAGACAGTTTCATGCGGCACATTGCTATGTGGTGTTATATTACTCTCCCTAAAGCTGATGATCTATTGTGTTGTTCCAAGACAGTTTCATGCGACAAATTGCTATGTGGTGTTATATTACTCTTCCTAAAGCTGATGATCTATTGTGTTGTTCCAAGACAGTTTCATGCGACACATTGCTATGAGGTGTTATATTACTCTCCCTAAAGCTGATGATCTATTGCGTTGTTCCAAGACAGTTTCATGCGACACATTGCTATGAGGTGTTGTATTACTCTCCCTAAAGCTGATGATCTATTGTGTTGTTCCAAGACAGTTTCATGCGGCACATTGCTATGAGGTGTTATATTACTCTCCCTAAAGCTGATGATCCATTGTGTTGTTCCAAGACAGTTTCATGCGGCACATTGCTATGAGGTGTTATATTACTCTCCCTAAAGCTGATGATCTATTGTGTTGTTCCAAGACAGTTTCATGCGGCACATTGCTATGAGGTGTTATATTACTCTCCCTAAAGCTGATGATCTATTGCGTTGTTCCAAGACAGTTTCATGCGACACATTGCTATGTGGTGTTATATTACTCTCCCTAAAGCTGATGATCTATTGCGTTGTTCCAAGACAGTTTCATGCGACACATTGCTATGAGGTGTTTTATTACTCTCCCTAAAGCTGATGATCTATTGTGTTGTTCCAAGACAGTTTCATGCGGCACATTGCTATGTGGTGTTATATTACTCTCCCTAAAGCTGATGATCTATTGTGTTGTTCCAAGACAGTTTCATGCAACAAATTGCTATGTGGTGTTATATTACTCTCCCTAAAGCTGATGATCTATTGTGTTGTTCCAAGACAGTTTCATGCGACACATTGCTATGAGGTGTTATATTACTCTCCCTAAAGCTGATGATCTATTGCGTTGTTCCAAGACAGTTTCATGCGACACATTGCTATGAGGTGTTATATTACTCTCCCTAAAGCTGATGATCTATTGCGTTGTTCCAAGACAGTTTCATGCGACACATTGCTATGAGGTGTTATATTACTCTCCCTAAAGCTGATGATCTATTGCGTTGTTCCAAGACAGTTTCATGCGGCACATTGCTATGAGGTGTTATATTACTCTCCCTAAAGCTGATGATCTATTGCGTTGTTCCAAGACAGTTTCATGCGACACATTGCTATGAGGTGTTATATTACTCTCCCTAAAGCTGATGATCTATTGCGTTGTTCCAAGACAGTTTCATGCGACACATTGCTATGAGGTGTTATATTACTCTCCCTAAAGCTGATGATCTATTGCGTTGTTCCAAGACAGTTTCATGCGACACGTTGCTATGAGGTGTTATATTACTCTCGCTAAAGCTGATGATCTATTGCGTTGTTCCAAGACAGTTTCATGCGACACATTGCTATGAGGTGTTATATTACTCTCCCTAAAGCTGATGATCTATTGCGTTGTTCCAAGACAGTTTCATGCGACACATTGCTATGAGGTGTTATATTACTCTCGCTAAAGCTGATGATCTATTGCGTTGTTCCAAGACAGTTTCATGCGACACATTGCTATGAGGTGTTATATTACTCTCCCTAAAGCTGATGATCTATTGCGTTGTTCCAAGACAGTTTCATGCGACACATTGCTATGAGGTGTTATATTACTCTCCCTAAAGCTGATGATCTATTGTGTTGTTCCAAGACAGTTTCATGCGACACATTGCTATGTGGTGTTATATTACTCTCCCTAAAGCTGATGATCTATTGCGTTGTTCCAAGACAGTTTCATGCGACACATTACTATGAGGTGTTATATTACTCTCCCTAAAGCTGATGATCTATTGCGTTGTTCCAAGACAGTTTCATGCGACACATTGCTATGAGGTGTTATATTACTCTCCCTAAAGCTGATGATCTCTTGTGTTGTTCCAAGACAGTTTCATGCGACACATTGCTATGAGGTGTTATATTACTCTCCCTAAAGCTGATGATCTATTGTGTTGTTCCAAGACAGTTTCATGCGGCACATTGCTATGAGGTGTTATATTACTCTCCCTAAAGCTGATGATCTATTGCGTTGTTCCAAGACAGTTTCATGCGACACATTGATATGTGGTGTTATATTACTCTCCCTAAAGCTGATGATCTATTGCGTTGTTCCAAGACAGTTTCAAGCGACACATTGCTATGAGGTGTTATATTACTCTCCATAAAGCTGATGATCTATTGCGTTGTTCCAAGACAGTTTCATGCGACACATTGCTATGAGGTGTTATATTACTCTCCCTAAAGCTGATGATCTATTGTGTTGTTCCAAGACAGTTTCATGCGACACATTGCTATCAGGTGTTATATTACTCTCCCTAAAGCTGATGATCTATTGTGTTGTTCCAAGACAGTTTCATGCGGCACATTGCTATGAGGTGTTATATTACTCTCCCTAAAGCTGATGATCTATTGTGTTGTTCCAAGACAGTTTCATGCGACACATTGCTATGAGGTGTTATATTACTCTCCCTAAAGCTGATGATCTATTGCGTTGTTCCAAGACAGTTGCATGCGACACATTGCTATGAGGTGTTATATTACTCTCCCTAAAGCTGATGATCTATTGTGTTGTTCCAAGACAGTTTCATGCGGCACATTGCTATGAGGTGTTATATTACTCTCCCTAAAGCTGATGATCTATTGTGTTGTTCCAAGACAGTTTCATGCGGCACATTGCTATGAGGTGTTATATTACTCTCCCTAAAGCTGATGATCTATTGTGTTGTTCCAAGACAGTTTCATGCGGCACATTGCTATGAGGTGTTATATTACTCTCCCTAAAGCTGATGATCTATTGCGTTGTTCCAAGACAGTTTCATGCGACACATTGCTATGTGGTGTTATATTACTCTCCCTAAAGCTGATGATCTATTGCGTTGTTCCAAGACAGTTTCATGCGACACATTGCTATGAGGTGTTATATTACTCTCCCTAAAGCTGATGATCTATTGCGTTGTTCCAAGACAGTTTCATGCGACACATTGCTATGAGGTGTTATATTACTCTCCCTAAAGCTGATGATCTATTGTGTTGTTCCAAGACAGTTTCATGCGACACATTGCTATGAGGTGTTATATTACTCTCCCTAAAGCTGATGATCTATTGTGTTGTTCCAAGACAGTTTCATGCGGCACATTGCTATGAGGTGTTATATTACTCTCCCTAAAGCTGATGATCTATTGTGTTGTTCCAAGACAGTTTCATGCGGCACATTGCTATGAGGTGTTATATTACTCTCCCTAAAGCTGATGATCTATTGCGTTGTTCCAAGACAGTTTCATGCGACACATTGCTATGAGGTGTTATATTACTCTCCCTAAAGCTGATGATCTATTGCGTTGTTCCCAGACAGTTTCATGCGACACATTGCTATGAGGTGTTATATTACTCTCCCTAAAGCTGATGATCTATTGCGTTGTTCCAAGACAGTTTCATGCGACACATTGCTATGAGGTGTTATATTACTCTCCCTAAAGCTGATGATCTATTGCGTTGTTCCAAGACAGTTTCATGCGACACATTGCTATGAGGTGTTATATTACTCTCCCTAAAGCTGATGATCTATTGCGTTGTTCCAAGACAGTTTCATGCGACACATTGCTATGAGGTGTTATATTACTCTCCCTAAAGCTGATGATCTATTGCGTTGTTCCAAGACAGTTTCATGCGGCACATTGCTATGAGGTGTTATATTACTCTCCCTAAAGCTGATGATCTATTGCGTTGTTCCAAGACAGTTTCATGCGACACATTGCTATGAGGTGTTATATTACTCTCCCTAAAGCTGATGATCTATTGCGTTGTTCCAAGACAGTTCATTGCGACACATTGCTATGAGGTGTTATATTACTCTCCCTAAAGCTGATGATCTATTGCGTTGTTCCAAGACAGTTTCATGCGACACATTGCTATGAGGTGTTATATTACTCTCGCTAAAGCTGATGATCTATTGCGTTGTTCCAAGACAGTTTCATGCGACACATTGCTATGAGGTGTTATATTACTCTCGCTAAAGCTGATGATCTATTGCGTTGTTCCAAGACAGTTTCATGCGACACATTGCTATGAGGTGTTATATTACTCTTCCTAAAGCTGATGATCTATTGCGTTGTTCCAAGACAGTTTTATGCGACACATTGCTATGAGGTGTTATATTACTCTCGCTAAAGCTGATGATCTATTGCGTTGTTCCAAGACAGTTTCATGCGGCACATTGCTATGAGGTGTTATATTACTCTCCCTAAAGCTGATGATCTATTGCGTTGTTCCAAGACAGTTTCATGCGACACATTGCTATGAGGTGTTATATTACTCTCCCTAAAGCTGATGATCTATTGCGTTGTTCCAAGACAGTTTCATGCGGCACATTGCTATGAGGTGTTATATTACTCTCCCTAAAGCTGATGATCTATTGCGTTGTTCCAAGACAGTTTCATGCGACACATTGCTATGAGGTGTTATATTACTCTCGCTAAAGCTGATGATCTATTGCGTTGTTCCAAGACAGTTCATGCGACACATTGCTATGAGGTGTGATATTACTCTCCCTAAAGCTGATGATCTATTGCGTTGTTCCAAGACAGTTTCATGCGACACATTGCTATAAGGGTGTTATATTACTCTCGCTAAAGCTGATGATCTATTGCGTTGTTCCAAGACAGTTTCATGCGACACATTGCTATGAGGTGTTATATTACTCTCCCTAAAGCTGATGATCTATTGCGTTGTTCCAAGACAGTTTCATGCGACACATTGCTATGAGGTGTTATATTACTCTCCCTAAAGCTGATGATCTATTGCGTTGTTCCAAGACAGTTTCATGCGACACATTGCTATGAGGTGATATATTACTCTCCCTAAAGCTGATGATCTATTGTGTTGTTCCAAGACAGTTTCATGCGACACATTGCTATGAGGTGTTATATTACTCTCGCTAAAGCTGATGATCTATTGCGTTGTTCCAAGACAGTTTCATGCGACACATTGCTATGAGGTGTTATATTACTCTCCCTAAAGCTGATGATCTATTGCGTTGTTCCAAGACAGTTTCATGCGACACATTGCTATGAGGTGTTATATTACTCTCCCTAAAGCTGATGATCTATTGCGTTGTTCCAAGACAGTTTCATGCGACACATTGCTATGAGGTGTTATATTACTCTCCCTAAAGCTGATGATCTATTGCGTTGTTCCAAGACAGTTTTATGCGACACATTGCTATGAGGTGTTATATTACTCTCGCTAAAGCTGATGATCTATTGCGTTGTTCCAAGACAGTTTCATGCGACACATTGCTATGAGGTGTTATATTATTCTCCCTAAAGCTGATGATCTATTGCGTTGTTCCAAGACAGTTTCATGCGACACATTGCTATGAGGTGTTATATTACTCTCGCTAAAGCTGATGATCTATTGCGTTGTTCCAAGACAGTTTCATGCGACACATTGCTATGAGGTGTTATATTACTCTCCCTAAAGCTGATGATCTATTGCGTTGTTCCAAGACAGTTTCATGCGACACATTGCTATGAGGTGTTATATTACTCTCCCTAAAGCTGATGATCTATTGTGTTGTTCCAAGACAGTTTCATGCGGCACATTGCTATGTGGTGTTATATTACTCTCCCTAAAGCTGATGATCTATTGTGTTGTTCCAAGACAGTTTCATGCGACAAATTGCTATGTGGTGTTATATTACTCTCCCTAAAGCTGATGATCTATTGTGTTGTTCCAAGACAGTTTCATGCGACACATTGCTATGAGGTGTTATATTACTCTCCCTAAAGCTGATGATCTATTGCGTTGTTCCAAGACAGTTTCATGCGACACATTGCTATGAGGTGTTGTATTACTCTCCCTAAAGCTGATGATCTATTGTGTTGTTCCAAGACAGTTTCATGCGGCACATTGCTATGAGGTGTTATATTACTCTCCCTAAAGCTGATGATCTATTGTGTTGTTCCAAGACAGTTTCATGCGGCACATTGCTATGAGGTGTTATATTACTCTCCCTAAAGCTGATGATCTATTGTGTTGTTCCAAGACAGTTTCATGCGGCACATTGCTATGAGGTGTTATATTACTCTCCCTAAAGCTGATGATCTATTGCGTTGTTCCAAGACAGTTTCATGCGACACATTGCTATGTGGTGTTATATTACTCTCCCTAAAGCTGATGATCTATTGCGTTGTTCCAAGACAGTTTCATGCGACACATTGCTATGAGGTATTTTATTACTCTCCCTAAAGCTGATGATCTATTGTGTTGTTCCAAGACAGTTTCATGCGGCACATTGCTATGTGGTGTTATATTACTCTCCCTAAAGCTGATGATCTATTGTGTTGTTCCAAGACAGTTTCATGCGACAAATTGCTATGTGGTGTTATATTACTCTCCCTAAAGCTGATGATCTATTGTGTTGTTCCAAGACAGTTTCATGCGACACATTGCTATGAGGTGTTATATTACTCTCCCTAAAGCTGATGATCTATTGCGTTTTTCCAAGACAGTTTCATGCGACACATTGCTATGAGGTGTTATATTACTCTCCCTAAAGCTGATGATCTATTGCGTTGTTCCAAGACAGTTTCATGCGACACATTGCTATGAGGTGTTATATTACTCTCCCTAAAGCTGATGATCTATTGCGTTGTTCCAAGACAGTTTCATGCGGCACATTGCTATGAGGTGTTATATTACTCTCCCTAAAGCTGATGATCTATTGCGTTGTTCCAAGACAGTTTCATGCGACACATTGCTATGAGGTGTTATATTACTCTCCCTAAAGCTGATGATCTATTGCGTTGTTCCAAGACAGTTTCATGCGACACATTGCTATGAGGTGTTATATTACTCTCCCTAAAGCTGATGATCTATTGCGTTGTTCCAAGACAGTTTCATGCGACACATTGCTATGAGGTGTTATATTACTCTCCCTAAAGCTGATGATCTATTGCCTTGTTCCAAGACAGTTTCATGCGACACATTGCTATGAGGTGTTATATTACTCTCCCTAAAGCTGATGATCTATTGCGTTGTTCCAAGACAGTTTCATGCGGCACATTGCTATGAGGTGTTATATTACTCTCCCTAAAGCTGATGATCTATTGCGTTGTTCCAAGACAGTTTCATGCGACACATTGCTATGAGGTGTTATATTACTCTCCCTAAAGCTGATGATCCATTGCGTTGTTCCAAGACAGTTTCATGCGACACATTGCTATGAGGTGTTATATTACTCTCCCTAAAGCTGATGATCTATTGCGTTGTTCCAAGACAGTTTCATGCGACACATTGTTATGAGGTGTTATATTACTCTCCCTAAAGCTGATGATCTATTGCGTTGTTCCAAGACAGTTTCATGCGACACATTGCTATGAGGTGTTATATTACTCTCCCTAAAGCTGATGATCTATTGCGTTGTTCCAAGACAGTTTCATGCGACACATTGCTATGAGGTGTTATATTACTCTCGCTAAAGCTGATGATCTCTTGTGTTGTTCCAAGACAGTTTCATGCGACACATTGCTATGAGGTGTTATATTACTCTCCCTAAAGCTGATGATCTATTGTATTGCTCCAAGACAGTTTCATGCGGCACATTGCTATGAGGTGTTATATTACTCTCCCTAAAGCTGATGATCTATTGTGTTGTTCCAAGACAGTTTCATGCGGCACATTGCTATGAGGTGTTATATTACTCTCCCTAAAGCTGATGATCTATTGCGTTGTTCCAAGACAGTTTCATGCGACACATTGCTATGAGGTGTTATATTACTCTCCCTAAAGCTGATGATCTATTGCGTTGTTCCAAGACAGTTTCATGCGACACATTGCTATGAGGTGTTATATTACTCTCCCTAAAGCTGATGATCTATTGCGTTGTTCCAAGACAGTTTCATGCGGCACATTGCTATGAGGTGTTATATTACTCTCCCTAAAGCTGATGATCTATTGCGTTGTTCCAAGACAGTTTCATGCGACACATTGCTATGAGGTGTTATATTACTCTCCCTAAAGCTGATGATCTATTGCGTTGTTCCAAGACAGTTTCATGCGACACATTGCTATGAGGTGTTATATTACTCTCCCTAAAGCTGATGATCTATTGCGTTGTTCCAAGACAGTTTCATGCGACACATTGCTATGAGGTGTTATATTACTCTCCCTAAAGCTGATGATCTATTGCGTTGTTCCAAGACAGTTTCATGCGGCACATTGCTATGAGGTGTTATATTACTCTCCCTAAAGCTGATGATCTATTGCGTTGTTCCAAGACAGTTTCATGCGACACATTGCTATGAGGTGTTATATTACTCTCCCTAAAGCTGATGATCTATTGCGTTGTTCCAAGACAGTTTCATGCGACACATTGCTATGAGGTGATATATTACTCTCCCTAAAGCTGATGATCTATTGCGTTGTTCCAAGACAGTTTCATGCGACACATTGCTATGAGGTGTTATATTACTCTCGCTAAAGCTGATGATCTATTGCGTTGTTCCAAGACAGTTTCATGCGACACATTGCTATGAGGTGTTATATTACTCTCCCTAAAGCTGATGATCTATTGCGTTGTTCCAAGACAGTTTCATGCGACACATTGCTATGAGGTGTTATATTACTCTCCCTAAAGCTGATGATCTATTGCGTTGTTCCAAGACAGTTTCATGCGGCACATTGCTATGAGGTGTTATATTACTCTCCCTAAAGCTGATGATCTATTGTGTTGTTCCAAGACAGTTTCATGCGGCACATTGCTATGAGGTGTTATATTACTCTCCCTAAAGCTGATGATCTATTGCGTTGTTCCAAGACAGTTTCATGCGACACATTGCTATGTGGTGTTATGTTACTCTCCCTAAAGCTGATGATCTATTGCGTTGTTCCAAGACAGTTTCATGCGACACATTGCTATGAGGTATTTTATTACTCTCCCTAAAGCTGATGATCTATTGTGTTGTTCCAAGACAGTTTCATGCGGCACATTGCTATGTGGTGTTATATTACTCTCCCTAAAGCTGATGATCTATTGTGTTGTTCCAAGACAGTTTCATGCGACAAATTGCTATGTGGTGTTATATTACTCTCCCTAAAGCTGATGATCTATTGTGTTGTTCCAAGACAGTTTCATGCGACACATTGCTATGAGGTGTTATATTACTCTCCCTAAAGCTGATGATCTATTGCGTTTTTCCAAGACAGTTTCATGCGACACATTGCTATGAGGTGTTATATTACTCTCCCTAAAGCTGATGATCTATTGCGTTGTTCCAAGACAGTTTCATGCGACACATTGCTATGAGGTGTTATATTACTCTCCCTAAAGCTGATGATCTATTGCGTTGTTCCAAGACAGTTTCATGCGGCACATTGCTATGAGGTGTTATATTACTCTCCCTAAAGCTGATGATCTATTGCGTTGTTCCAAGACAGTTTCATGCGACACATTGCTATGAGGTGTTATATTACTCTCCCTAAAGCTGATGATCTATTGCGTTGTTCCAAGACAGTTTCATGCGACACATTGCTATGAGGTGTTATATTACTCTCCCTAAAGCTGATGATCTATTGCGTTGTTCCAAGACAGTTTCATGCGACACATTGCTATGAGGTGTTATATTACTCTCCCTAAAGCTGATGATCTATTGCCTTGTTCCAAGACAGTTTCATGCGACACATTGCTATGAGGTGTTATATTACTCTCCCTAAAGCTGATGATCTATTGCGTTGTTCCAAGACAGTTTCATGCGGCACATTGCTATGAGGTGTTATATTACTCTCCCTAAAGCTGATGATCTATTGCGTTGTTCCAAGACAGTTTCATGCGACACATTGCTATGAGGTGTTATATTACTCTCCCTAAAGCTGATGATCCATTGCGTTGTTCCAAGACAGTTTCATGCGACACATTGCTATGAGGTGTTATATTACTCTCCCTAAAGCTGATGATCTATTGCGTTGTTCCAAGACAGTTTCATGCGACACATTGTTATGAGGTGTTATATTACTCTCCCTAAAGCTGATGATCTATTGCGTTGTTCCAAGACAGTTTCATGCGACACATTGCTATGAGGTGTTATATTACTCTCCCTAAAGCTGATGATCTATTGCGTTGTTCCAAGACAGTTTCATGCGACACATTGCTATGAGGTGTTATATTACTCTCGCTAAAGCTGATGATCTCTTGTGTTGTTCCAAGACAGTTTCATGCGACACATTGCTATGAGGTGTTATATTACTCTCCCTAAAGCTGATGATCTATTGTATTGCTCCAAGACAGTTTCATGCGGCACATTGCTATGAGGTGTTATATTACTCTCCCTAAAGCTGATGATCTATTGTGTTGTTCCAAGACAGTTTCATGCGGCACATTGCTATGAGGTGTTATATTACTCTCCCTAAAGCTGATGATCTATTGCGTTGTTCCAAGACAGTTTCATGCGACACATTGCTATGAGGTGTTATATTACTCTCCCTAAAGCTGATGATCTATTGCGTTGTTCCAAGACAGTTTCATGCGACACATTGCTATGAGGTGTTATATTACTCTCCCTAAAGCTGATGATCTATTGCGTTGTTCCAAGACAGTTTCATGCGGCACATTGCTATGAGGTGTTATATTACTCTCCCTAAAGCTGATGATCTATTGCGTTGTTCCAAGACAGTTTCATGCGACACATTGCTATGAGGTGTTATATTACTCTCCCTAAAGCTGATGATCTATTGCGTTGTTCCAAGACAGTTTCATGCGACACATTGCTATGAGGTGTTATATTACTCTCCCTAAAGCTGATGATCTATTGCGTTGTTCCAAGACAGTTTCATGCGACACATTGCTATGAGGTGTTATATTACTCTCCCTAAAGCTGATGATCTATTGCGTTGTTCCAAGACAGTTTCATGCGGCACATTGCTATGAGGTGTTATATTACTCTCCCTAAAGCTGATGATCTATTGCGTTGTTCCAAGACAGTTTCATGCGACACATTGCTATGAGGTGTTATATTACTCTCCCTAAAGCTGATGATCTATTGCGTTGTTCCAAGACAGTTTCATGCGACACATTGCTATGAGGTGATATATTACTCTCCCTAAAGCTGATGATCTATTGCGTTGTTCCAAGACAGTTTCATGCGACACATTGCTATGAGGTGTTATATTACTCTCGCTAAAGCTGATGATCTATTGCGTTGTTCCAAGACAGTTTCATGCGACACATTGCTATGAGGTGTTATATTACTCTCCCTAAAGCTGATGATCTATTGCGTTGTTCCAAGACAGTTTCATGCGACACATTGCTATGAGGTGTTATATTACTCTCCCTAAAGCTGATGATCTATTGCGTTGTTCCAAGACAGTTTCATGCGACACATTGCTATGAGGTGTTATATTACTCTCCCTAAAGCTGATGATCTATTGCATTGTTCCAAGACAGTTTCATGCGACACATTGCTATGAGGTGTTATATTACTCTCCCTAAAGCTGATGATCTATTGCGTTGTTCCAAGACAGTTTCATGCGACACATTGCTATGAGGTGTTATGTTACTCTCCCTAAAGCTGATGATCTATTGTGTTGTTCCAAGACAGTTTCATGCGGCACATTGCTATGTGGTGTTATATTACTCTCCCTAAAGCTGATGATCTATTGTGTTGTTCCAAGACAGTTTCATGCGACACATTGCTATGAGGTGTTATATTACTCTCCCTAAAGCTGATGATCTATTGTGTTGTTCCAAGACAGTTTCATGCGACACATTGCTATGAGGTGTTATATTACTCTCCCGAAAGCTGATGATCTATTGTGTTGTTCCAAGACAGTTTCATGCGACACATTGCTATGTGGTGTTATATTACTCTCCCTAAAGCTGATGATCTATTGCGTTGTTCCAAGACAGTTTCATGCGACACATTGCTATGAGGTGTTATATTACTCTTCCTAAAGCTGATGATCTATTGTGTTGTTCCAAGACAGTTTCATGCGACACATTGCTATGAGGTGTTATATTACTCTCCCTAAAGCTGATGATCTATTGCGTTGTTCCAAGACAGTTTCATGCGACACATTGCTATGAGGTGTTATATTACTCTCCCTAAAGCTGATGATCTATTGCGTTGTTCCAAGACAGTTTCATGCGACACATTGCTATGAGGTGTTATATTACTCTCCCTAAAGCTGATGATCTATTGCGTTGTTCCAAGACAGTTTCATGCGACACATTGCTATGAGGTGTTATATTACTCTCGCTAAAGCTGATGATCTATTGCGTTGTTCCAAGACAGTTCATGCGACACATTGCTATGAGGTGTGATATTACTCTCCCTAAAGCTGATGATCTATTGCGTTGTTCCAAGACAGTTTCATGCGACACATTGCTATAAGGGTGTTATATTACTCTCGCTAAAGCTGATGATCTATTGCGTTGTTCCAAGACAGTTTCATGCGACACATTGCTATGAGGTGTTATATTACTCTCCCTAAAGCTGATGATCTATTGCGTTGTTCCAAGACAGTTTCATGCGACACATTGCTATGAGGTGTTATATTACTCTCCCTAAAGCTGATGATCTATTGCGTTGTTCCAAGACAGTTTCATGCGACACATTGCTATGAGGTGATATATTACTCTCCCTAAAGCTGATGATCTATTGCGTTGTTCCAAGACAGTTTCATGCGAAACATTGCTATGAGGTGTTATATTACTCTCGCTAAAGCTGATGATCTATTGCGTTGTTCCAAGACAGTTTCATGCGACACATTGCTATGAGGTGTTATATTACTCTCCCTAAAGCTGATGATCTGTTGCGTTGTTCCAAGACAGTTTCATGCGACACATTGCTATGAGGTGTTATATTACTCTCCCTAAAGCTGATGATCTATTGCGTTGTTCCAAGACAGTTTCATGCGACACATTGCTATGAGGTGTTATATTACTCTCCCTAAAGCTGATGATCCATTGCGTTTTTCCAAGACAGTTTTATGCGACACATTGCTATGAGGTGTTATATTACTCTCGCTAAAGCTGATGATCTATTGCGTTGTTCCAAGACAGTTTCATGCGACACATTGCTATGAGGTGTTATATTACTCTCCCTAAAGCTGATGATCTATTGCGTTGTTCCAAGACAGTTTCATGCGACACATTGCTATGAGGTGTTATATTACTCTCGCTAAAGCTGATGATCTATTGCGTTGTTCCAAGACAGTTTCATGCGACACATTGCTATGAGGTGTTATATTACTCTCCCTAAAGCTGATGATCTATTGCGTTGTTCCAAGACAGTTTCATGCGACACATTGCTATGAGGTGTTATATTACTCTCCCTAAAGCTGATGATCTATTGTGTTGTTCCAAGACAGTTTCATGCGGCACATTGCTATGTGGTGTTATATTACTCTCCCTAAAGCTGATGATCTATTGTGTTGTTCCAAGACAGTTTCATGCGACAAATTGCTATGTGGTGTTATATTACTCTCCCTAAAGCTGATGATCTATTGTGTTGTTCCAAGACAGTTTCATGCGACACATTGCTATGAGGTGTTATATTACTCTCCCTAAAGCTGATGATCTATTGCGTTGTTCCAAGACAGTTTCATGCGACACATTGCTATGAGGTGTTATATTACTCTCCCTAAAGCTGATGATCTATTGTGTTGTTCCAAGACAGTTTCATGCGGCACATTGCTATGAGGTGTTATATTACTCTCCCTAAAGCTGATGATCTATTGTGTTGTTCCAAGACAGTTTCATGCGGCACATTGCTATGAGGTGTTATATTACTCTCCCTAAAGCTGATGATCTATTGTGTTGTTCCAAGACAGTTTCATGCGGCACATTGCTATGAGGTGTTATATTACTCTCCCTAAAGCTGATGATCTATTGCGTTGTTCCAAGACAGTTTCATGCGACACATTGCTATGTGGTGTTATATTACTCTCCCTAAAGCTGATGATCTATTGCGTTGTTCCAAGACAGTTTCATGCGACACATTGCTATGAGGTGTTTTATTACTCTCCCTAAAGCTGATGATCTATTGTGTTGTTCCAAGACAGTTTCATGCGGCACATTGCTATGTGGTGTTATATTACTCTCCCTAAAGCTGATGATCTATTGTGTTGTTCCAAGACAGTTTCATGCGACAAATTGCTATGTGGTGTTATATTACTCTCCCTAAAGCTGATGATCTATTGTGTTGTTCCAAGACAGTTTCATGCGACACATTGCTATGAGGTGTTATATTACTCTCCCTAAAGCTGATGATCTATTGCGTTGTTCCAAGACAGTTTCATGCGACACATTGCTATGAGGTGTTATATTACTCTCCCTAAAGCTGATGATCTATTGCGTTGTTCCAAGACAGTTTCATGCGACACATTGCTATGAGGTGTTATATTACTCTCCCTAAAGCTGATGATCTATTGCGTTGTTCCAAGACAGTTTCATGCGGCACATTGCTATGAGGTGTTATATTACTCTCCCTAAAGCTGATGATCTATTGCGTTGTTCCAAGACAGTTTCATGCGACACATTGCTATGAGGTGTTATATTACTCTCCCTAAAGCTGATGATCTATTGCGTTGTTCCAAGACAGTTTCATGCGACACATTGCTATGAGGTGTTATATTACTCTCCCTAAAGCTGATGATCTATTGCGTTGTTCCAAGACAGTTTCATGCGACACATTGCTATGAGGTGTTATATTACTCTCGCTAAAGCTGATGATCTATTGCGTTGTTCCAAGACAGTTTCATGCGACACATTGCTATGAGGTGTTATATTACTCTCCCTAAAGCTGATGATCTATTGCGTTGTTCCAAGACAGTTTCATGCGACACATTGCTATGAGGTGTTATATTACTCTCGCTAAAGCTGATGATCTATTGCGTTGTTCCAAGACAGTTTCATGCGACACATTGCTATGAGGTGTTATATTACTCTCCCTAAAGCTGATGATCTATTGCGTTGTTCCAAGACAGTTTCATGCGACACATTGCTATGAGGTGTTATATTACTCTCCCTAAAGCTGATGATCTATTGTGTTGTTCCAAGACAGTTTCATGCGACACATTGCTATGAGGTGTTATATTACTCTCCCTAAAGCTGATGATCTATTGCGTTGTTCCAAGACAGTTTCATGCGACACATTGCTATGAGGTGTTATATTACTCTCCCTAAAGCTGATGATCTATTGCGTTGTTCCAAGACAGTTTCATGCGACACATTGCTATGAGGTGTTATATTACTCTCCCTAAAGCTGATGATCTCTTGTGTTGTTCCAAGACAGTTTCATGCGACACATTGCTATGAGGTGTTATATTACTCTCCCTAAAGCTGATGATCTATTGTGTTGTTCCAAGACAGTTTCATGCGGCACATTGCTATGAGGTGTTATATTACTCTCCCTAAAGCTGATGATCTATTGTGTTGTTCCAAGACAGTTTCATGCGGCACATTGCTATGAGGTGTTATATTACTCTCCCTAAAGCTGATGATCTATTGCGTTGTTCCAAGACAGTTTCATGCGACACATTGCTATGAGGTGTTATATTACTCTCCCTAAAGCTGATGATCTATTGCGTTGTTCCAAGACAGTTTCATGCGACACATTGCTATGAGGTGTTATATTACTCTCCCTAAAGCTGATGATCTATTGCGTTGTTCCAAGACAGTTTCATGCGGCACATTGCTATGAGGTGTTGTATTACTCTCCCTAAAGCTGATGATATATTGCGTTGTTCCAAGACAGTTTCATGCGACACATTGCTATGAGGTGTTATATTACTCTCCCTAAAGCTGATGATCTATTGCGTTGTTCCAAGACAGTTTCATGCGACACATTGCTATGAGGTGTTATATTACTCTCCCTAAAGCTGATGATCTATTGCGTTGTTCCAAGACAGTTTCATGCGACACATTGCTATGAGGTGTTATATTACTCTCGCTAAAGCTGATGATCTATTGCGTTGTTCCAAGACAGTTTCATGCGACACATTGCTATGAGGTGTTATATTACTCTCCCTAAAGCTGATGATCTATTGCGTTGTTCCAAGACAGTTTCATGCGACACATTGCTATGAGGTGTTATATTACTCTCGCTAAAGCTGATGATCTATTGCGTTGTTCCAAGACAGTTTCATGCGACACATTGCTATGAGGTGTTATATTACTCTCGCTAAAGCTGATGATCTATTGCGTTGTTCCAAGACAGTTTCATGCGACACATTGCTATGAGGTGTTATATTACTCTCCCTAAAGCTGATGATCTATTGCGTTGTTCCAAGACAGTTTCATGCGACACATTGCTATGAGGTGTTATATTACTCTCCCTAAAGCTGATGATCTATTGTGTTGTTCCAAGACAGTTTCATGCGGCACATTGCTATGTGGTGTTATATTACTCTCCCTAAAGCTGATGATCTATTGTGTTGTTCCAAGACAGTTTCATGCGAAAAATTGCTATGTGGTGTTATATTACTCTCCCTAAAGCTGATGATCTATTGTGTTGTTCCAAGACAGTTTCATGCGACACATTGCTATGAGGTGTTATATTACTCTCCCGAAAGCTGATGATCTATTGCGTTGTTCCAAGACAGTTTCATGCGACACATTGCTATGAGGTGTTATATTACTCTCCCTAAAGCTGATGATCTATTGCGTTGTTCCAAGACAGTTTCATGCGACACATTGCTATGAGGTGTTATATTACTCTCCCTAAAGCTGATGATCTATTGCGTTGTTCCAAGACAGTTTCATGCGGCACATTGCTATGAGGTGTTATATTACTCTCCCTAAAGCTGATGATCTATTGCGTTGTTCCAAGACAGTTTCATGCGACACATTGCTATGAGGTGTTATATTACTCTCCCTAAAGCTGATGATCTATTGCGTTGTTCCAAGACAGTTTCATGCGGCACATTGCTATGAGGTGTTATATTACTCTCCCTAAAGCTGATGATCTATTGCGTTGTTCCAAGACAGTTTCATGCGACACATTGCTATGAGGTGTTATATTACTCTCGCTAAAGCTGATGATCTATTGCGTTGTTCCAAGACAGTTCATGCGACACATTGCTATGAGGTGTGATATTACTCTCCCTAAAGCTGATGATCTATTGCGTTGTTCCAAGACAGTTTCATGCGACACATTGCTATAAGGGTGTTATATTACTCTCGCTAAAGCTGATGATCTATTGCGTTGTTCCAAGACAGTTTCATGCGACACATTGCTATGAGGTGTTATATTACTCTCCCTAAAGCTGATGATCTATTGCGTTGTTCCAAGACAGTTTCATGCGACACATTGCTATGAGGTGTTATATTACTCTCCCTAAAGCTGATGATCTATTGCGTTGTTCCAAGACAGTTTCATGCGACACATTGCTATGAGGTGATATATTACTCTCCCTAAAGCTGATGATCTATTGCGTTGTTCCAAGACAGTTTCATGCGACACATTGCTATGAGGTGTTATATTACTCTCGCTAAAGCTGATGATCTATTGCGTTGTTCCAAGACAGTTTCATGCGACACATTGCTATGAGGTGTTATATTACTCTCCCTAAAGCTGATGATCTATTGCGTTGTTCCAAGACAGTTTCATGCGACACATTGCTATGAGGTGTTATATTACTCTCCCTAAAGCTGATGATCTATTGCGTTGTTCCAAGACAGTTTCATGCGACACATTGCTATGAGGTGTTATATTACTCTCCCTAAAGCTGATGATCTATTGCGTTGTTCCAAGACAGTTTTATGCGACACATTGCTATGAGGTGTTATATTACTCTCGCTAAAGCTGATGATCTATTGCGTTGTTCCAAGACAGTTTCATGCGACACATTGCTATGAGGTGTTATATTACTCTCCCTAAAGCTGATGATCTATTGCGTTGTTCCAAGACAGTTTCATGCGACACATTGCTATGAGGTGTTATATTACTCTCGCTAAAGCTGATCATCTATTGCGTTGTTCCAAGACAGTTTCATGCGACACATTGCTATGAGGTGTTATATTACTCTCCCTAAAGCTGATGATCTATTGCGTTGTTCCAAGACAGTTTCATGCGACACATTGCTATGAGGTGTTATATTACTCTCCCTAAAGCTGATGATCTATTGTGTTGTTCCAAGACAGTTTCATGCGGCACATTGCTATGTGGTGTTATATTACTCTCCCTAAAGCTGATGATCTATTGTGTTGTTCCAAGACAGTTTCATGCGACAAATTGCTATGTGGTGTTATATTACTCTCCCTAAAGCTGATGATCTATTGTGTTGTTCCAAGACAGTTTCATGCGACACATTGCTATGAGGTGTTATATTACTCTCCCTAAAGCTGATGATCTATTGCGTTGTTCCAAGACAGTTTCATGCGACACATTGCTATGAGGTGTTGTATTACTCTCCCTAAAGCTGATGATCTATTGTGTTGTTCCAAGACAGTTTCATGCGGCACATTGCTATGAGGTGTTATATTACTCTCCCTAAAGCTGATGATCTATTGTGTTGTTCCAAGACAGTTTCATGCGGCACATTGCTATGAGGTGTTATATTACTCTCCCTAAAGCTGATGATCTATTGCGTTGTTCCAAGACAGTTTCATGCGGCACATTGCTATGAGGTGTTATATTACTCTCCCTAAAGCTGATGATCTATTGTGTTGTTCCAAGACAGTTTCATGCGGCACATTGCTATGAGGTGTTATATTACTCTCCCTAAAGCTGATGATCTATTGCGTTGTTCCAAGACAGTTTCATGCGACACATTGCTATGTGGTGTTATATTACTCTCCCTAAAGCTGATGATCTATTGCGTTGTTCCAAGACAGTTTCATGCGAGACATTGCTATGAGGTGTTTTATTACTCTCCCTAAAGCTGATGATCTATTGTGTTGTTCCAAGACAGTTTCATGCGGCACATTGCTATGTGGTGTTATATTACTCTCCCTAAAGCTGATGATCTATTGTGTTGTTCCAAGACAGTTTCATGCGACAAATTGCTATGTGGTGTTATATTACTCTCCCTAAAGCTGATGATCTATTGTGTTGTTCCAAGACAGTTTCATGCGACACATTGCTATGAGGTGTTATATTACTCTCCCTAAAGCTGATGATCTATTGCGTTGTTCCAAGACAGTTTCATGCGACACATTGCTATGAGGTGTTATATTACTCTCCCTAAAGCTGATGATCTATTGCGTTGTTCCAAGACAGTTTCATGCGACACATTGCTATGAGGTGTTATATTACTCTCCCTAAAGCTGATGATCTATTGCGTTGTTCCAAGACAGTTTCATGCGGCACATTGCTATGAGGTGTTATATTACTCTCCCTAAAGCTGATGATCTATTGCGTTGTTCCAAGACAGTTTCATGCGACACATTGCTATGAGGTGTTATATTACTCTCCCTAAAGCTGATGATCTATTGCGTTGTTCCAAGACAGTTTCATGCGACACATTGCTATGAGGTGTTATATTACTCTCCCTAAAGCTGATGATCTATTGCGTTGTTCCAAGACAGTTTCATGCGACACATTGCTATGAGGTGTTATATTACTCTCGCTAAAGCTGATGATCTATTGCGTTGTTCCAAGACAGTTTCATGCGACACATTGCTATGAGGTGTTATATTACTCTCCCTAAAGCTGATGATCTATTGCGTTGTTCCAAGACAGTTTCATGCGACACATTGCTATGAGGTGTTATATTACTCTCGCTAAAGCTGATGATCTATTGCGTTGTTCCAAGACAGTTTCATGCGACACATTGCTATGAGGTGTTATATTACTCTCCCTAAAGCTGATGATCTATTGCGTTGTTCCAAGACAGTTTCATGCGACACATTGCTATGAGGTGTTATATTACTCTCCCTAAAGCTGATGATCTATTGTGTTGTTCCAAGACAGTTTCATGCGACACATTGCTATGAGGTGTTATATTACTCTCCCTAAAGCTGATGATCTATTGCGTTGTTCCAAGACAGTTTCATGCGACACATTGCTATGAGGTGTTATATTACTCTCCCTAAAGCTGATGATCTATTGCGTTGTTCCAAGACAGTTTCATGCGACACGTTGCTATGAGGTGTTATATTACTCTCCCTAAAGCTGATGATCTCTTGTGTTGTTCCAAGACAGTTTCATGCGACACATTGTTATGAGGTGTTATATTACTCTCCCTAAAGCTGATGATCTATTGTGTTGTTCCAAGACAGTTTCATGCGGCACATTGCTATGAGGTGTTACATTACTCTCCCTAAAGCTGATGATCTATTGTGTTGTTCCAAGACAGTTTCATGCGGCACATTGCTATGAGGTGTTATATTACTCTCCCTAAAGCTGATGATCTATTGCGTTGTTCCAAGACAGTTTCATGCGACACATTGCTATGAGGTGTTATATTACTCTCCCTAAAGCTGATGATCTATTGCGTTGTTCCAAGACAGTTTCATGCGACACATTGCTATGAGGTGTTATATTACTCTCCCTAAAGCTGATGATCTATTGCGTTGTTCCAAGACAGTTTCATGCGGCACATTGCTATGAGGTGTTATATTACTCTCCCTAAAGCTGATGATCTATTGCGTTGTTCCAAGACAGTTTCATGCGACACATTGCTATGAGGTGTTATATTACTCTCGCTAAAGCTGATGATCTATTGCGTTGTTCCAAGACAGTTCATGCGACACATTGCTATGAGGTGTGATATTACTCTCCCTAAAGCTGATGATCTATTGCGTTGTTCCAAGACAGTTTCATGCGACACATTGCTATAAGGGTGTTATATTACTCTCGCTAAAGCTGATGATCTATTGCGTTGTTCCAAGACAGTTTCATGCGACACATTGCTATGAGGTGTTATATTACTCTCCCTAAAGCTGATGATCTATTGCGTTGTTCCAAGACAGTTTCATGCGACACATTGCTATGAGGTGTTATATTACTCTCCCTAAAGCTGATGATCTATTGCGTTGTTCCAAGACAGTTTCATGCGACACATTGCTATGAGGTGATATATTACTCTCCCTAAAGCTGATGATCTATTGCGTTGTTCCAAGACAGTTTCATGCGACACATTGCTATGAGGTGTTATATTACTCTCGCTAAAGCTGATGATCTATTGCGTTGTTCCAAGACAGTTTCATGCGACACATTGCTATGAGGTGTTATATTACTCTCCCTAAAGCTGATGATCTATTGCGTTGTTCCAAGACAGTTTCATGCGACACATTGCTATGAGGTGTTATATTACTCTCCCTAAAGCTGATGATCTATTGCGTTGTTCCAAGACAGTTTCATGCGACACATTGCTATGAGGTGTTATATTACTCTCCCTAAAGCTGATGATCTATTGCATTGTTCCAAGACAGTTTTATGCGACACATTGCTATGAGGTGTTATATTACTCTCGCTAAAGCTGATGATCTATTGCGTTGTTCCAAGACAGTTTCATGCGACACATTGCTATGAGGTGTTATATTACTCTCCCTAAAGCTGATGATCTATTGCGTTGTTCCAAGACAGTTTCATGCGACACATTGCTATGAGGTGTTATATTACTCTCCCTAAAGCTGATGATCTATTGCGTTGTTCCAAGACAGTTTCATGCGACACATTGCTATGAGGTGTTATATTACTCTCCCTAAAGCTGATGATCTATTGTGTTGTTCCAAGACAGTTTCATGCGGCACATTGCTATGTGGTGTTATATTACTCTCCCTAAAGCTGATGATCTATTGTGTTGTTCCAAGACAGTTTCATGCGACAAATTGCTATGTGGTGTTATATTACTCTCCCTAAAGCTGATGATCTATTGTGTTGTTCCAAGACAGTTTCATGCGACACATTGCTATGAGGTGTTATATTACTCTCCCTAAAGCTGATGATCTATTGCGTTGTTCCAAGACAGTTTCATGCGACACATTGCTATGAGGTGTTGTATTACTCTCCCTAAAGCTGATGATCTATTGTGTTGTTCCAAGACAGTTTCATGCGGCACATTGCTATGAGGTGTTATATTACTCTCCCTAAAGCTGATGATCCATTGTGTTGTTCCAAGACAGTTTCATGCGGCACATTGCTATGAGGTGTTATATTACTCTCCCTAAAGCTGATGATCTATTGTGTTGTTCCAAGACAGTTTCATGCGGCACATTGCTATGAGGTGTTATATTACTCTCCCTAAAGCTGATGATCTATTGCGTTGTTCCAAGACAGTTTCATGCGACACATTGCTATGTGGTGTTATATTACTCTCCCTAAAGCTGATGATCTATTGCGTTGTTCCAAGACAGTTTCATGCGACACATTGCTATGAGGTGTTTTATTACTCTCCCTAAAGCTGATGATCTATTGTGTTGTTCCAAGACAGTTTCATGCGGCACATTGCTATGTGGTGTTATATTACTCTCCCTAAAGCTGATGATCTATTGTGTTGTTCCAAGACAGTTTCATGCGACAAATTGCTATGTGGTGTTATATTACTCTCCCTAAAGCTGATGATCTATTGTGTTGTTCCAAGACAGTTTCATGCGACACATTGCTATGAGGTGTTATATTACTCTCCCTAAAGCTGATGATCTATTGCGTTGTTCCAAGACAGTTTCATGCGACACATTGCTATGAGGTGTTATATTACTCTCCCTAAAGCTGATGATCTATTGCGTTGTTCCAAGACAGTTTCATGCGACACATTGCTATGAGGTGTTATATTACTCTCCCTAAAGCTGATGATCTATTGCGTTGTTCCAAGACAGTTTCATGCGGCACATTGCTATGAGGTGTTATATTACTCTCCCTAAAGCTGATGATCTATTGCGTTGTTCCAAGACAGTTTCATGCGACACATTGCTATGAGGTGTTATATTACTCTCCCTAAAGCTGATGATCTATTGCGTTGTTCCAAGACAGTTTCATGCGACACATTGCTATGAGGTGTTATATTACTCTCCCTAAAGCTGATGATCTATTGCGTTGTTCCAAGACAGTTTCATGCGACACATTGCTATGAGGTGTTATATTACTCTCGCTAAAGCTGATGATCTATTGCGTTGTTCCAAGACAGTTTCATGCGACACATTGCTATGAGGTGTTATATTACTCTCCCTAAAGCTGATGATCTATTGCGTTGTTCCAAGACAGTTTCATGCGACACATTGCTATGAGGTGTTATATTACTCTCGCTAAAGCTGATGATCTATTGCGTTGTTCCAAGACAGTTTCATGCGACACATTGCTATGAGGTGTTATATTACTCTCCCTAAAGCTGATGATCTATTGCGTTGTTCCAAGACAGTTTCATGCGACACATTGCTATGAGGTGTTATATTACTCTCCCTAAAGCTGATGATCTATTGTGTTGTTCCAAGACAGTTTCATGCGACACATTGCTATGTGGTGTTATGTTACTCTCCCTAAAGCTGATGATCTATTGCGTTGTTCCAAGACAGTTTCATGCGACACATTGCTATGAGGTGTTATATTACTCTCCCTAAAGCTGATGATCTATTGCGTTGTTCCAAGACAGTTTCATGCGACACATTGCTATGAGGTGTTATATTACTCTCCCTAAAGCTGATGATCTCTTGTGTTGTTCCAAGACAGTTTCATGCGACACATTGCTATGAGGTGTTATATTACTCTCCCTAAAGCTGATGATCTATTGTGTTGTTCCAAGACAGTTTCATGCGGCACATTGCTATGAGGTGTTATATTACTCTCCCTAAAGCTGATGATCTATTGTGTTGTTCCAAGACAGTTTCATGCGGCACATTGCTATGAGGTGTTATATTACTCTCCCTAAAGCTGATGATCTATTGCGTTGTTCCAAGACAGTTTCATGCGACACATTGCTATGAGGTGTTATATTACTCTCCCTAAAGCTGATGATCTATTGCGTTGTTCCAAGACAGTTTCATGCGACACATTGCTATGAGGTGTTATATTACTCTCCCTAAAGCTGATGATCTATTGCGTTGTTCCAAGACAGTTTCATGCGGCACATTGCTATGAGGTGTTATATTACTCTCCCTAAAGCTGATGATCTATTGCGTTGTTTCAAGACAGTTTCATGCGACACATTGCTATGAGGTGTTATATTACTCTCCCTAAAGCTGATGATCTATTGCGTTGTTCCAAGACAGTTTCATGCGACACATTGCTATGAGGTGTTATATTACTCTCCCTAAAGCTGATGATCTATTGCGTTGTTCCAAGACAGTTTCATGCGACACATTGTTATGAGGTGTTATATTACTCTCGCTAAAGCTGATGATCTATTGCGTTGTTCCAAGACAGTTTCATGCGACACATTGCTATGAGGTGTTATATTACTCTCCCTAAAGCTGATGATCTATTGCGTTGTTCCAAGACAGTTTCATGCGACACGTTGCTATGAGGTGTTATATTACTCTCCCTAAAGCTGATGATCTCTTGTGTTGTTCCAAGACAGTTTCATGCGACACATTGTTATGAGGTGTTATATTACTCTCCCTAAAGCTGATGATCTATTGTGTTGTTCCAAGACAGTTTCATGCGGCACATTGCTATGAGGTGTTACATTACTCTCCCTAAAGCTGATGATCTATTGTGTTGTTCCAAGACAGTTTCATGCGGCACATTGCTATGAGGTGTTATATTACTCTCCCTAAAGCTGATGATCTATTGCGTTGTTCCAAGACAGTTTCATGCGACACATTGCTATGAGGTGTTATATTACTCTCCCTAAAGCTGATGATCTATTGCGTTGTTCCAAGACAGTTTCATGCGACACATTGCTATGAGGTGTTATATTACTCTCCCTAAAGCTGATGATCTATTGCGTTGTTCCAAGACAGTTTCATGCGGCACATTGCTATGAGGTGTTATATTACTCTCCCTAAAGCTGATGATCTATTGCGTTGTTCCAAGACAGTTTCATGCGACACATTGCTATGAGGTGTTATATTACTCTCGCTAAAGCTGATGATCTATTGCGTTGTTCCAAGACAGTTCATGCGACACATTGCTATGAGGTGTGATATTACTCTCCCTAAAGCTGATGATCTATTGCGTTGTTCCAAGACAGTTTCATGCGACACATTGCTATAAGGGTGTTATATTACTCTCGCTAAAGCTGATGATCTATTGCGTTGTTCCAAGACAGTTTCATGCGACACATTGCTATGAGGTGTTATATTACTCTCCCTAAAGCTGATGATCTATTGCGTTGTTCCAAGACAGTTTCATGCGACACATTGCTATGAGGTGTTATATTACTCTCCCTAAAGCTGATGATCTATTGCGTTGTTCCAAGACAGTTTCATGCGACACATTGCTATGAGGTGATATATTACTCTCCCTAAAGCTGATGATCTATTGCGTTGTTCCAAGACAGTTTCATGCGACACATTGCTATGAGGTGTTATATTACTCTCGCTAAAGCTGATGATCTATTGCGTTGTTCCAAGACAGTTTCATGCGACACATTGCTATGAGGTGTTATATTACTCTCCCTAAAGCTGATGATCTATTGCGTTGTTCCAAGACAGTTTCATGCGACACATTGCTATGAGGTGTTATATTACTCTCCCTAAAGCTGATGATCTATTGCGTTGTTCCAAGACAGTTTCATGCGACACATTGCTATGAGGTGTTATATTACTCTCCCTAAAGCTGATGATCTATTGCATTGTTCCAAGACAGTTTTATGCGACACATTGCTATGAGGTGTTATATTACTCTCGCTAAAGCTGATGATCTATTGCGTTGTTCCAAGACAGTTTCATGCGACACATTGCTATGAGGTGTTATATTACTCTCCCTAAAGCTGATGATCTATTGCGTTGTTCCAAGACAGTTTCATGCGACACATTGCTATGAGGTGTTATATTACTCTCCCTAAAGCTGATGATCTATTGCGTTGTTCCAAGACAGTTTCATGCGACACATTGCTATGAGGTGTTATATTACTCTCCCTAAAGCTGATGATCTATTGTGTTGTTCCAAGACAGTTTCATGCGGCACATTGCTATGTGGTGTTATATTACTCTCCCTAAAGCTGATGATCTATTGTGTTGTTCCAAGACAGTTTCATGCGACAAATTGCTATGTGGTGTTATATTACTCTCCCTAAAGCTGATGATCTATTGTGTTGTTCCAAGACAGTTTCATGCGACACATTGCTATGAGGTGTTATATTACTCTCCCTAAAGCTGATGATCTATTGCGTTGTTCCAAGACAGTTTCATGCGACACATTGCTATGAGGTGTTGTATTACTCTCCCTAAAGCTGATGATCTATTGTGTTGTTCCAAGACAGTTTCATGCGGCACATTGCTATGAGGTGTTATATTACTCTCCCTAAAGCTGATGATCCATTGTGTTGTTCCAAGACAGTTTCATGCGGCACATTGCTATGAGGTGTTATATTACTCTCCCTAAAGCTGATGATCTATTGTGTTGTTCCAAGACAGTTTCATGCGGCACATTGCTATGAGGTGTTATATTACTCTCCCTAAAGCTGATGATCTATTGCGTTGTTCCAAGACAGTTTCATGCGACACATTGCTATGTGGTGTTATATTACTCTCCCTAAAGCTGATGATCTATTGCGTTGTTCCAAGACAGTTTCATGCGACACATTGCTATGAGGTGTTTTATTACTCTCCCTAAAGCTGATGATCTATTGTGTTGTTCCAAGACAGTTTCATGCGGCACATTGCTATGTGGTGTTATATTACTCTCCCTAAAGCTGATGATCTATTGTGTTGTTCCAAGACAGTTTCATGCGACAAATTGCTATGTGGTGTTATATTACTCTCCCTAAAGCTGATGATCTATTGTGTTGTTCCAAGACAGTTTCATGCGACACATTGCTATGAGGTGTTATATTACTCTCCCTAAAGCTGATGATCTATTGCGTTGTTCCAAGACAGTTTCATGCGACACATTGCTATGAGGTGTTATATTACTCTCCCTAAAGCTGATGATCTATTGCGTTGTTCCAAGACAGTTTCATGCGACACATTGCTATGAGGTGTTATATTACTCTCCCTAAAGCTGATGATCTATTGCGTTGTTCCAAGACAGTTTCATGCGGCACATTGCTATGAGGTGTTATATTACTCTCCCTAAAGCTGATGATCTATTGCGTTGTTCCAAGACAGTTTCATGCGACACATTGCTATGAGGTGTTATATTACTCTCCCTAAAGCTGATGATCTATTGCGTTGTTCCAAGACAGTTTCATGCGACACATTGCTATGAGGTGTTATATTACTCTCCCTAAAGCTGATGATCTATTGCGTTGTTCCAAGACAGTTTCATGCGACACATTGCTATGAGGTGTTATATTACTCTCGCTAAAGCTGATGATCTATTGCGTTGTTCCAAGACAGTTTCATGCGACACATTGCTATGAGGTGTTATATTACTCTCCCTAAAGCTGATGATCTATTGCGTTGTTCCAAGACAGTTTCATGCGACACATTGCTATGAGGTGTTATATTACTCTCGCTAAAGCTGATGATCTATTGCGTTGTTCCAAGACAGTTTCATGCGACACATTGCTATGAGGTGTTATATTACTCTCCCTAAAGCTGATGATCTATTGCGTTGTTCCAAGACAGTTTCATGCGACACATTGCTATGAGGTGTTATATTACTCTCCCTAAAGCTGATGATCTATTGTGTTGTTCCAAGACAGTTTCATGCGACACATTGCTATGTGGTGTTATGTTACTCTCCCTAAAGCTGATGATCTATTGCGTTGTTCCAAGACAGTTTCATGCGACACATTGCTATGAGGTGTTATATTACTCTCCCTAAAGCTGATGATCTATTGCGTTGTTCCAAGACAGTTTCATGCGACACATTGCTATGAGGTGTTATATTACTCTCCCTAAAGCTGATGATCTCTTGTGTTGTTCCAAGACAGTTTCATGCGACACATTGCTATGAGGTGTTATATTACTCTCCCTAAAGCTGATGATCTATTGTGTTGTTCCAAGACAGTTTCATGCGGCACATTGCTATGAGGTGTTATATTACTCTCCCTAAAGCTGATGATCTATTGTGTTGTTCCAAGACAGTTTCATGCGGCACATTGCTATGAGGTGTTATATTACTCTCCCTAAAGCTGATGATCTATTGCGTTGTTCCAAGACAGTTTCATGCGACACATTGCTATGAGGTGTTATATTACTCTCCCTAAAGCTGATGATCTATTGCGTTGTTCCAAGACAGTTTCATGCGACACATTGCTATGAGGTGTTATATTACTCTCCCTAAAGCTGATGATCTATTGCGTTGTTCCAAGACAGTTTCATGCGGCACATTGCTATGAGGTGTTATATTACTCTCCCTAAAGCTGATGATCTATTGCGTTGTTTCAAGACAGTTTCATGCGACACATTGCTATGAGGTGTTATATTACTCTCCCTAAAGCTGATGATCTATTGCGTTGTTCCAAGACAGTTTCATGCGACACATTGCTATGAGGTGTTATATTACTCTCCCTAAAGCTGATGATCTATTGCGTTGTTCCAAGACAGTTTCATGCGACACATTGTTATGAGGTGTTATATTACTCTCGCTAAAGCTGATGATCTATTGCGTTGTTCCAAGACAGTTTCATGCGACACATTGCTATGAGGTGTTATATTACTCTCCCTAAAGCTGATGATCTATTGCGTTGTTCCAAGACAGTTTCATGCGACACATTGCTATGAGGTGTTATGTTACTCTCGCTAAAGCTGATGATCTATTGCGTTGTTCCAAGACAGTTTCATGCGACACATTGCTATGAGGTGTTATATTACTCTCGCTAAAGCTGATGATCTATTGCGTTGTTCCAAGACAGTTTCATGCGACACATTGCTATGAGGTGTTATATTACTCTCCCTAAAGCTGATGATCTATTGCGTTGTTCCAAGACAGTTTCATGCGACACATTGCTATGAGGTGTTATATTACTCTCCCTAAAGCTGATGATCTATTGTGTTGTTCCAAGACAGTTTCATGCGGCACATTGCTATGTGGTGTTATATTACTCTCCCTAAAGCTGATGATCTATTGTGTTGTTCCAAGACAGTTTCATGCGAAAAATTGCTATGTGGTGTTATATTACTCTCCCTAAAGCTGATGATCTATTGTGTTGTTCCAAGACAGTTTCATGCGACACATTGCTATGAGGTGTTATATTACTCTCCCGAAAGCTGATGATCTATTGCGTTGTTCCAAGACAGTTTCATGCGACACATTGCTATGAGGTGTTATATTACTCTCCCTAAAGCTCATGATCTATTGCGTTGTTCCAAGACAGTTTCATGCGACACATTGCTATGAGGTGTTATATTACTCTCCCTAAAGCTGATGATCTATTGCGTTGTTCCAAGACAGTTTCATGCGGCACATTGCTATGAGGTATTATATTACTCTCCCTAAAGCTGATGATCTATTGCGTTGTTCCAAGACAGTGTCATGCGACACATTGCTATGAGGTGTTATATTACTCTCCCTAAAGCTGATGATCTATTGCGTTGTTCCAAGACAGTTTCATGCGGCACATTGCTATGAGGTGTTATATTACTCTCCCTAAAGCTGATGATCTATTGCGTTGTTCCAAGACAGTTTCATGCGACACATTGCTATGAGGTGTTATATTACTCTCGCTAAAGCTGATGATCTATTGCGTTGTTCCAAGACAGTTCATGCGACACATTGCTATGAGGTGTGATATTACTCTCCCTAAAGCTGATGATCTATTGCGTTGTTCCAAGACAGTTTCATGCGACACATTGCTATAAGGGTGTTATATTACTCTCGCTAAAGCTGATGATCTATTGCGTTGTTCCAAGACAGTTTCATGCGACACATTGCTATGAGGTGTTATATTACTCTCCCTAAAGCTGATGATCTATTGCGTTGTTCCAAGACAGTTTCATGCGACACATTGCTATGAGGTGTTATATTACTCTCCCTAAAGCTGATGATCTATTGCGTTGTTCCAAGACAGTTTCATGCGACACATTGCTATGAGGTGATATATTACTCTCCCTAAAGCTGATGATCTATTGCGTTGTTCCAAGACAGTTTCATGCGACACATTGCTATGAGGTGTTATATTACTCTCGCTAAAGCTGATGATCTATTGCGTTGTTCCAAGACAGTTTCATGCGACACATTGCTATGAGGTGTTATATTACTCTCCCTAAAGCTGATGATCTATTGCGTTGTTCCAAGACAGTTTCATGCGACACATTGCTATGAGGTGTTATATTACTCTCCCTAAAGCTGATGATCTATTGCGTTGTTCCAAGACAGTTTCATGCGACACATTGCTATGAGGTGTTATATTACTCTCCCTAAAGCTGATGATCTATTGCGTTGTTCCAAGACAGTTTTATGCGACACATTGCTATGAGGTGTTATATTACTCTCGCTAAAGCTGATGATCTATTGCGTTGTTCCAAGACAGTTTCATGCGACACATTGCTATGAGGTGTTATATTACTCTCCCTAAAGCTGATGATCTATTGCGTTGTTCCAAGACAGTTTCATGCGACACATTGCTATGAGGTGTTATATTACTCTCGCTAAAGCTGATGATCTATTGCGTTGTTCCAAGACAGTTTCATGCGACACATTGCTATGAGGTGTTATATTACTCTCCCTAAAGCTGATGATCTATTGCGTTGTTCCAAGACAGTTTCATGCGACACATTGCTATGAGGTGTTATATTACTCTCCCTAAAGCTGATGATCTATTGTGTTGTTCCAAGACAGTTTCATGCGGCACATTGCTATGTGGTGTTATATTACTCTCCCTAAAGCTGATGATCTATTGTGTTGTTCCAAGACAGTTTCATGCGACAATTTGCTATGTGGTGTTATATTACTCTCCCTAAAGCTGATGATCTATTGTGTTGTTCCAAGACAGTTTCATGCGACACATTGCTATGATGTGTTATATTACTCTCCCTAAAGCTGATGATCTATTGCGTTGTTCCAAGACAGTTTCATGCGACACATTGCTATGAGGTGTTATATTACTCTCCCTAAAGCTGATGATCTATTGCGTTGTTCCAAGACAGTTTCATGCGACACATTGCTATGAGGTGTTATATTACTCTCCCTAAAGCTGATGATCTATTGCGTTGTTCCAAGACAGTTTCATGCGGCACATTGCTATGAGGTGTTATATTACTCTCCCTAAAGCTGATGATCTATTGCGTTGTTCCAAGACAGTTTCATGCGACACATTGCTATGAGGTGTTATATTACTCTCCCTAAAGCTGATGATCTATTGCGTTGTTCCAAGACAGTTCATTGCGACACATTGCTATGAGGTGTTATATTACTCTCCCTAAAGCTGATGATCTATTGCGTTGTTCCAAGACAATTTCATGCGACACATTGCTATGAGGTGTTATATTACTCTCGCTAAAGCTGATGATCTATTGCGTTGTTCCAAGACAGTTTCATGCGACACATTGCTATGAGGTGTTATATTACTCTTCCTAAAGCTGATGATCTATTGCGTTGTTCCAAGACAGTTTTATGCGACACATTGCTATGAGGTGTTATATTACTCTCGCTAAAGCTGATGATCTATTGCGTTGTTCCAAGACAGTTTCATGCGGCACATTGCTATGAGGTGTTATATTACTCTCCCTAAAGCTGATGATCTATTGCGTTGTTCCAAGACAGTTTCATGCGACACATTGCTATGAGGTGTTATATTACTCTCCCTAAAGCTGATGATCTATTGCGTTGTTCCAAGACAGTTTCATGCGGCACATTGCTATGAGGTGTTATATTACTCTCCCTAAAGCTGATGATCTATTGCGTTGTTCCAAGACAGTTTCATGCGACACATTGCTATGAGGTGTTATATTACTCTCGCTAAAGCTGATGATCTATTGCGTTGTTCCAAGACAGTTCATGCGACACATTGCTATGAGGTGTGATATTACTCTCCCTAAAGCTGATGATCTATTGCGTTGTTCCAAGACAGTTTCATGCGACACATTGCTATAAGGGTGTTATATTACTCTCGCTAAAGCTGATGATCTATTGCGTTGTTCCAAGACAGTTTCATGCGACACATTGCTATGAGGTGTTATATTACTCTCCCTAAAGCTGATGATCTATTGCGTTGTTCCAAGACAGTTTCATGCGACACATTGCTATGAGGTGTTATATTACTCTCCCTAAAGCTGATGATCTATTGCGTTGTTCCAAGACAGTTTCATGCGACACATTGCTATGAGGTGATATATTACTCTCCCTAAAGCTGATGATCTATTGCGTTGTTCCAAGACAGTTTCATGCGACACATTGCTATGAGGTGTTATATTACTCTCGCTAAAGCTGATGATCTATTGCGTTGTTCCAAGACAGTTTCATGCGACACATTGCTATGAGGTGTTATATTACTCTCCCTAAAGCTGATGATCTATTGCGTTGTTCCAAGACAGTTTCATGCGACACATTGCTATGAGGTGTTATATTACTCTCCCTAAAGCTGATGATCTATTGCGTTGTTCCAAGACAGTTTCATGCGACACATTGCTATGAGGTGTTATATTACTCTCCCTAAAGCTGATGATCTATTGCGTTGTTCCAAGACAGTTTTATGCGACACATTGCTATGAGGTGTTATATTACTCTCGCTAAAGCTGATGATCTATTGCGTTGTTCCAAGACAGTTTCATGCGACACATTGCTATGAGGTGTTATATTACTCTCCCTAAAGCTGATGATCTATTGCGTTGTTCCAAGACAGTTTCATGCGACACATTGCTATGAGGTGTTATATTACTCTCGCTAAAGCTGATGATCTATTGCGTTGTTCCAAGACAGTTTCATGCGACACATTGCTATGAGGTGTTATATTACTCTCCCTAAAGCTGATGATCTATTGCGTTGTTCCAAGACAGTTTCATGCGACACATTGCTATGAGGTGTTATATTACTCTCCCTAAAGCTGATGATCTATTGTGTTGTTCCAAGACAGTTTCATGCGGCACATTGCTATGTGGTGTTATATTACTCTCCCTAAAGCTGATGATCTATTGTGTTGTTCCAAGACAGTTTCATGCGACAAATTGCTATGTGGTGTTATATTACTCTCCCTAAAGCTGATGATCTATTGCGTTGTTCCAAGACAGTTTCATGCGACACATTGCTATGAGGTGTTATATTACTCTCCCTAAAGCTGATGATCTATTGCGTTGTTCCAAGACAGTTTCATGCGACACATTGCTATGAGGTGTTATATTACTCTCGCTAAAGCTGATGATCTATTGCGTTGTTCCAAGACAGTTTCATGCGACACATTGCTATGAGGTGTTATATTACTCTCCCTAAAGCTGATGATCTATTGCGTTGTTCCAAGACAGTTTCATGCGACACATTGCTATGAGGTGTTATATTACTCTCGCTAAAGCTGATGATCTATTGCGTTGTTCCAAGACAGTTTCATGCGACACATTGCTATGAGGTGTTATATTACTCTCCCTAAAGCTGATGATCTATTGCGTTGTTCCAAGACAGTTTCATGCGACACATTGCTATGAGGTGTTATATTACTCTCCCTAAAGCTGATGATCTATTGTGTTGTTCCAAGACAGTTTCATGCGACACATTGCTATGTGGTGTTATATTACTCTCCCTAAAGCTGATGATCTATTGCGTTGTTCCAAGACAGTTTCATGCGACACATTGCTATGAGGTGTTATATTACTCTCCCTAAAGCTGATGATCTATTGCGTTGTTCCAAGACAGTTTCATGCGACACATTGCTATGAGGTGTTATATTACTCTCCCTAAAGCTGATGATCTCTTGTGTTGTTCCAAGACAGTTTCATGCGACACATTGCTATGAGGTGTTATATTACTCTCCCTAAAGCTGATGATCTATTGTGTTGTTCCAAGACAGTTTCATGCGGCACATTGCTATGAGGTGTTATATTACTCTCCCTAAAGCTGATGATCTATTGTGTTGTTCCAAGACAGTTTCATGCGGCACATTGCTATGAGGTGTTATATTACTCTCCCTAAAGCTGATGATCTATTGCGTTGTTCCAAGACAGTTTCATGCGACACATTGCTATGAGGTGTTATATTACTCTCCCTAAAGCTGATGATCTATTGCGTTGTTCCAAGACAGTTTCATGCGACACATTGCTATGAGGTGTTATATTACTCTCCCTAAAGCTGATGATCTATTGCGTTGTTCCAAGACAGTTTCATGCGGCACATTGCTATGAGGTGTTATATTACTCTCCCTAAAGCTGATGATCTATTGCGTTGTTTCAAGACAGTTTCATGCGACACATTGCTATGAGGTGTTATATTACTCTCCCTAAAGCTGATGATCTATTGCGTTGTTCCAAGACAGTTTCATGCGACACATTGCTATGAGGTGTTATATTACTCTCCCTAAAGCTGATGATCTATTGCGTTGTTCCAAGACAGTTTCATGCGACACATTGCTATGAGGTGTTATATTACTCTCGCTAAAGCTGATGATCTATTGCGTTGTTCCAAGACAGTTTCATGCGACACATTGCTATGAGGTGTTATATTACTCTCCCTAAAGCTGATGATCTATTGCGTTGTTCCAAGACAGTTTCATGCGACACATTGCTATGAGGTGTTATGTTACTCTCGCTAAAGCTGATGATCTATTGCGTTGTTCCAAGACAGTTTCATGCGACACATTGCTATGAGGTGTTATATTACTCTCGCTAAAGCTGATGATCTATTGCGTTGTTCCAAGACAGTTTCATGCGACACATTGCTATGAGGTGTTATATTACTCTCCCTAAAGCTGATGATCTATTGCGTTGTTCCAAGACAGTTTCATGCGACACATTGCTATGAGGTGTTATATTACTCTCCCTAAAGCTGATGATCTATTGTGTTGTTCCAAGACAGTTTCATGCGGCACATTGCTATGTGGTGTTATATTACTCTCCCTAAAGCTGATGATCTATTGTGTTGTTCCAAGACAGTTTCATGCAAAAAATTGCTATGTGGTGTTATATTACTCTCCCTAAAGCTGATGATCTATTGTGTTGTTCCAAGACAGTTTCATGCGACACATTGCTATGAGGTGTTATATTACTCTCCCGAAAGCTGATGATCTATTGCGTTGTTCCAAGACAGTTTCATGCGACACATTGCTATGAGGTGTTATATTACTCTCCCTAAAGCTCATGATCTATTGCGTTGTTCCAAGACAGTTTCATGCGACACATTGCTATGAGGTGTTATATTACTCTCCCTAAAGCTGATGATCTATTGCGTTGTTCCAAGACAGTTTCATGCGGCACATTGCTATGAGGTATTATATTACTCTCCCTAAAGCTGATGATCTATTGCGTTGTTCCAAGACAGTGTCATGCGACACATTGCTATGAGGTGTTATATTACTCTCCCTAAAGCTGATGATCTATTGCGTTGTTCCAAGACAGTTTCATGCGGCACATTGCTATGAGGTGTTATATTACTCTCCCTAAAGCTGATGATCTATTGCGTTGTTCCAAGACAGTTTCATGCGACACATTGCTATGAGGTGTTATATTACTCTCGCTAAAGCTGATGATCTATTGCGTTGTTCCAAGACAGTTCATGCGACACATTGCTATGAGGTGTGATATTACTCTCCCTAAAGCTGATGATCTATTGCGTTGTTCCAAGACAGTTTCATGCGACACATTGCTATAAGGGTGTTATATTACTCTCGCTAAAGCTGATGATCTATTGCGTTGTTCCAAGACAGTTTCATGCGACACATTGCTATGAGGTGTTATATTACTCTCCCTAAAGCTGATGATCTATTGCGTTGTTCCAAGACAGTTTCATGCGACACATTGCTATGAGGTGTTATATTACTCTCCCTAAAGCTGATGATCTATTGCGTTGTTCCAAGACAGTTTCATGCGACACATTGCTATGAGGTGATATATTACTCTCCCTAAAGCTGATGATCTATTGCGTTGTTCCAAGACAGTTTCATGCGACACATTGCTATGAGGTGTTATATTACTCTCGCTAAAGCTGATGATCTATTGCGTTGTTCCAAGACAGTTTCATGCGACACATTGCTATGAGGTGTTATATTACTCTCCCTAAAGCTGATGATCTATTGCGTTGTTCCAAGACAGTTTCATGCGACACATTGCTGTGAGGTGTTATATTACTCTCCCTAAAGCTGATGATCTATTGCGTTGTTCCAAGACAGTTTCATGCGACACATTGCTATGAGGTGTTATATTACTCTCCCTAAAGCTGATGATCTATTGCGTTGTTCCAAGACAGTTTTATGCGACACATTGCTATGAGGTGTTATATTACTCTCGCTAAAGCTGATGATCTATTGCGTTGTTCCAAGACAGTTTCATGCGACACATTGCTATGAGGTGTTATATTACTCTCCCTAAAGCTGATGATCTATTGCGTTGTTCCAAGACAGTTTCATGCGACACATTGCTATGAGGTGTTATATTACTCTCGCTAAATCTGATGATCTATTGCGTTGTTCCAAGACAGTTTCATGCGACACATTGCTATGAGGTGTTATATTACTCTCCCTAAAGCTGATGATCTATTGCGTTGTTCCAAGACAGTTTCATGCGACACATTGCTATGAGGTGTTATATTACTCTCCCTAAAGCTGATGATCTATTGTGTTGTTCCAAGACAGTTTCATGCGGCACATTGCTATGTGGTGTTATATTACTCTCCCTAAAGCTGATGATCTATTGTGTTGTTCCAAGACAGTTTCATGCGACAAATTGCTATGTGGTGTTATATTACTCTCCCTAAAGCTGATGATCTATTGTGTTGTTCCAAGACAGTTTCATGCGACACATTGCTATGATGTGTTATATTACTCTCCCTAAAGCTGATGATCTATTGCGTTGTTCCAAGACAGTTTCATGCGACACATTGCTATGAGGTGTTATATTACTCTCCCTAAAGCTGATGATCTATTGCGTTGTTCCAAGACAGTTTCATGCGACACATTGCTATGAGGTGTTATATTACTCTCCCTAAAGCTGATGATCTATTGCGTTGTTCCAAGACAGTTTCATGCGGCACATTGCTATGAGGTTTTATATTACTCTCCCTAAAGCTGATGATCTATTGCGTTGTTCCAAGACAGTTTCATGCGACACATTGCTATGAGGTGTTATATTACTCTCCCTAAAGCTGATGATCTATTGCGTTGTTCCAAGACAGTTCATTGCGACACATTGCTATGTGGTGTTATATTACTCTCCCTAAAGCTGATGATCTATTGCGTTGTTCCAAGACAGTTTCATGCGACACATTGCTATGAGGTGTTATATTACTCTCGCTAAAGCTGATGATCTATTGCGTTGTTCCAAGACAGTTTCATGCGACACATTGCTATGAGGTGTTATATTACTCTCGCTAAAGCTGATGATCTATTGCGTTGTTCCAAGACAGTTTCATGCGACACATTGCTATGAGGTGTTATATTACTCTTCCTAAAGCTGATGATCTATTGCGTTGTTCCAAGACAGTTTTATGCGACACATTGCTATGAGGTGTTATATTACTCTCGCTAAAGCTGATGATCTATTGCGTTGTTCCAAGACAGTTTCATGCGGCACATTGCTATGAGGTGTTATATTACTCTCCCTAAAGCTGATGATCTATTGCGTTGTTCCAAGACAGTTTCATGCGACACATTGCTATGAGGTGTTATATTACTCTCCCTAAAGCTGATGATCTATTGCGTTGTTCCAAGACAGTTTCATGCGGCACATTGCTATGAGGTGTTATATTACTCTCCCTAAAGCTGATGATCTATTGCGTTGTTCCAAGACAGTTTCATGCGACACATTGCTATGAGGTGTTATATTACTCTCGCTAAAGCTGATGATCTATTGCGTTGTTCCAAGACAGTTCATGCGACACATTGCTATGAGGTGTGATATTACTCTCCCTAAAGCTGATGATCTATTGCGTTGTTCCAAGACAGTTTCATGCGACACATTGCTATAAGGGTGTTATATTACTCTCGCTAAAGCTGATGATCTATTGCGTTGTTCCAAGACAGTTTCATGCGACACATTGCTATGAGGTGTTATATTACTCTCCCTAAAGCTGATGATCTATTGCGTTGTTCCAAGACAGTTTCATGCGACACATTGCTATGAGGTGTTATATTACTCTCCCTAAAGCTGATGATCTATTGCGTTGTTCCAAGACAGTTTCATGCGACACATTGCTATGAGGTGATATATTACTCTCCCTAAAGCTGATGATCTATTGCGTTGTTCCAAGACAGTTTCATGCGACACATTGCTATGAGGTGTTATATTACTCTCGCTAAAGCTGATGATCTATTGCGTTGTTCCAAGACAGTTTCATGCGACACATTGCTATGAGGTGTTATATTACTCTCCCTAAAGCTGATGATCTATTGCGTTGTTCCAAGACAGTTTCATGCGACACATTGCTATGAGGTGTTATATTACTCTCCCTAAAGCTGATGATCTATTGCGTTGTTCCAAGACAGTTTCATGCGACACATTGCTATGAGGTGTTATATTACTCTCCCTAAAGCTGATGATCTATTGCGTTGTTCCAAGACAGTTTTATGCGACACATTGCTATGAGGTGTTATATTACTCTCGCTAAAGCTGATGATCTATTGCGTTGTTCCAAGACAGTTTCATGCGACACATTGCTATGAGGTGTTATATTACTCTCCCTAAAGCTGATGATCTATTGCGTTGTTCCAAGACAGTTTCATGCGACACATTGCTATGAGGTGTTATATTACTCTCGCTAAAGCTGATGATCTATTGCGTTGTTCCAAGACAGTTTCATGCGACACATTGCTATGAGGTGTTATATTACTCTCCCTAAAGCTGATGATCTATTGCGTTGTTCCAAGACAGTTTCATGCGACACATTGCTATGAGGTGTTATATTACTCTCCCTAAAGCTGATGATCTATTGTGTTGTTCCAAGACAGTTTCATGCGGCACATTGCTATGTGGTGTTATATTACTCTCCCTAAAGCTGATGATCTATTGTGTTGTTCCAAGACAGTTTCATGCGACAAATTGCTATGTGGTGTTATATTACTCTCCCTAAAGCTGATGATCTATTGTGTTGTTCCAAGACAGTTTCATGCGACACATTGCTATGAGGTGTTATATTACTCTCCCTAAAACTGATGATCTATTGCGTTGTTCCAAGACAGTTTCATGCGACACATTGCTATGAGGTGTTGTATTACTCTCCCTAAAGCTGATGATCTATTGTGTTGTTCCAAGACAGTTTCATGCGGCACATTGCTATGAGGTGTTATATTACTCTCCCTAAAGCTGATGATCTATTGTGTTGTTCCAATACAGTTTCATGCGGCACATTGCTATGAGGTGTTATATTACTCTCCCTAAAGCTGATGATCTATTGTGTTGTTCCAAGACAGTTTCATGCGGCACATTGCTATGAGGTGTTATATTACTCTCCCTAAAGCTGATGATCTATTGCGTTGTTCCAAGACAGTTTCATGCGACACATTGCTATGTGGTGTTATATTACTCTCCCTAAAGCTGATGATCTATTGCGTTGTTCCAAGACAGTTTCATGCGACACATTGCTATGAGGTATTTTATTACTCTCCCTAAAGCTGATGATCTATTGTGTTGTTCCAAGACAGTTTCATGCGGCACATTGCTATGTGGTGTTATATTACTCTCCCTAAAGCTGATGATCTATTGTGTTGTTCCAAGACAGTTTCATGCGACAAATTGCTATGTGGTGTTATATTACTCTCCCTAAAGCTGATGATCTATTGTGTTGTTCCAAGACAGTTTCATGCGACACATTGCTATGAGGTGTTATATTACTCTCCCTAAAGCTGATGATCTATTGCGTTTTTCCAAGACAGTTTCATGCGACACATTGCTATGAGGTGTTATATTACTCTCCCTAAAGCTGATGATCTATTGCGTTGTTCCAAGACAGTTTCATGCGACACATTGCTATGAGGTGTTATATTACTCTCCCTAAAGCTGATGATCTATTGCGTTGTTCCAAGACAGTTTCATGCGGCACATTGCTATGAGGTGTTATATTACTCTCCCTAAAGCTGATGATCTATTGCGTTGTTCCAAGACAGTTTCATGCGACACATTGCTATGAGGTGTTATATTACTCTCCCTAAAGCTGATGATCTATTGCGTTGTTCCAAGACAGTTTCATGCGACACATTGCTATGAGGTGTTATATTACTCTCCCTAAAGCTGATGATCTATTGCGTTGTTCCAAGACAGTTTCATGCGACACATTGCTATGAGGTGTTATATTACTCTCGCTAAAGCTGATGATCTATTGCGTTGTTCCAAGACAGTTTCATGCGACACATTGCTATGAGGTGTTATATTACTCTCCCTAAAGCTGATGATCTATTGCGTTGTTCCAAGACAGTTTCATGCGACACATTGCTATGAGGTGTTATATTACTCTCGCTAAAGCTGATGATCTATTGCGTTGTTCCAAGACAGTTTCATGCGACACATTGCTATGAGGTGTTATATTACTCTCCCTAAAGCTGATGATCTATTGCGTTGTTCCAAGACAGTTTCATGCGACACATTGCTATGAGGTGTTATATTACTCTCCCTAAAGCTGATGATCTATTGTGTTGTTCCAAGACAGTTTCATGCGACACATTGCTATGAGGTGTTATATTACTCTCCCTAAAGCTGATGATCTATTGCGTTGTTCCAAGACAGTTTCATGCGACACATTGCTATGAGGTGTTATATTACTCTCCCTAAAGCTGATGATCTATTGCGTTGTTCCAAGACAGTTTCATGCGACACATTGCTATGAGGTGTTATATTACTCTCCCTAAAGCTGATGATCTCTTGTGTTGTTCCAAGACAGTTTCATGCGACACATTGCTATGAGGTGTTATATTACTCTCCCTAAAGCTGATGATCTATTGTATTGTTCCAAGACAGTTTCATGCGGCACATTGCTATGAGGTGTTATATTACTCTCCCTAAAGCTGATGATCTATTGTGTTGTTCCAAGACAGTTTCATGCGGCACATTGCTATGAGGTGTTATATTACTCTCCCTAAAGCTGATGATCTATTGCGTTGTTCCAAGACAGTTTCATGCGACACATTGCTATGAGGTGTTATATTACTCTCCCTAAAGCTGATGATCTATTGCGTTGTTCCAAGACAGTTTCATGCGACACATTGCTATGAGGTGTTATATTACTCTCCCTAAAGCTGATGATCTATTGCGTTGTTCCAAGACAGTTTCATGCGGCACATTGCTATGAGGTGTTATATTACTCTCCCTAAAGCTGATGATCTATTGCGTTGTTCCAAGACAGTTTCATGCGACACATTGCTATGAGGTGTTATATTACTCTCGCTAAAGCTGATGATCTATTGCGTTGTTCCAAGACAGTTCATGCGACACATTGCTATGAGGTGTGATATTACTCTCCCTAAAGCTGATGATCTATTGCGTTGTTCCAAGACAGTTTCATGCGACACATTGCTATAAGGGTGTTATATTACTCTCGCTAAAGCTGATGATCTATTGCGTTGTTCCAAGACAGTTTCATGCGACACATTGCTATGAGGTGTTATATTACTCTCCCTAAAGCTGATGATCTATTGCGTTGTTCCAAGACAGTTTCATGCGACACATTGCTATGAGGTGTTATATTACTCTCCCTAAAGCTGATGATCCATTGCGTTGTTCCAAGACAGTTTCATGCGACACATTGCTATGAGGTGATATATTACTCTCCCTAAAGCTGATGATCTATTGCGTTGTTCCAAGACAGTTTCATGCGACACATTGCTATGAGGTGTTATATTACTCTCGCTAAAGCTGATGATCTATTGCGTTGTTCCAAGACAGTTTCATGCGACACATTGCTATGAGGTGTTATATTACTCTCCCTAAAGCTGATGATCTATTGCGTTGTTCCAAGACAGTTTCATGCGACACATTGCTATGAGGTGTTATATTACTCTCCCTAAAGCTGATGATCTATTGCGTTGTTCCAAGACAGTTTCATGCGACACATTGCTATGAGGTGTTATATTACTCTCCCTAAAGCTGATGATCTATTGCATTGTTCCAAGACAGTTTTATGCGACACATTGCTATGAGGTGTTATATTACTCTCGCTAAAGCTGATGATCTATTGCGTTGTTCCAAGACAGTTTCATGCGACACATTGCTATGAGGTGTTATATTACTCTCCCTAAAGCTGATGATCTATTGCGTTGTTCCAAGACAGTTTCATGCGACACATTGCTATGAGGTGTTATATTACTCTCGCTAAAGCTGATGATCTATTGCGTTGTTCCAAGACAGTTTCATGCGACACATTGCTATGAGGTGTTATATTACTCTCCCTAAAGCTGATGATCTATTGCGTTGTTCCAAGACAGTTTCATGCGACACATTGCTATGAGGTGTTATATTACTCTCCCTAAAGCTGATGATCTATTGTGTTGTTCCAAGACAGTTTCATGCGGCACATTGCTATGTGGTGTTATATTACTCTCCCTAAAGCTGATGATCTATTGTGTTGTTCCAAGACAGTTTCATGCGACAAATTGCTATGTGGTGTTATATTACTCTTCCTAAAGCTGATGATCTATTGTGTTGTTCCAAGACAGTTTCATGCGACACATTGCTATGAGGTGTTATATTACTCTCCCTAAAGCTGATGATCTATTGCGTTGTTCCAAGACAGTTTCATGCGACACATTGCTATGAGGTGTTGTATCACTCTCCCTAAAGCTGATGATCTATTGTGTTGTTCCAAGACAGTTTCATGCGGCACATTGCTATGAGGTGTTATATTACTCTCCCTAAAGCTGATGATCCATTGTGTTGTTCCAAGACAGTTTCATGCGGCACATTGCTATGAGGTGTTATATTACTCTCCCTAAAGCTGATGATCTATTGTGTTGTTCCAAGACAGTTTCATGCGGCACATTGCTATGAGGTGTTATATTACTCTCCCTAAAGCTGATGATCTATTGCTTTGTTCCAAGACAGTTTCATGCGACACATTGCTATGTGGTGTTATATTACTCTCCCTAAAGCTGATGATCTATTGCGTTGTTCCAAGACAGTTTCATGCGACACATTGCTATGAGGTGTTTTATTACTCTCCCTAAAGCTGATGATCTATTGTGTTGTTCCAAGACAGTTTCATGCGGCACATTGCTATGTGGTGTTATATTACTCTCCCTAAAGCTGATGATCTATTGTGTTGTTCCAAGACAGTTTCATGCGACAAATTGCTATGTGGTGTTATATTACTCTCCCTAAAGCTGATGATCTATTGTGTTGTTCCAAGACAGTTTCATGCGACACATTGCTATGAGGTGTTATATTACTCTCCCTAAAGCTGATGATCTATTGCGTTGTTCCAAGACAGTTTCATGCGACACATTGCTATGAGGTGTTATATTACTCTCCCTAAAGCTGATGATCTATTGCGTTGTTCCAAGACAGTTTCATGCGACACATTGCTATGAGGTGTTATATTACTCTCCCTAAAGCTGATGATCTATTGCGTTGTTCCAAGACAGTTTCATGCGGCACATTGCTATGAGGTGTTATATTACTCTCCCTAAAGCTGATGATCTATTGCGTTGTTCCAAGACAGTTTCATGCGACACATTGCTATGAGGTGTTATATTACTCTCCCTAAAGCTGATGATCTATTGCGTTGTTCCAAGACAGTTTCATGCGACACATTGCTATGAGGTGTTATATTACTCTCCCTAAAGCTGATGATCTATTGCGTTGTTCCAAGACAGTTTCATGCGACACATTGCTATGAGGTGTTATATTACTCTCGCTAAAGCTGATGATCTATTGCGTTGTTCCAAGACAGTTTCATGCGACACATTGCTATGAGGTGTTATATTACTCTCCCTAAAGCTGATGATCTATTGCGTTGTTCCAAGACAGTTTCATGCGACACATTGCTATGAGGTGTTATATTACTCTCGCTAAAGCTGATGATCTATTGCGTTGTTCCAAGACAGTTTCATGCGACACATTGCTATGAGGTGTTATATTACTCTCCCTAAAGCTGATGATCTATTGCGTTGTTCCAAGACAGTTTCATGCGACACATTGCTATGAGGTGTTATATTACTCTCCCTAAAGCTGATGATCTATTGTGTTGTTCCAAGACAGTTTCATGCGACACATTGCTATGTGGTGTTATATTACTCTCCCTAAAGCTGATGATCTATTGCGTTGTTCCAAGACAGTTTCATGCGACACATTGCTATGAGGTGTTATATTACTCTCCCTAAAGCTGATGATCTATTGCGTTGTTCCAAGACAGTTTCATGCGACACATTGCTATGAGGTGTTATATTACTCTCCCTAAAGCTGATGATCTCTTGTGTTGTTCCAAGACAGTTTCATGCGACACATTGCTATGAGGTGTTATATTACTCTCCCTAAAGCTGATGATCTATTGTGTTGTTCCAAGACAGTTTCATGCGGCACATTGCCATGAGGTGTTATATTACTCTCCCTAAAGCTGATGATCTATTGTGTTGTTCCAAGACAGTTTCATGCGGCACATTGCTATGAGGTGTTATATTACTCTCCCTAAAGCTGATGATCTATTGCGTTGTTCCAAGACAGTTTCATGCGACACATTGCTATGAGGTGTTATATTACTCTCCCTAAAGCTGATGATCTATTGCGTTGTTCCAAGACAGTTTCATGCGACACATTGCTATGAGGTGTTATATTACTCTCCCTAAAGCTGATGATCTATTGCGTTGTTCCAAGACAGTTTCATGCGGCACATTGCTATGAGGTGTTATATTACTCTCCCTAAAGCTGATGATCTATTGCGTTGTTCCAAGACAGTTTCATGCGACACATTGCTATGAGGTGTTATATTACTCTCCCTAAAGCTGATGATCTATTGCGTTGTTCCAAGACAGTTTCATGCGACACATTGCTATGAGGTGTTATATTACTCTCCCTAAAGCTGATGATCTATTGCGTTGTTCCAAGACAGTTTCATGCGACACATTGCTATGAGGTGTTATATTACTCTCGCTAAAGCTGATGATCTATTGCGTTGTTCCAAGACAGTTTCATCCGACACATTGCTATGAGGTGTTATATTACTCTCCCTAAAGCTGATGATCTATTGCGTTGTTCCAAGACAGTTTCATGCGACACATTGCTATGAGGTGTTATATTACTCTCGCTAAAGCTGATGATCTATTGCGTTGTTCCAAGACAGTTTCATGCGACACATTGCTATGAGGTGTTATATTACTCTCGCTAAAGCTGATGATCTATTGCGTTGTTCCAAGACAGTTTCATGCGACACATTGCTATGAGGTGTTATATTACTCTCCCTAAAGCTGATGATCGATTGCGTTGTTCCAAGACAGTTTCATGCGACACATTGCTATGAGGTGTTATATTACTCTCCCTAAAGCTGATGATCTATTGTGTTGTTCCAAGACAGTTTCATGCGGCACATTGCTATGTGGTGTTATATTACTCTCCCTAAAGCTGATGATCTATTGTGTTGTTCCAAGACAGTTTCATGCGAAAAATTGCTATGTGGTGTTATATTACTCTCCCTAAAGCTGATGATCTATTGTGTTGTTCCAAGACAGTTTCATGCGACACATTGCTATGAGGTGTTATATTACTCTCCCGAAAGCTGATGATCTATTGCGTTGTTCCAAGACAGTTTCATGCGACACATTGCTATGAGGTGTTATATTACTCTCCCTAAAGCTGATGATCTATTGCGTTGTTCCAAGACAGTTTCATGCGACACATTGCTATGAGGTGTTATATTACTCTCCCTAAAGCTGATGATCTATTGCGTTGTTCCAAGACAGTTTCATGCGGCACATTGCTATGAGGTGTTCTATTACTCTCCCTAAAGCTGATGATCTATTGCGTTGTTCCAAGACAGTGTCATGCGACACATTGCTATGAGGTGTTATATTACTCTCCCTAAAGCTGATGATCTATTGCGTTGTTCCAAGACAGTTTCATGCGGCACATTGCTATGAGGTGTTATATTACTCTCCCTAAAGCTGATGATCTATTGCGTTGTTCCAAGACAGTTTCATGCGACACATTGCTATGAGGTGTTATATTACTCTCGCTAAAGCTGATGATCTATTGCGTTGTTCCAAGACAGTTCATGCGACACATTGCTATGAGGTGTGATATTACTCTCCCTAAAGCTGATGATCTATTGCGTTGTTCCAAGACAGTTTCATGCGACACATTGCTATAAGGGTGTTATATTACTCTCGCTAAAGCTGATGATCTATTGCGTTGTTCCAAGACAGTTTCATGCGACACATTGCTATGAGGTGTTATATTACTCTCCCTAAAGCTGATGATCTATTGCGTTGTTCCAAGACAGTTTCATGCGACACATTGCTATGAGGTGTTATATTACTCTCCCTAAAGCTGATGATCTATTGCGTTGTTCCAAGACAGTTTCATGCGACACATTGCTATGAGGTGATATATTACTCTCCCTAAAGCTGATGATCTATTGCGTTGTTCCAAGACAGTTTCATGCGACACATTGCTATGGGGTGTTATATTACTCTCGCTAAAGCTGATGATCTATTGCGTTGTTCCAAGACAGTTTCATGCGACACATTGCTATGAGGTGTTATATTACTCTCCCTAAAGCTGATGATCTATTGCGTTGTTCCAAGACAGTTTCATGCGACACATTGCTATGAGGTGTTTTATTACTCTCCCTAAAGCTGATGATCTATTGCGTTGTTCCAAGACAGTTTCATGCGACACATTGCTATGAGGTGTTATATTACTCTCCCTAAAGCTGATGATCTATTGCGTTGTTCCAAGACAGTTTTATGCGACACATTGCTATGAGGTGTTATATTACTCTCGCTAAAGCTGATGATCTATTGCGTTGTTCCAAGACAGTTTCATGCGACACATTGCTATGAGGTGTTATATTACTCTCCCTAAAGCTGATGATCTATTGCGTTGTTCCAAGACAGTTTCATGCGACACATTGCTATGAGGTGTTATATTACTCTCCCTAAAGCTGATGATCTATTGCGTTGTTCCAAGACAGTTTCATGCGACACATTGCTATGAGGTGTTATATTACTCTCCCTAAAGCTGATGATCTATTGCGTTGTTCCAAGACAGTTTCATGCGGCACATTGCTATGAGGTGTTATATTACTCTCCCTAAAGCTGATGATCTATTGCGTTGTTCCAAGACAGTTTCATGCGACACATTGCTATGAGGTGTTATATTACTCTCCCTAAAGCTGATGATCTATTGCGTTGTTCCAAGACAGTTTCATGCGACACATTGCTATGAGGTGTTATATTACTCTCCCTAAAGCTGATGATCTATTGCGTTGTTCCAAGACAGTTTCATGCGACACATTGCTATGAGGTGTTATATTACTCTCGCTAAAGCTGATGATCTATTGCGTTGTTCCAAGACAGTTTCATGCGACACATTGCTATGAGGTGTTATATTACTCTCCCTAAAGCTGATGATCTATTGCGTTGTTCCAAGACAGTTTCATGCGACACATTGCTATGAGGTGTTATATTACTCTCGCTAAAGCTGATGATCTATTGCGTTGTTCCAAGACAGTTTCATGCGACACATTGCTATGAGGTGTTATATTACTCTCCCTAAAGCTGATGATCTATTGCGTTGTTCCAAGACAGTTTCATGCGACACATTGCTATGAGGTGTTATATTACTCTCCCTAAAGCTGATGATCTATTGTGTTGTTCCAAGACAGTTTCATGCGACACATTGCTATGTGGTGTTATATTACTCTCCCTAAAGCTGATGATCTATTGCGTTGTTCCAAGACAGTTTCATGCGACACATTGCTATGAGGTGTTATATTACTCTCCCTAAAGCTGATGATCTATTGCGTTGTTCCAAGACAGTTTCATGCGACACATTGCTATGAGGTGTTATATTACTCTCCCTAAAGCTGATGATCTCTTGTGTTGTTCCAAGACAGTTTCATGCGACACATTGCTATGAGGTGTTATATTACTCTCCCTAAAGCTGATGATCTATTGTGTTGTTCCAAGACAGTTTCATGCGGCACATTGCCATGAGGTGTTATATTACTCTCCCTAAAGCTGATGATCTATTGTGTTGTTCCAAGACAGTTTCATGCGGCACATTGCTATGAGGTGTTATATTACTCTCCCTAAAGCTGATGATCTATTGCGTTGTTCCAAGACAGTTTCATGCGACACATTGCTATGAGGTGTTATATTACTCTCCCTAAAGCTGATGATCTATTGCGTTGTTCCAAGACAGTTTCATGCGACACATTGCTATGAGGTGTTATATTACTCTCCCTAAAGCTGATGATCTATTGCGTTGTTCCAAGACAGTTTCATGCGGCACATTGCTATGAGGTGTTATATTACTCTCCCTAAAGCTGATGATCTATTGCGTTGTTCCAAGACAGTTTCATGCGACACATTGCTATGAGGTGTTATATTACTCTCCCTAAAGCTGATGATCTATTGCGTTGTTCCAAGACAGTTTCATGCGACACATTGCTATGAGGTGTTATATTACTCTCCCTAAAGCTGATGATCTATTGCGTTGTTCCAAGACAGTTTCATGCGACACATTGCTATGAGGTGTTATATTACTCTCGCTAAAGCTGATGATCTATTGCGTTGTTCCAAGACAGTTTCATCCGACACATTGCTATGAGGTGTTATATTACTCTCCCTAAAGCTGATGATCTATTGCGTTGTTCCAAGACAGTTTCATGCGACACATTGCTATGAGGTGTTATATTACTCTCGCTAAAGCTGATGATCTATTGCGTTGTTCCAAGACAGTTTCATGCGACACATTGCTATGAGGTGTTATATTACTCTCGCTAAAGCTGATGATCTATTGCGTTGTTCCAAGACAGTTTCATGCGACACATTGCTATGAGGTGTTATATTACTCTCCCTAAAGCTGATGATCGATTGCGTTGTTCCAAGACAGTTTCATGCGACACATTGCTATGAGGTGTTATATTACTCTCCCTAAAGCTGATGATCTATTGTGTTGTTCCAAGACAGTTTCATGCGGCACATTGCTATGTGGTGTTATATTACTCTCCCTAAAGCTGATGATCTATTGTGTTGTTCCAAGACAGTTTCATGCGAAAAATTGCTATGTGGTGTTATATTACTCTCCCTAAAGCTGATGATCTATTGTGTTGTTCCAAGACAGTTTCATGCGACACATTGCTATGAGGTGTTATATTACTCTCCCGAAAGCTGATGATCTATTGCGTTGTTCCAAGACAGTTTCATGCGACACATTGCTATGAGGTGTTATATTACTCTCCCTAAAGCTGATGATCTATTGCGTTGTTCCAAGACAGTTTCATGCGACACATTGCTATGAGGTGTTATATTACTCTCCCTAAAGCTGATGATCTATTGCGTTGTTCCAAGACAGTTTCATGCGGCACATTGCTATGAGGTGTTCTATTACTCTCCCTAAAGCTGATGATCTATTGCGTTGTTCCAAGACAGTGTCATGCGACACATTGCTATGAGGTGTTATATTACTCTCCCTAAAGCTGATGATCTATTGCGTTGTTCCAAGACAGTTTCATGCGGCACATTGCTATGAGGTGTTATATTACTCTCCCTAAAGCTGATGATCTATTGCGTTGTTCCAAGACAGTTTCATGCGACACATTGCTATGAGGTGTTATATTACTCTCGCTAAAGCTGATGATCTATTGCGTTGTTCCAAGACAGTTCATGCGACACATTGCTATGAGGTGTGATATTACTCTCCCTAAAGCTGATGATCTATTGCGTTGTTCCAAGACAGTTTCATGCGACACATTGCTATAAGGGTGTTATATTACTCTCGCTAAAGCTGATGATCTATTGCGTTGTTCCAAGACAGTTTCATGCGACACATTGCTATGAGGTGTTATATTACTCTCCCTAAAGCTGATGATCTATTGCGTTGTTCCAAGACAGTTTCATGCGACACATTGCTATGAGGTGTTATATTACTCTCCCTAAAGCTGATGATCTATTGCGTTGTTCCAAGACAGTTTCATGCGACACATTGCTATGAGGTGATATATTACTCTCCCTAAAGCTGATGATCTATTGCGTTGTTCCAAGACAGTTTCATGCGACACATTGCTATGGGGTGTTATATTACTCTCGCTAAAGCTGATGATCTATTGCGTTGTTCCAAGACAGTTTCATGCGACACATTGCTATGAGGTGTTATATTACTCTCCCTAAAGCTGATGATCTATTGCGTTGTTCCAAGACAGTTTCATGCGACACATTGCTATGTGGTGTTATATTACTCTCCCTAAAGCTGATGATCTATTGCGTTGTTCCAAGACAGTTTCATGCGACACATTGCTATGAGGTGTTATATTACTCTCCCTAAAGCTGATGATCTATTGCGTTGTTCCAAGACAGTTTTATGCGACACATTGCTATGAGGTGTTATATTACTCTCGCTAAAGCTGATGATCTATTGCGTTGTTCCAAGACAGTTTCATGCGACACATTGCTATGAGGTGTTATATTACTCTCCCTAAAGCTGATGATCTATTGCGTTGTTCCAAGACAGTTTCATGCGACACATTGCTATGAGGTGTTATATTACTCTCGCTAAAGCTGATGATCTATTGCGTTGTTCCAAGACAGTTTCATGCGACACATTGCTATGAGGTGTTATATTACTCTCCCTAAAGCTGATGATCTATTGCGTTGTTCCAAGACAGTTTCATGCGACACATTGCTATGAGGTGTTATATTACTCTCCCTAAAGCTGATGATCTATTGTGTTGTTCCAAGACAGTTTCATGCGGCACATTGCTATGTGGTGTTATATTACTCTCCCTAAAGCTGATGATCTATTGTGTTGTTCCAAGACAGTTTCATGCGACAAATTGCTATGTGGTGTTATATTACTCTCCCTAAAGCTGATGATCTATTGTGTTGTTCCAAGACAGTTTCATGCGACACATTGCTATGAGGTGTTATATTACTCTCCCTAAAGCTGATGATCTATTGCGTTGTTCCAAGACAGTTTCATGCGACACATTGCTATGAGGTGTTATATTACTCTCCCTAAAGCTGATGATCTATTGCGTTGTTCCAAGACAGTTTCATGCGACACATTGCTATGAGGTGTTATATTACTCTCCCTAAAGCTGATGATCTATTGCGTTGTTCCAAGACAGTTTCATGCGACACATTGCTATGAGGTGTTATATTACTCTCCCTAAAGCTGATGATCTATTGCGTTGTTCCAAGACAGTTTCATGCGACACATTGCTATGAGGTGTTATATTACTCTCCCTAAAGCTGATGATCTATTGCATTGTTCCAAGACAGTTTTATGCGACACATTGCTATGAGGTGTTATATTACTCTCGCTAAAGCTGATGATCTATTGCGTTGTTCCAAGACAGTTTCATGCGACACATTGCTATGAGGTGTTATATTACTCTCCCTAAAGCTGATGATCTATTGCGTTGTTCCAAGACAGTTTCATGCGACACATTGCTATGAGGTGTTATATTACTCTCGCTAAAGCTGATGATCTATTGCGTTGTTCCAAGACAGTTTCATGCGACACATTGCTATGAGGTGTTATATTACTCTCCCTAAAGCTGATGATCTATTGCGTTGTTCCAAGACAGTTTCATGCGACACATTGCTATGAGGTGTTATACTACTCTCCCTAAAGCTGATGATCTATTGTGTTGTTCCAAGACAGTTTCATGCGGCACATTGCTATGTGGTGTTATATTACTCTCCCTAAAGCTGATGATCTATTGTGTTGTTCCAAGACAGTTTCATGCGACAAATTGCTATGTGGTGTTATATTACTCTCCCTAAAGCTGATGATCTATTGTGTTGTTCCAAGACAGTTTCATGCGACACATTGCTATGAGGTGTTATATTACTCTCCCTAAAGCTGATGATCTATTGCGTTGTTCCAAGACAGTTTCATGCGACACATTGCTATGAGGTGTTGTATTACTCTCCCTAAAGCTGATGATCTATTGTGTTGTTCCAAGACAGTTTCATGCGGCACATTGCTATGAGGTGTTATATTACTCTCCCTAAAGCTGATGATCCATTGTGTTGTTCCAAGACAGTTTCATGCGGCACATTGCTATGAGGTGTTATATTACTCTCCCTAAAGCTGATGATCTATTGTGTTGTTCCAAGACAGTTTCATGCGGCACATTGCTATGAGGTGTTATATTACTCTCCCTAAAGCTGATGATCTATTGCGTTGTTCCAAGACAGTTTCATGCGACACATTGCTATGTGGTGTTATATTACTCTCCCTAAAGCTGATGATCTATTGCGTTGTTCCAAGACAGTTTCATGCGACACATTGCTATGAGGTGTTTTATTACTCTCCCTAAAGCTGATGATCTATTGCGTTGTTCCAAGACAGTTTCATGCGACACATTGCTATAAGGGTGTTATATTACTCTCGCTAAAGCTGATGATCTATTGCGTTGTTCCAAGACAGTTTCATGCGACACATTGCTATGAGGTGTTATATTACTCTCCCTAAAGCTGATGATCTATTGCGTTGTTCCAAGACAGTTTCATGCGACACATTGCTATGAGGTGTTATATTACTCTCCCTAAAGCTGATGATCTATTGCGTTGTTCCAAGACAGTTTCATGCGACACATTGCTATGAGGTGATATATTACTCTCCCTAAAGCTGATGATCTATTGCGTTGTTCCAAGACAGTTTCATGCGACACATTGCTATGGGGTGTTATATTACTCTCGCTAAAGCTGATGATCTATTGCGTTGTTCCAAGACAGTTTCATGCGACACATTGCTATGAGGTGTTATATTACTCTCCCTAAAGCTGATGATCTATTGCGTTGTTCCAAGACAGTTTCATGCGACACATTGCTATGTGGTGTTATATTACTCTCCCTAAAGCTGATGATCTATTGCGTTGTTCCAAGACAGTTTCATGCGACACATTGCTATGAGGTGTTATATTACTCTCCCTAAAGCTGATGATCTATTGCGTTGTTCCAAGACAGTTTTATGCGACACATTGCTATGAGGTGTTATATTACTCTCCCTAAAGCTGATGATCTATTGCGTTGTTCCAAGACAGTTTCATGCGACACATTGCTATGAGGTGTTATATTACTCTCCCTAAAGCTGATGATCTATTGTGTTGTTCCAAGACAGTTTCATGCGGCACATTGCTATGTGGTGTTATATTACTCTCCCTAAAGCTGATGATCTATTGTGTTGTTCCAAGACAGTTTCATGCGACAAATTGCTATGTGGTGTTATATTACTCTCCCTAAAGCTGATGATCTATTGTGTTGTTCCAAGACAGTTTCATGCGACACATTGCTATGAGGTGTTATATTACTCTCCCTAAAGCTGATGATCTATTGCGTTGTTCCAAGACAGTTTCATGCGACACATTGCTATGAGGTGTTATATTACTCTCCCTAAAGCTGATGATCTATTGCGTTTTTCCAAGACAGTTTCATGCGACACATTGCTATGAGGTGTTATATTACTCTCCCTAAAGCTGATGATCTATTGCGTTGTTCCAAGACAGTTTCATGCGACACATTGCTATGAGGTGTTATATTACTCTCCCTAAAGCTGATGATCTATTGCGTTGTTCCAAGACAGTTTCATGCGACACATTGCTATGAGGTGTTATATTACTCTCCCTAAAGCTGATGATCTATTGCATTGTTCCAAGACAGTTTTATGCGACACATTGCTATGAGGTGTTATATTACTCTCGCTAAAGCTGATGATCTATTGCGTTGTTCCAAGACAGTTTCATGCGACACATTGCTATGAGGTGTTATATTACTCTCCCTAAAGCTGATGATCTATTGCGTTGTTCCAAGACAGTTTCATGCGACACATTGCTATGAGGTGTTATATTACTCTCGCTAAAGCTGATGATCTATTGCGTTGTTCCAAGACAGTTTCATGCGACACATTGCTATGAGGTGTTATATTACTCTCCCTAAAGCTGATGATCTATTGCGTTGTTCCAAGACAGTTTCATGCGACACATTGCTATGAGGTGTTATACTACTCTCCCTAAAGCTGATGATCTATTGTGTTGTTCCAAGACAGTTTCATGCGGCACATTGCTATGTGGTGTTATATTACTCTCCCTAAAGCTGATGATCTATTGTGTTGTTCCAAGACAGTTTCATGCGACAAATTGCTATGTGGTGTTATATTACTCTCCCTAAAGCTGATGATCTATTGTGTTGTTCCAAGACAGTTTCATGCGACACATTGCTATGAGGTGTTATATTACTCTCCCTAAAGCTGATGATCTATTGCGTTGTTCCAAGACAGTTTCATGCGACACATTGCTATGAGGTGTTGTATTACTCTCCCTAAAGCTGATGATCTATTGTGTTGTTCCAAGACAGTTTCATGCGGCACATTGCTATGAGGTGTTATATTACTCTCCCTAAAGCTGATGATCCATTGTGTTGTTCCAAGACAGTTTCATGCGGCACATTGCTATGAGGTGTTATATTACTCTCCCTAAAGCTGATGATCTATTGTGTTGTTCCAAGACAGTTTCATGCGGCACATTGCTATGAGGTGTTATATTACTCTCCCTAAAGCTGATGATCTATTGCGTTGTTCCAAGACAGTTTCATGCGACACATTGCTATGTGGTGTTATATTACTCTCCCTAAAGCTGATGATCTATTGCGTTGTTCCAAGACAGTTTCATGCGACACATTGCTATGAGGTGTTTTATTACTCTCCCTAAAGCTGATGATCTATTGTGTTGTTCCAAGACAGTTTCATGCGGCACATTGCTATGTGGTGTTATATTACTCTCCCTAAAGCTGATGATCTATTGTGTTGTTCCAAGACAGTTTCATGCGACAAATTGCTATGTGGTGTCATATTACTCTCCCTAAAGCTGATGATCTATTGTGTTGTTCCAAGACAGTTTCATGCGACACATTGCTATGAGGTGTTATATTACTCTCCCTAAAGCTGATGATCTATTGCGTTGTTCCAAGACAGTTTCATGCGACACATTGCTATGAGGTGTTATATTACTCTCCCTATAGCTGATGATCTATTGCGTTGTTCCAAGACAGTTTCATGCGACACATTGCTATGAGGTGTTATATTACTCTCCCTAAAGCTGATGATCTATTGCGTTGTTCCAAGACAGTTTCATGCGGCACATTGCTATGAGGTGTTATATTACTCTCCCTAAAGCTGATGATCTATTGCGTTGTTCCAAGACAGTTTCATGCGACACATTGCTATGAGGTGTTATATTACTCTCCCTAAAGCTGATGATCTATTGCGTTGTTCCAAGACAGTTTCATGCGACACATTGCTATGAGGTGTTATATTACTCTCCCTAAAGCTGATGATCTATTGCGTTGTTCCAAGACAGTTTCATGCGACACATTGCTATGAGGTGTTATATTACTCTCGCTAAAGCTGATGATCTATTGCGTTGTTCCAAGACAGTTTCATGCGACACATTGCTATGAGGTGTTATATTACTCTCCCTAAAGCTGATGATCTATTGCGTTGTTCCAAGACAGTTTCATGCGACACATTGCTATGAGGTGTTATATTACTCTCGCTAAAGCTGATGATCTATTGCGTTGTTCCAAGACAGTTTCATGCGACACATTGCTATGAGGTGTTATATTACTCTCCCTAAAGCTGATGATCTATTGCGTTGTTCCAAGACAGTTTCATGCGACACATTGCTATGAGGTGTTATATTACTCTCCCTAAAGCTGATGATCTATTGTGTTGTTCCAAGACAGTTTCATGCGACACATTGCTATGTGGTGTTATATTACTCTCCCTAAAGCTGATGATCTATTGCGTTGTTCCAAGACAGTTTCATGCGACACATTGCTATGAGGTGTTATATTACTCTCCCTAAAGCTGATGATCTATTGCGTTGTTCCAAGACAGTTTCATGCGACACATTGCTATGAGGTGTTATATTACTCTCCCTAAAGCTGATGATCTCTTGTGTTGTTCCAAGACAGTTTCATGCGACACATTGCTATGAGGTGTTATATTACTCTCCCTAAAGCTGATGATCTATTGTGTTGTTCCAAGACAGTTTCATGCGGCACATTGCTATGAGGTGTTATATTACTCTCCCTAAAGCTGATGATCTATTGTGTTGTTCCAAGACAGTTTCATGCGGCACATTGCTATGAGGTGTTATATTACTCTCCCTAAAGCTGATGATCTATTGCGTTGTTCCAAGACAGTTTCATGCGACACATTGCTATGAGGTGTTATATTACTCTCCCTAAAGCTGATGATCTATTGCGTTGTTCCAAGACAGTTTCATGCGACACATTGCTATGTGGTGTTATATTACTCTCCCTAAAGCTGATGATCTATTGCGTTGTTCCAAGACAGTTTCATGCGACACATTGCTATGAGGTGTTATATTACTCTCCCTAAAGCTGATAATCTATTGCGTTGTTCCAAGACAGTTTCATGCGACACATTGCTATGAGGTGTTATATTACTCTCCCTAAAGCTGATGATCTATTGCGTTGTTCCAAGACAGTTTCATGCGACACATTGCTATGAGGTGATATATTACTCTCCCTAAAGCTGATGATCTATTGCGTTGTTCCAAGACAGTTTCATGCGACACATTGCTATGAGGTGTTATATTACTCTCCCTAAAGCTGATGATCTATTGTGTTGTTCCAAGACAGTTTCATGCGGCACATTGCTATGTGGTGTTATATTACTCTCCCTAAAGCTGATGATCTATTGTGTTGTTCCAAGACAGTTTCATGCGAAAAATTGCTATGTGGTGTTATATTACTCTCCCTAAAGCTGATGATCTATTGTGTTGTTCCAAGACAGTTTCATGCGACACATTGCTATGAGGTGTTATATTACTCTCCCGAAAGCTGATGATCTATTGCGTTGTTCCAAGACAGTTTCATGCGACACATTGCTATGAGGTGTTATATTACTCTCCCTAAAGCTGATGATCTATTGCGTTGTTCCAAGACAGTTTCATGCGACACATTGCTATGAGGTGTTATATTACTCTCCCTAAAGCTGATGATCTATTGCGTTGTTCCAAGACAGTTTCATGCGGCACATTGCTATGAGGTGTTATATTACTCTCCCTAAAGCTGATGATCTATTGCGTTGTTCCAAGACAGTGTCATGCGACACATTGCTATGAGGTGTTATATTACTCTCCCTAAAGCTGATGATCTATTGCGTTGTTCCAAGACAGTTTCATGCGGCACATTGCTATGAGGTGTTATATTACTCTCCCTAAAGCTGATGATCTATTGCGTTGTTCCAAGACAGTTTCATGCGACACATTGCTATGAGGTGTTATATTACTCTCGCTAAAGCTGATGATCTATTGCGTTGTTCCAAGACAGTTCATGCGACACATTGCTATGAGGTGTGATATTACTCTCCCTAAAGCTGATGATCTATTGCGTTGTTCCAAGACAGTTTCATGCGACACATTGCTATAAGGGTGTTATATTACTCTCGCTAAAGCTGATGATCTATTGCGTTGTTCCAAGACAGTTTCATGCGACACATTGCTATGAGGTGTTATATTACTCTCCCTAAAGCTGATGATCTATTGCGTTGTTCCAAGACAGTTTCATGCGACACATTGCTATGAGGTGTTATATTACTCTCCCTAAAGCTGATGATCTATTGCGTTGTTCCAAGACAGTTTCATGCGACACATTGCTATGAGGTGATATATTACTCTCCCTAAAGCTGATGATCTATTGCGTTGTTCCAAGACAGTTTCATGCGACACATTGCTATGAGGTGTTATATTACTCTCGCTAAAGCTGATGATCTATTGCGTTGTTCCAAGACAGTTTCATGCGACACATTGCTATGAGGTGTTATATTACTCTCCCTAAAGCTGATGATCTATTGCGTTGTTCCAAGACAGTTTCATGCGACACATTGCTATGAGGTGTTATATTACTCTCCCTAAAGCTGATGATCTATTGCGTTGTTCCAAGACAGTTTCATGCGACACATTGCTATGAGGTGTTATATTACTCTCCCTAAAGCTGATGATCTATTGCGTTGTTCCAAGACAGTTTTATGCGACACATTGCTATGAGGTAATATATTACTCTCGCTAAAGCTGATGATCTATTGCGTTGTTCCAAGACAGTTTCATGCGACACATTGCTATGAGGTGTTATATTACTCTCCCTAAAGCTGATGATCTATTGCGTTGTTCCAAGACAGTTTCATGCGACACATTGCTATGAGGTGTTATATTACTCTCGCTAAAGCTGATGATCTATTGCGTTGTTCCAAGACAGTTTCATGCGACACATTGCTATGAGGTGTTATATTACTCTCCCTAAAGCTGATGATCTATTGCGTTGTTCCAAGACAGTTTCATGCGACACATTGCTATGAGGTGTTATATTACTCTCCCTAAAGCTGATGATCTATTGTGTTGTTCCAAGACAGTTTCATGCGGCACATTGCTATGTGGTGTTATATTACTCTCCCTAAAGCTGATGATCTATTGTGTTGTTCCAAGACAGTTTCATGCGACAAATTGCTATGTGGTGTTATATTACTCTCCCTAAAGCTGATGATCTATTGTGTTGTTCCAAGACAGTTTCATGCGACACATTGCTATGAGGTGTTATATTACTCTCCCTAAAGCTGATGATCTATTGCGTTGTTCCAAGACAGTTTCATGCGACACATTGCTATGAGGTGTTATATTACTCTCCCTAAAGCTGATGATCTATTGCGTTGTTCCAAGACAGTTTCATGCGACACATTGCTATGAGGTGTTATATTACTCTCCCTAAAGCTGATGATCTATTGCGTTGTTCCGAGACAGTTTCATGCGGCACATTGCTATGAGGTGTTATATTACTCTCCCTAAAGCTGATGATCTATTGCGTTGTTCCAAGACAGTTTCATGCGACACATTGCTATGAGGTGTTATATTACTCTCCCTAAAGCTGATGATCTATTGCGTTGTTCCAAGACAGTTCATTGCGACACATTGCTATGAGGTGTTATATTACTCTCCCTAAAGCTGATGATCTATTGCGTTGTTCCAAGACAGTTTCATGCGACACATTGCTATGAGGTGTTATATTACTCTCGCTAAAGCTGATGATCTATTGCGTTGTTCCAAGACAGTTTCATGCGACACATTGCTATGAGGTGTTATATTACTCTTCCTAAAGCTGATGATCTATTGCGTTGTTCCAAGACAGTTTTATGCGACACATTGCTATGAGGTGTTATATTACTCTCGCTAAAGCTGATGATCTATTGCGTTGTTCCAAGACAGTTTCATGCGACACATTGCTATGAGGTGTTATATTACTCTCCCTAAAGCTGATGATCTATTGCGTTGTTCCAAGACAGTTTCATGCGACACATTGCTATGAGGTGTTATATTACTCTCCCTAAAGCTGATGATCTATTGCGTTGTTCCAAGACAGTTTCATGCGACACATTGCTATGAGGTGATATATTACTCTCCCTAAAGCTGATGATCTATTGCGTTGTTCCAAGACAGTTTCATGCGACCCATTGCTATGAGGTGTTATATTACTCTCGCTAAAGCTGATGATCTATTGCGTTGTTCCAAGACAGTTTCATGCGACACATTGCTATGAGGTGTTATATTACTCTCCCTAAAGCTGATGATCTATTGCGTTGTTCCAAGACAGTTTCATGCGACACATTGCTATGAGGTGTTATATTACTCTCCCTAAAGCTGATGATCTATTGCGTTGTTCCAAGACAGTTTCATGCGACACATTGCTATGAGGTGTTATATTACTCTCCCTAAAGCTGATGATCTATGGCGTTGTTCCAAGACAGTTTCATGCGACACATTGCTATGAGGTGTTATATTACTCTCCCTAAAGCTGATGATCTATTGTGTTGTTCCAAGACAGTTTCATGCGACACATTGCTATGAGGTGTTATATTACTCTCCCTAAAACTGATGATCTATTGTGTTGTTCCAAGACAGTTTCATGCGACACATTGCTATGAGGTGTTATAGTACTCTCCCTAAAGCTGATGATCTATTGTGTTGTTCCAAGACAGTTTCATGCGACACATTGCTATGAGGTGTTATATTACTCTCCCTAAAGCTGATGATCTATTGCGTTGTTCCAAGACAGTTTCATGCGACACATTGCTATGAGGTGTTATATTACTCTCCCTAAAGCTGATGATCTATTGCGTTGTTCCAAGACAGTTTCATGCGACACATTGCTATGAGGTGTTATATTACTCTCCCTGAAGCTGATGATCTATTGTGTTGTTCCAAGACAGTTTCATGCGGCACATTGCTATGAGGTGTTATATTACTCTCCCTAAAGCTGATGATCTATTGTGTTGTTCCAAGACAGTTTCATGCGACACATTGCTATGAGGTGTTATATTACTCTCGCTAAAGCTGATGATCTATTGCGTTGTTCCAAGACAGTTTCATGCGACACATTGCTATGAGGTGTTATATTACTCTCCCTAAAGCTGATGATCTATTGCGTTGTTCCAAGACAGTTTCATGCGACACATTGCTATGAGGTGTTATATTACTCTCCCTAAAGCTGATGATCTATTGCGTTGTTCCAAGACAGTTTCATGCGACACATTGCTATGAGGTGATATATTACTCTCCCTAAAGCTGATGATCTATTGCGTTGTTCCAAGACAGTTTCATGCGACACATTGCTATGAGGTGTTATATTACTCTCGCTAAAGCTGATGATCTATTGCGTTGTTCCAAGACAGTTTCTTGCGACACATTGCTATGAGGTGTTATATTACTCTCCCTAAAGCTGATGATCTATTGCGTTGTTCCAAGACAGTTTCATGCGACACATTGCTATGAGGTGTTATATTACTCTCCCTAAAGCTGATGATCTATTGCGTTGTTCCAAGACAGTTTCATGCGACACATTGCTATGAGGTGTTATATTACTCTCCCTAAAGCTGATAATCTATTGCGTTGTTCCAAGACAGTTTCATGCGACACATTGCTATGAGGTGTTATATTACTCTCCCTAAAGCTGATGATCTATTGCGTTGTTCCAAGACAGTTTCATGCGACACATTGCTATGAGGTGATATATTACTCTCCCTAAAGCTGATGATCTATTGCGTTGTTCCAAGACAGTTTCATGCGACACATTGCTATGAGGTGTTATATTACTCTCGCTAAAGCTGATGATCTATTGCGTTGTTCCAAGACAGTTTCATGCGACACATTGCTATGAGGTGTTATATTACTCTCCCTAAAGCTGATGATCTATTGCGTTGTTCCAAGACAGTTTCATGCGACACATTGCTATGAGGTGTTATATTACTCTCCCTAAAGCTGATGATCTATTGCGTTGTTCCAAGACAGTTTCATGCGACACATTGCTATGAGGTGTTATATTACTCTCCCTAAAGCTGATGATCTATTGCGTTGTTCCAAGACAGTTTCATGCGACACATTGCTATGAGGTGTTATATTACTCTCCCTAAAGCTGATGATCTATTGTGTTGTTCCAAGACAGTTTCATGCGGCACATTGCTATGTGGTGTTATATTACTCTCCCTAAAGCTGATGATCTATTGTGTTGTTCCAAGACAGTTTCATGCGACACATTGCTATGAGGTGTTATATTACTCTCCCTAAAGCTGATGATCTATTGCGTTGTTCCAAGACAGTTTCATGCGACACATTGCTATGAGGTGTTATATTAGTGTATGCATATGCAGTGTATCAGTGTATCAGTGTATCAGTACATTAGCCGCCCGGTATGCAGTGTATCAGTGTATCAGTGTATCAGTACATTAGTCGCCCGGTATGCAGTGTATCAGTGTATCAGTGTATCAGTACATTAGTCGCCCAGTATCACTGTGTGGTGAAAATAGCACTGCATGCTGGGCGACATGCAATTTTTCGACAAGTAAAGTCATCTTAAATCAATTTAAAACTAAAGTTAAGCTTGACGCGGCCTGAAAACTCTGTTTTAAGTCAGACATTTCCTGCAACAGACATTTCAGCATAATGCGAAGGAGCATTGAGGGAATACGTTAAAATGCGCTCTATTACCTAAATTATAATTCAATTCATCCTAGTTTGTCTGTATACCCCTATGATTACCCAATGACAGTATGAGTCATTATTTCAAGGATATGTATAGATCTGCTGATAGGATATGTATAGATCTGATAGGTATAGATCTGCTGACACTCTGTGGCCGTCACCACATTGACGGAATTATTCGTGCTCAAAACCAGAAAACCAGCGATAATGTACAGAGTAAAATATCACAACATACATTAATAATCCAATAAAAATAACTTGATGGGCCCGATAGAATGGCATGGTATGACATCATTTATCGCACACTGCAGGAAATTATTAAACAACGATAATTTTCCTCGGGCTGTAACCGATGTGTGCACGTGCACGAGGGGGTGATGGCCTAAGTACCAGCAAAAACATACACATGAATGGTCATCAATAGGAGGTGGTTTAACTAACAATTACAGGAAAATAAAAGTACAATCACTTTTTAATTCCAGGTTTTGTATGATGTCAGCTTTAGATTATGACCATGAAATTGATTGGTGACACTGACTATAAACGAGGTACTAACACTGCTTTCCAATGTCTCTGAATATTCACCGAACCTTCCCGTTATGTAGCGCGCCGTGTCCGTGTTTAGAAACATCAAACTAACTCATTTCTTATCAGAAATACAACGCGTCCCAATTTCAGCTCCACATCTCAATCATCTATGAACCAACCAGTTTTGCGGATACACTCTCACCGTCCCAATATACCCTGCCTCATTTTTGCGGTGTCACTCTCTCACCGGTCTGTATCCGCGGTCAGGTACCCAGTTCTGCGCCGTGTCCTCACCGGCCTGTATCCGCGGTCAGGTACCCAGCTCTGCCCCGTGTCCTCACCGACCTGTATCCGCGGTCAGGTACCCAGCCCTGCGCCGTGTCCTCACCGGTCTGTATCCGCGGTCAGCTGTTGACACCCGGTACCCAGCTCTGCCCCGTGTCCTCACCGGCCTGTATCCGCGGTCAGCTGTTGACGCCCAGTACCCAGCTCTGCCCCGTGCCCTCCCGGCGCCTTATCTGGCCCCACCGGGTCATGTCCGGTCCTGTCCTAATGAAATGCGTGCTGCTGGACAATGGCCGGTGCGGCGGCGGCGGCACCACAGATCAGTATCTCCAGGATGTAAACTGGCGGTGCACGGGATAAACGAGCTGCCGGCGGGCACGGGGCCGGGCCTGGTCGGGCCGGGTCGGGCCGGGACGGGCCGGGTCGGGCCGGATCGGGTCGGATCGGGTCGGATCGGGCCGGGTCGCCGGGGTCGCCGGGGAGATGACCCGGGATAGGGGCGGACCCGCCGTCGATACCGCCGCCGATACCGCCGCCAAGATGGCTGTCAATCGACTGTTGTACGTGCGGACAGGAATGCAGACGGGATGTTCAGGTGTCGGAGAGGCCGCCGCGAGGCAGCACTCTCTGTAGTGGTGGGAAGAGGAGGATGGAGAACCTGCTGGATAAGGGATGTAGGGGAATGCCGAGATTGCATAGTGACGACATCCTTACAAAATAACATTGTAAGGATCACCACTGTACGGCATGTTCAGGATGAAGTCATTGTTTTTATCACTGTGCCACAGGCTAGCCTCTACAAGCATTGTACGTGATGTTACGCTATTTCTGCAGAATGTGTCATCTTACCTCAGTGTGTGGGGGTCTCAACTCTCCGAGACACGGTGTCTCAAGGTGTCTGGGTAGCATTTGTTCCTGAAGACCCCTGTATCGAGGCAGAGATCAGACAGTGATCGGGGTGAACACGGGCCGGGTTAGATGAACTCTGTGATCGTATCGTAACTGATCCCGCTGGCATCTGGTCGGAGGACATAATGTTTTGAAGCCTACTGAGGACAGTGTTACACCGATAACACGCCTCAGTTTGGGAGAGCCAATCAAATCGACAGAAGGCTGTAATCGGTCATCGACACTTGTTGTACACAATCTATATTACTATTTGATAAGCGTCTGTCTGTCTGTCTCTCCGGAACGAATTTAACACAGTAAAGCGGCAGTTCTACATTGCAGTAACCACATTGCTATAAGCACGTGATGTACGTGATTTTAAGGTTTTCAAACGAGTTTACGGCTACTATCGAGTGGTGTATAATTCGTACATTGCCGACGCATTTGATACGATAGTTAGACAGTTTTAGGTTGTGCAGTTTTGGGCGAAGGTTTGTGCTGTAACTAACATAGAAGGAGGTGTTAAGAAATATTTTACCGTAAAAAAAAAACAGTTTACGGATACGAGTTTTACATCGCTTCACTCCAGTCGAAAGCCAATCAGATCCGACCACGGATACTACAGTGCCACAACCAATGAGAAACAACCACGGAATCACTGCGAAACGAAGGTCATCGACATACGGTACGGCATATATCAATGAACATATACGCTAAGCCGAGGTGGAGTTTTCACAGGTTTAACGGGTGTATAACGGGTGCCATAGGTGTTCCACGGGTATAATGGGTGAGTGCCGGCCATAACGGGGTTATCACGTGTTCCACAGGGGCACAACGGGTACTACTGGTGTATGCTGTTATGTTATTTTTTATGAGTTCCTTAATAAACATTGTGTGATGATGATGTCGGGCACCGTAGGTTTTTGACGGGTACAAAAACGTATTATAGGTACGACAGGTGTCACGGGTAGTACGGGTTATCAATCCCTAATTGCCTATCACCGGCTTGCACCACCACTTGACACTAGTAATCTCCCAGCGGAGCGGACGGGTTAGCACTAGTCATACACCTACTGCGTGCGTGGGTTTGAGTGGCTCTCCCAAACTGTCTACGTGAAATAATGCTCCATTTAGCGCATCAACGATAACGCATAAGACACACGCTTCTTATATATTAATATCGATTAAAATTATGTCTGAGAGGTGCATCAAGCTCCGAACACCAGCAGCGAACACGCCTTTAACAGCAGCAGCAGCAGCAGCTGAAAACGTGCGCGAAATTTGTCATGACAAACCATGCCTGTGTTCGTGTTGTCATATTTGAATTGTCGTTCTTATTGGTAAAATAAATACATTAATTTGTATGATCATTTATGGATTACACTATTTAATTGGATCGTCCGTTCGGGCGATACCATCAGCAGTCAATCAAACTAAGTCTAACTGACAACTGGCCTTCAGAACGCTCTTTGTAAATGAAATATGTTTCAATGCATGGTCTTATGGCGAAAATTGTACAGACCAGGCACCATAATTTTCTGTTAATGTAAAATGTTCACTATGATTTTCATGTCTATAACTACACTCGCTATGAAATAAGTCTGTGTCGCCTGCAGAGGAGGCCGCCGACTCGCGCTTCCGTCCTCCGCCGACCAGCACGCCCTCCGCCGAGCTAGCACACCTCCGCCGAGCTAGCACACCTCCGCCGAGCTAGCACACCTCCGCCGAGTCAGCACACCTCCGCCGACCAGCACACCTCCGCCAAGCTAGCACACCTCCGCCGAGCTAGCACACCTCCGCCGACCAGCACACCTCCGCCGAGCCAGCACACCTCCGCCGAGCCAGCACACCTCCGCCGAACAGCACACCTCCGCCGAGCTAGCACACCTCCGCCGAGCTAGCACACCTCCGCCGAGTCAGCACACCTCCGCCAAGCTAGCACACCTCCGCCGAGCTAGCACACCTCCGCCCGACCAGCACACCTCCGCCGAGCCAGCACACCTCCGCCGAGCCAGCACACCTCCGCCGACCAGCACACCTCCGCCGAGCTAGCACACCTCCGCCGAGCTAGCACACCTCCGCCGAGTCAGCACACCTCCGCCAAGCTAGCACACCTCCGCCGAGCAGCCGCGATGGCGCCTAATTA